>OY759272.1:2760087-2800087 GCA_963662155.1 Lamellibrachia columna
TACTGTACGCTGTACTTGCATATGCCGTATTTTGAAAGCGGCACTCAGGGCCAAGCCTTACCAATGCATAGCCACAGGGTCGCAACAAATAATGAACAGAATGTGAGCAAACGGGACCGATTATTAAATGACTGCGTTGATTTATAGATTGAATGTGTGCTATAATACAATTATGTAGGCAAGTTTAAATGCACTTGAACTGCGAAACCTTTTGTTTGTTCGAATGATTAATGTATGTGAAAAACTCCAAACTTGACATACAATTTTTTTTTCTTGTTATGGTAATGCCTTGCTATGTTTTAGTAAGCGTTTGTTTTTCAAAGCTATTACCTCGAAAAAACTCATTAACTGAAGGAAGAGTCAACATTCTTTTGAACTCACCAAGGCCCACCATGCTTTTACTCCCGGGTTGCTCAGCATTACAGCGGCCGATATATAATGGAAGACATCCTTATAAAGTAAATGACAAAAAGAAATAGGGTAAATTACAAATCCTGGATATTTATTTTCAGTTTCACAAAAAAAAAACATAGAAACAACTGGTGCTACAAACATATAAATATACATTTGATAATCATGACGTCAATTACATAACATACAATCCTGTTTTATTGTACACCACAAGTAGTGAAAAAAAGTGAAAGTGGCCAGTTCGTAGAATGGTTGGTACAGTGTATTATTTATGAATACGCTGATAAATAATAGATGTGAAAAGGCAGCCATGTTCAGAATTTAACGCAATTATAAAAAATACATACAATACAATTTATCTATGCACTGTACAGCATTTAAAACACGATCTGGTGATTATTTACTTTTTCGATTACATATTCTTCAAAGATATCACCTTGATTGCAAATGCATGCACCGTGTGGAGCGTAGCATAGACGATGACTACCTCCTGGACAATGAAGAATCAGGCACCGTGTGCCCTTGACCAGCTGCTAAAGATATGTACATGAAGGATGGGCTTCATTTAAGTGGAAAGGGGGCGGCAGTATTCGCGGACAAACTTTCAGCAGCAGTAGATAGTGACTTGGGTACAATGACAAATATTTTTAGTAATTTTTTAGTAAAGTAAACATTATTTAAACTAGAAGTGCAGGGGGGTTACCTAGAGGTGTCTCAAGCAGAACAAGAGGCCACTAGCACAGATAAACCAATATCAAATCATCCGAAAAACATCTCTGGAAAAGGTTATAGATGCGTATGTTTAAATGCAAGGAGCATAGTAAATAAGAAAAACGAATTAAACATTATGGTAGAAGATATTGACCCTCACATAATTGGTATAACTGAATCATGGGCCAACATAGATATAACAGATGCTGAATTAGGACTGACAGGATATGTAATGTTTAGGAAAGATCGAATAGGAAGAAGGGGCGGGGGAGTTATTTTATATGTTAAAGAATCTATTCAGGCTTATGAAATAAAACTAGAAAGGGAAGCAGATTGCGATGAAGCTGTTTGGTGCAAAATTGTTTCAGGAAATTCAAAATTAACTATTGGATTAGTTTACCGAAGTCCAAACATAAACGAAGAGGACAACACAAAAATAAAAAACGCTATAAAGGAAGTTAGTAAAGGGGAATGTATCATAATGGGAGATTTTAACCATGGACACATACAATGGAATTATCTAGAGAGCACAGGGATTGAGGACCAACAATTTCTATTTTTAATCCAGGATAGCTTTCTTACTCAGCACGTACTAGAACCAACCAGGGGAGAAAATGTATTAGATATAGTTTTGTCATCACAAAAAGAATTAGTGGACAATGTAAAAATATTTGAACCATTGGGTAACAGTGACCATAATCAAATACATTTTGACATCAATGTAAAATCAGAAAGTAAAAATAAGAAAACGTACAAGAGAAACTTCCACAAAGGTAACTACAAAGATATGAGAAAATACTTAGCAAAGCTAGATTGGAATAACATGCTGATGAATAAGACCGCAATTGAATGTTGGAATATTCTAAAATATGAAATTGAGAGTATCATCGATAAATTTGTTCCCTTCCAAAAACAAGGAAAACGGTGTAGAAAGAAACACTTGTCAAAAGAGGCTATTAGAAAAATAATGCTAAAACAAACTATGTGGAGGGTTTATAGGCGTACCAGAAAGGACGAAAGACTACGCAAAATACAAAGAGGCACTTAATGCAGCTACAATGAAATCAGACAATCTAAAAGAAGCTATGAGCAAAAACTAGCATGTAACATAAAAAATGACAGCAAGAGTTTTTATGCATATGTCAGGAGTAAACAAAACGTACAAGACAAGGTTGGACCTCTAGAAGACAGTGCTGGAAATATAATATCACAGGGGTTTTTAATGGCGGAAGACCTAAATGGTTACTTCAGTTCAGTGTTTACCAAAGAAGATATTAGTTCATTACCAGTTGCTGATGCTAAATTTCAGGGGGCTAAATCTGACTATTTAGGTCCGTTAGTTGTAACTCCAGAATTGGTAGCTAAGAAAATAAAGGCAATGAAGGATAACAAATCACCGGGAGTGGATGGGATTCCTCCAAAATTACTAATGGAAACAGTAGAGCAAATCAGTATACCACTTGCAAGAGTATTTAACTTGTCATTAAAAGAGGGAGTTGTTCCGTTTGAATGGAAAGAAGCAAACATCATACCATTATTTAAAAAGGGTTCGAGAAATAAGTCAGATAATTACAGACCAGTTAGTTTAACGTCAGTGATTTGTAAATTATTAGAAAGGTTAATTAAAGACCATATGGTGGACTTCCTCGTTAAGCATAAATTATTAAATTCATCTCAACATGGATTCCTTAAAGCGAGGTCATGCTTAACAAATATGTTATGTTTTTTGGAAGAAATCACTAAGTGGATAGACGTGGGATCGCCAGTAGATATTATCTACTTAGATTTTCAGAAAGCTTTTGACAAAGTGCCACATCAAAGATTACTACTTAAATTAAAAGCCCATGGTATCGGGGATAGCATAACTGACTGGATAGAACAATGGCTGACTGACAGAAGACAACGAGTTGTAGTAGATGGAGAAGTTTCAAATTGGAAATCGGTTTTGATTTATATCAATGACTTGGACGACAGTATAACAATTAACGTACTGAAATTTGCGGATGACACAAAACTGTTTAGAAAGATTAATACTGATGGTGATAAACAACATTTACAAAACGATCTAGACAGATTAGTGAAATGGTCTGAGAAATGGCAGATGTTGTTCAATTTTGGGAAATGTAAATGCCTACCTACAGGACATAGGAACTTGAATGTAAACTATAAAATGGGAGATACTGTTCTGGGTACTACTGTAAAAGAAAAGGACTTAGGAGTTACAATAAGCGCTGATATGAAAGTTTCAGAGCAGTGTGGTATTGCAGCTTCAAAGGGTAATCAAATTCTTGGATTGATTAGAAGAAACATAACATACAAGGGAAAAAAGTTAATTATACCTCTTTATAAAGCAATAGTTAGACCTCATTTAGAATACTGTATACAAGCATGGAGACCATATCGTAAGAAGGATATAGATACGCTTAAACGCATACAAAGGAGAGCAACTAAAATGATTCCAGAACTGAGAGACCTTAGTTATGAAGAACGCCTGAAAGAATGTGGTTTATCAACTCTAGAGACAAGGAGGTTAAGAGGAGATCAGATTGAAGTTTTTAAGATATTGAATGGGTATGAAAATATTGATAGAAATATGTTTTTCTCACTCAAGAAGGATAGCAGAACTAGAGGACATGAGGTAAAATTAGTAAAGGATCAATGTAGATTGGACATCAGGAAGCACTCGTTCTCACAGAGGACAATAAATGAATGGAACAAATTGTCTACAGATTGTGTAACTGCTAGCAGCGTGAATATGCTTAAAAACAAGGTTGACACATATCTCAGGAGGGCGGGCTATAAGTAGATGAACATTGTTGGACTCTCGATAAGCCAATGGCTTCCTTGTCCACTTGCCATCTGGGCCTTTGGCTTGGATGGCAAATCTTGTTAAATCTTGTTAAATGTGATCAGTCCTGAATAGTCACAGTGTCACACTGTTCATGTATTTGTGAGATTACCAGCTGTTTCAGCCACAATATTTTCATCTTATCACCACTAAAACTAAACCAGATTACGCTACAATCAACAGCAGGTATTTTTATTAAACAATTTTCAGGCCACCAGCCATATTTTTTATTTATCTAAGCTGTTCCAGCTAAAAATGTCCCCCTAAATTAGTCAAAATATATTTACAAAATGAAAAGGTATATACAATTTTGCAAGTGAAATAATTAATTCAAATGTTAAGGAGAAATTAGATCAATATCCTTTGTTTGATCCAAATAATAATTACAACATACTCATGGATGTACTTGAAAATGCAAATGTTAAACATATGCCACATAAATTAGTCATATTTAACAAATATAAACACAAAAACTCATTATGGATAACAAATAGCATACTTAAATCTATTAAATACAGAGACAACTTACATAAGCAGATCGCGTTGACAAATCCCACATCAATTGAATATTCCATTAACAAGATAAACGTAAAATCCTATAATTGGATTTTAAAAAGAAGTATCAGAGCAGTCAAATCAATATATTATGAACAATTGCTTAACAAATATAAAATTTACACAAGAAAAACTTGGAAAACTATAAATAAAATGTTGGAAAGATCCAACAAAAAGTGATCATTACCTACATAATTTAGAGAAGGAGACTGCAAAATAACTGACACTGTAGAAATTGCTAACACATTTAACTTATTCTTAACAAACACAGGACAACACCCTGCCAACAAAATCAAACACACAAGTAAAACAAATCATAGTTTCTATATGACAGGAAATTCAGAACTGTTTTTTCATTTCCAAGAAATAAATGAAGAGTAATTAATCAAAATAATTGACAAATTCCCTGCAAAAACCAGTAGTAGTCATGATGATTTTACATTGAAGCAATTAAATTATTAAAAACTCATATTAATTAAACCTTTAACATTACTTCTTAATCAAATATTTAAAACTGGAATCTTTTCAGGCAGGATGAAAATTGTCATTCCTATCTTTAAAAATAATGAAAAAACACTCTTCTGTAACTACAGACCGATATAACTATTACCTGTGATATTTAAAGTTGTTGAACAAGTTATGCATGATCAGATATATTAATTTTTTTACAGAATATTCACTTGTCCATGCTAACAAATAAGGCTTCAAATCTGGTCACTCAACTGAATATGCCATCATGGAAGTTATTGACAGAAGTATGACCGCACTATGACCTGTCATTACATTTTTAGATCTATCAAAAGCATTTTACACCTTAAACCACACAATTGTATTAAACAAATTACACATGTATGGAATATGCGACATTGCTCTAGAACTAATGGAAAGCTACTTATAAAATAGAAAACAATATTTCACATACAATGATAACATTTCTGAAACTCTGCCTATTACTGCAGGTGTGCCACAAGGCTCCATAATAGGCCCATTTGTTTTTGTAATATACACAAAAGAAGACATTTAAACATGTGATGTATGCAGATGATACAACTCTATTTACTACAATCCAGTCTTTAAACTCATGTACTAAAGATATTGAACAACATTTAAACACATAATTAAATAAAGTAAGCGAAAGGCTGAACATTAATAAACTGTCTTTAAACATAAAGAAATCCAAGTACATAATACACAAATTGAGAAATAAAAAAATTATTCCTTTCCTACTCAAGATAGATAAAACTAGGATCGAACGAGTCCAAACCTTCAATCTTTTAGATGTGATATTACAAGAAAATCTAAGTTGGGACATTCATATAAAAATATTTCTATAAAATGTTCAAACATTATAGGTATATTAAACAAATTAAAACGCATTTTGTCATTATATATAAAAGTCACTTTGTATAACTCATTAATGTTACCATATATAAATTATGGGGTTGATGATATGGGGTTTTTAATGTAACATAATTATCAAACTACAAAAAAACCAATTAGAATTACATGGTATAAGTAAATATAATTCACATACTGAGTCACCGTTTAAGAAGTAAAAAATTCATAATGTAACATATATGTTACAATTGCAGGAATTACAATTTTATTATACATATGTGCACATGAAATTACCAGCATATTTGCAAAATATTTCTTTAATTTAAAAAAAAAATAGAAATGTTCACAACATTAATACACGAAGACATGAAAATATCTTTACAAATGGGGCAAAACATGATTTTGCCAAACGATGTACTTGGTTTGATATTCCATCACTAATAAACAATACTTCGAATCACATAACGAAAAACATTTTAACGCAGCTTACATGGATTTACTAGGTATGCCAAAATATGCTTTCTACAAAACTACATAGAACAGTGCTCTATGCCAAATCGTTACATTTGTGGACAGACTTAATAATTAAATTATAAAGGTTTTTCATACTTCGTTACTTCTGTTAATTTACGTATAAACTGTACTGTAATTAGTATGTTAGATGTAAACGTATATATTTGCCAGATTAAAAATTTAAGTCAATTTATTTACCCTTTAAGATTTTGTCATCATTTAATGGTAAAATAACTTAAATGTTTGTCAAACCTATTTTGGAAGATTTGCACTTGTGTTATTATTATTTTTCGTAAGTGCTTAAGTAAGCTAAATTAACTGTGTTGAAAAATATGCTGGGGTGGCTGCCTCCAGAGCGACCAACAATGGTCTCAGTGGCCGTCTCCCTGACCCCTTTTAAGTTTATCTACAGCAGACTGATAGTCCATGTTTAGGCTATTGTAGTGTCATTATACTTCAGTTTTATTATATCCGTTGTACATTTTAGTTTACACTGCATATATTACTTGTTATTTAGTAACACATGTTACTATGAATCAATATTATAAAACTGTATATGAGGTGCAGAATCGAACATTAATAATTAGTCAAACATTAACGTCTCCATTTGAAATACATTTGATTGGTCATTTGAAAAAAATAAAATGTGCGTGATGTAGCATTCAACTGCAAATGCAAATGTTTAGCGCACGCATTCAAATACCAATGTACTGATTCAAATACGCAAATTGAAAAAAAAAATGAATATACGAGATGACCGCCACGGAATCGTGAAAGATTTACCACGGACTTTCTGACAATTATAGATTTTGCGCTTGACGGGGCATTTCCTTGACTGGATCCTGATGAGGAAGCCTTAGGATCGCATTTAGAGAATCTCATGTAATGCAAAATCTAATACTACGGCGGTGGTTCAAAGGTATTGATATTATATTAAGATAATCTCGTGTGGGCTTAATGTGACATTTAATCCGACAAGATCTATGATTACTGATTTTAATAAGCAGTGTATGTCATGAGTGCACGTGGCTAGACAAGCGGTCGAGAGAAAAGCGATTGGTCCCAAGAATTCGTCTCCTATGACCAGATCCCTTTGTCCGTTTACCAAACTGGACAGTTCAAGACTTCGCTTTCCCAGATGTTGATGTTAACATCAGCCGTTTTGAAATGCTGGTCTCTTGATCTTCCTTGAGTTTACTTAGGAATATAGTATTTTCCTCTACTGTCCGGATCACGTGTCCTGCCCAGCGGAGTTGAGTTGTTGCTACCAAGATTTCCACACCGGTCGTGTTTGCTCATTTCAGGACTTCGATGCAGGGAATTCTTTCGTGTCACTGTGTCAATGTTTTCTGTATAACGTGCAAGTTTCCAGCAGCGATGCATAAGAGCGAAATTCCGGGATTGGCTCTGTCACTTTTCGTTTTATAAATTGTGGTAATTGTTGCATCTTTCAACTTTTCTGAGCTGCTCCCAAGTGCACACGATTATGGAGAAACAGTAACTTTAAGTGTAGTATATTGTTAGAATATGCGTATTGCTGCAGTTCTCGCTTTCGCTTCCTTCAGTTTTCATTGTGCCTGTCTGTTGTCATTGGACAAGATGGCCGTGCACACATACATTCTGTCACAGCATATTGATGCCAGTGTCGTTGTCATCGAACCAGTCAGCCGCAACAAGTGTTTATCTTTGTCTGCCTCCGTAAGGTGCTAGTTGAAGCTTGGTAAACGGCCTTGTTGCTGCCACAGATCGTTGATACCATATTCAAGGGAGATGTTTGATTTACACTAGATTTATCTGCATTCCAGTCGCCCTCTGCTCACTATCCATTTTTGTCTGTGGCTTTGGATCTTGTTTCTTCATCATGTGGAGTAAATGCAAATTTGCAAACAAGAAGATGATAATTTGAACGATCGGCTTCTCTAACGTCTCTCTTGGTGTCTGGAAGGAACATTCTCCTGGTTATCCTTCTTGCTAACAGGAATGAGGCGTGTTATTATATATGGTGTGACCCTTTGCTGGTTTGTCGAAATAGGGGTTGGTGAGAGCAAACTCCTTTTCACTACAGGGTTTCAGCAGTCTTTCGCCATTTGAATTGCATTTCACCTTCCGTTTACCAAAAGAGCCAATGTCCATGTGTGTGTGTGTGTGTGTGTGTGTGTGTGTGTGTGTGTGTGTGTGTGTGTGTGTGTGTGTGTGTGTGTGTGTGTGTGTGTGTGTGTGTGTGTGTGTGTGTGTGTGTGTGTGTGTGTGTGTGCGTGCGTGCGTGCGTGAGTGCGTGCGTGCGTGCGTGCGTGCGCGTGTGTGTGTGCGTGCGTACGCGTGTGTGCGTGCGTACGCGTGTGCATGCTTGCATTGTATTCTTTCGTGCTAATTTCTTGTTCATTTATTTAATTGTTAAAACCAACTGACGTTGTAGCGATATTCCCTGGTTATATTATACCACTTAACTAGCACGCTAACCAATACAATATGTTATTTAAGCCGCAACTCTATGATTGTGCGCACACATTAACCGACGCTTATTAGTTTACGCGTGAAGTCTGCAACACCTGGATACGTGTAATTGAACATCGCATTTAACAAAACCTTCAGCAACCTTTCTGCGAGAATTTTTTAAGAGTGCAAATTCGTGTCCTCGCGCAAGTCGCCGTGACATTAACATATGTGGAAACCTGGCAACGTGCCGGCTCGCAATATTGTCCAGTTAATGCTAAGCATACTCTGGCCGCTTCCACAAGGGTGAGTCGTTGTGATTTCGTTATCGAATCCCGGTGAAGTGGCCAGCGCTTCTGGCTTGCGCGGAAATGACACGACCGAGGCGCGAACTGAAGTGCTAGAGCTGGACTCTCGATCAAGTCGTGCATTCATCCCCGCGAAACATCCTAACACATCGAGTGCTTGTAGCTTTCCTGTTTGCTGATCTGCTTCCCGTGTGGAACACGGATAATTAATGCGAACAAACACGTCGTCTCACTCAAGACGCGACACAATCTTGCACATTCTGAGCATGTTGCCGTAATAAATGGATTATTTCAATGCAATGATCGCATCCACGATAAGGTGTCCCTGTAATTATATTAATCCAATTATTCAAGAACGTCGGCTCAAGAAGTGTGCATCTCAAGGTTCTTCGCATATTTAAGCTAATAGACCCATTTCGCGAAAAATCGAACTACATTAGTATCGACCACAACATGCTAATTCGATTGTGTTATATAGTTTCGGTGAAATAATCTGTAAAATTAATTTTTAATCGGACCCTATGAACAATGTTACAAGATAACCGATCTAACGATAACAGTCAATTCGTTTGATGATTTTAACAAGCGTCTGGCGCTGGTTGTAACATGGGTAAGTTGTAACACTACAAGTTGTAACACTACAAGTTGTAACACTACAAGTTGTAACACTACAAGTTGTAACACACGTACTACATACACAACTACTAATTCTTTCGCAAGGTAGGTATGTTCAGCAATAGTTTTAAGCACGTGTGATATCGCGTGGATTTGTTGAACAGGTCAAACATGGCGCCCCTTTAAAGAAACAAACCTTCGCTATGGGTTTTTGCGCACATGACTTCTTCCTTCAGCAGTTTTATTCATGAATATATGCTCTAGCCGTGACATAGGCCGTTAAGCAATGTGCTTAAGTATAGTTCAACGTAATCACAGGTGTTGTGGATGAGATGGTGATGGGGAAAGTTGCAACTTTCCATGGACAATTTGTAACATTGCGATATCAAGCGAAACATATCATTTAGGAAACAAAGTGTTGGGAAATTGCAATTAGCGTTTTGTAATAATTAACAGTTACGTTACAGTGTTTGCACGGTGTTCCAGTAGATACGTTACAGTGTTTGCACGGTGTTCGGGTAGATATGTCAATTACTGTTTATATATCATAAGTCTAATAACCAAGTGATATATCCAATATTTGTACTAAGCAATTCAAAGCCATTAATTTGTCTCGCTGGCTTTTGCAATTATAACACGTTAGGTGACCTCTTCTAACGTATAATTACGCAAAATGTGTATCGCACCAAGCATTATTTATGCACTTGCTATCTGCGGGAGATACTTGCGGTTTCGTTGGCATTAAAACAGTTTCAATCGGATAAAAATCCGAACCTCAGTCCTAAAATATGCTGTTTTTTGTTACAAATAGCCCGGGTCTCTCCTACGTACTTTTAAAATTAATCTTAAACTGTTCACACTGCACACATATGAACATCAACGAACATAGTTCGCGATGGGCTAATTCAATTGACGAGGGCGTAAATCGCCCGTGGACAAAACATAATGTCTGGCCGTGTTTACACGCCTACTCGTTCTTTACGAGCAGTATCATGTCTACTGTCTCCGCATGCATCCCCTCCGTGCTGACAGCCGGATCCGTCTCTCTTTCTCAAGTGTTCAAAATATACAACGGCAATGAGCTATGCCAGTCTAGAGTCTAGCAGACACGGCCTGAAGAACGCACAGTGTACGATCAATTGGATAGCAACGAATTGCGGAAGGCGTTCATATGTTTTACTTGTGTAATACATATAAGGGGGTGCGTATTGCATCAAGAGGATGTGTATTGCATCAAGGGGATGTGTATTGCATCAAGGGGATGTGTATTGCATCAACGGGATGTGTATTGCATCAAGCATCATATAAGATTAATCACTTCCACTCCAAGAATCCGTAAACGTTTTTCAAGAACGACAATACTGCCCTCAACGTTGATTGAACAGTGACGTGCGTTGTTGGAACAGTGACGTGCGTTGTTTGAACAGTGACGTGCGTTATCGATGTTTTGATGGTATTTAGCGGGGTGAAAAATATAACTTTATCAATGTTGCCGAAGTAGTGATGCTCACTGACATAACTATCTGATTCGCGCTACTGGCTATTCATTGGATCGGTTGAATTAATATCTGAATGCAATTTGCATGCATAATGACAATTTTCGAAGAACAAGACCTAGAGAAGCATTGCTTGTAATGATTATCAGCGTGTCAGGTGTGACGACAACTAGCCGACCAATCCTTCCGACTCAAACGTGAACTAATAGGTCCAACGCGACATTTATCACGATACAATTATTGTATTCTCAACAGCTAACGAAAACTTTAAAATGACTTGATGTGCTACTTTGTCTTATATGCTGACCAAGACTTGCAACAATTTGACATTCACGTGGTCTATGAGACTGCGTAATGTTACTTTCTCTTTTTTTCTTCGCCTTCTTCTTTCTCAAATAGTTTCGTTATCAATTCAATGGTTGACCCTACACGAACATGTTTGTCAGATCTCGGATCCCTCAGAACATTCGCTGGGTCCGGAAATAGATACCAGGATCTGACACGTTGCGTTCTGTTGGACTCTGCAAACAAGTGTCCACTGCATGGAGCAATTCACCAGCACACTTTGCCAACCATTGTATTTTTTTCAGGTCGATGCTCAGCGCCCACTTGGTCGTAGATCTACAGAAAAGATCTACTTTATCTTTTCTCATTTACTCGTTGTGTCAGAACAATCAGTGTTCAGCATTGTATCATTCTTGCATTGACATAAATTATGTTGCTCGCAACCTCTGTACGAGAGAACCGCGGATAGGAGCTTGTATGATTGGCCTGATTAAATCTGTTTCTTTTTTATAATTATCGAGAGAAATACAGAGAGTGAGACGGAAAGTTGACAATAATTGATCTGCTAGATTGGTTATTTTCGTTCCGCTGTATGTAATGTGCAACATTTGTCGATAAAGTATGTTTTTATCTAGCGTGGTATCCCGTAATTGGGACTGTTAACAGCGCTTTACACTAAGTTCGTTCTCATATAATCCTTTAACTTCACCCTCGGCAAACCTGTTCATTTCAACGACATCGCGACTTCTCCGGGAAGCATTAATTCACGCTGCAATTACTGCGCGAAAATTATTCGTTCACCTATCCACCTGTGTATGTAGCCAGGTACTCATTTGTGCAACAGAGTGAACTGTGGCAACGTGTGGTGAACGAAACTTTTACGCCACCGCGTCCCACGTGAATGGGGTGCAACACCACAACATCACATTTCGGACACAACAATTTCATATGAGGTTACTTGTGCTAATTCAGCGTATTTAGATCATTCCGAAAATTCCTGTGGTGGAATCAGTCAGAAAACGGGACCAGACAATTTCTGCTCTTCCTCCTTGTTCCCTGCTGTACAGGGGTGAGGGTCAGGTAAAGGATTGTCGAGCCACTCTTTCTGCTCTTTCTTTCCATAGTTTTCTATAGTCCGCTCTCTCTCTCTCTCTCCATCTTTCAACCAACTACGATCTTTTCTTATCTCTCCTCACGCAGTCCTCCCATCTCAGCTATGGCTTTCCCTATGGCTTTCCCTTTTCCTCTTCTTTCCACCATCCTCATCTAGCTTCCTATATACGTCTGCTTCCCTCCTCGCCTTATCAACAGCTCTCTTTGCTGCTTTCTTCTTCTGTCCGTATGTGTGTATCATCCTTGCATCCGGTTGATTTCCTCTCTCCTTGGTCTTCTCTATTTCTTTCCAGGCTTCCTTCTTTTCGCAAACTGCCTCTGAAACTTCGCATGGCCACCATCCTTGGCTACAATTCCTTGACACTCCGCCCTTTCCCGATGTTCTTCCACGTAGCTCGTTTGCAGCTCCCACAAATGCTTCTTTGTGCTTTTTCCGTTCTTTCTCCAAACCACCAACTTCTTCACTGAGCATACTTAACCGTCACCCGCTCCTTGTATTCAACAGCAACGTCGACTTTGCACCTCCACCACTTAATAGTCCTGCGATCAACGGTCTTAGTTTGTTTCTTCTTCTTCAAAGGCACAACGAACACCGCTGGCTTCTGCTGTGTCTTGACATTCTCTTCAGCCACAGCTTTACAATCCTTAATCTTCCATAGCTGCTGCGTCCGGGCTATCAGCAAATCTAATTCTGTCTTGTGCTGTCCACTCCTGTATGTGATCTTGTGGCTCTCTCGCTTCTGGAAGAAACAGCTAGCCACTGCTAACCCATTTCTCGCCACCAGCTCCACCAGAGATCGACCCTCTCTATTCCTCGCTCCCCATCCATATCTGCCAACACTCTCCTCTTCACCTGGTTCCACTACTCCAACATCTGCATTGAAGTCCTCTTTCTCTGCCTCCATGCTTCCTATCTGTGGCTCGTACACGGACATAACATTGAAGTCCTCTCTCTCTGCCTCCATCCTTCCTATCTGTGGCTCGTACACGGACATAACATTGAAGTCCTCTCTCTCTGCCTCCATCCTTCCTATCTGTGGCTCGTACACGGACATAACATTGAAGTCCTCTCTCTCTGCCTCCATCCTTCCTATCTGTGGCTCGTACACGGACATAACATTGAAGTCCTCTTTCTCTGCCTCCATCCTTCCTATCTGTGGCTCGTACACGGACATAACATTGAAGTCCTCTCTCTCTGCCTCCATCCTTCCTATATGTGGCTCGTACACGGACATAACATTGAAGTCCTCTCTCTCTGCCTCCATCCTTCCTATCTGTGGCTCGTACACGGACATAACACACATCATTTGGCTCGTAGTCATCAGCCATGCCATCACCATGCTTTCCTTCCTTCGCCTTCTTTCCATAATTTCCACCACCTCGACTCCTTTCCCGCTCATCGTCCACCCGTTCAGACTGCCTAGCCGGACTTCACATCTGGATCGCTACCGGCCTGACGATCCCCGTGGTCTTCGCTGTCTTCTCGCCGCAGCCAAGGTAGACGGCGCGTCGGTTACCCCGGACGCGGTAGCCCTCTCGCTCAACAATATTTGTACCATCATTATATTTGGGGCATCTTAGCCACTCACCAGCGCTGCCCTGGCTGACCTGCTGTTGCGGTTTTATGTCAGAGTGTTCCTTCTCCTAGATCACCTGCCTACCAAGGAAAATGAGTTTGATCTACCCAGTACTGTTTGTCCATACATGGGGGTTGGGATGATGCAGTACCGGGACGTATCCACACGCTGATGGGCCCTGCACACTGCACCTTTAAGGCTCCAACCTGCTCCGAGATGCCTAGGGCCGAAAGGTGCCCAGTATCCGCAGTGTACCACGAGGAGGTTGTGCTAGAGTCTTGTCTATGGAGAGGCTATGTACCAGCAGGGCAGACTTACGCACTCGGCTCCCTTTTCACTACAAGGAGCTTTCTGGCGGCTGTAGCTGAAATCGAGATTATGAAGCAAGAACTACACACTACACTATACCACTAAGCACATCACACTGACCTGTGTAAACACACCACACCACTAATCACACCACACCACACCACTAATCACACCACACCACTGACAATTTAGCGAATGTTTAATGCACGCTGTTTGTGCTGCGGAGAGAAACCGCTGAAATTGACCACGTTGTCGGTTGGGTTAATGATCATCAGTTATTTGTGGAGAGATTGTGGAGAAAACGGAAAGAGAAACGACTGACGCCGTGCCTGGTTGTGCTCATTGCAACACGTAGCTACACCCTCACTGATTGTGTTCCATAACTACCTCAATTACGTCATCTCCGATGGCCAGTACGAGACGCTGCATTCACATATCGACGTGGCACTGTTAACTCATTATGTCCGGCATAGTGAGGTCACTGCTGCTGCAATTAATACTATCAGATCTTTGATACAGCCTACCCGAAACAACCAGTGGCGCCTCTGGTGCATAATATAAGGAGTGTAATGCAAGTTCAACACGTAATTCGCGCGAATTCTTTGCCGTGCGCTGAAACAATAGCGTATCAGGGCCAATGTGTACAATTGGTGTGGTAGCAGGTAAAAAAATAAATGTATTATTAAAAAAAAGCGCACGTTGTCTTTTCTTGTTGTTTACATAATGAGGTATATTTTCCATAAATATCAAACAATAATATGAATTAAACAGATAAATTAAGTCGAACATTGTTTTTATTATGCATACAGAACTTCAATTAGATCTCCTCTTAAACTCCTTGTCTATAGAGTTGTTAAACCACATTCTGTTAGGCGTTCTTCATAACTAAGGTCTCTCAGTTCTGAACTCATTTTAATTGCTCTTCTCTGCATTCATTCAAGCGTATCTATATCCTTCTTACGAAATGGTCTTCAAGCTTGTATATAGTATTCTAAATGAGGCCTAACTATCGCTTTATGCTATACAGAGGTATAATTAGCTTTTTTCCTTGTAGAGGTGTATATTATATTTATCCTAATCAATCCAAGAATTGTATTACCCTTTGAAGCTGCAATACCTGAAACTGAAACTATCGTATTAGCGCTTATTGTTACTCCTAAGTCCTTCTTGTTTTATAGAATTACCTACAACAGTATCTCCCTTTTATAGTTTACATCCGAGTTCGCGTGTCCTTTATATAGGCATTTACATTTCCCGAAATTGAATAATATCTGCCATTTCTCAAACCTTTTAACTTAATTGTCTAGATCGTTTTATAAATGTAGTTTATCGCCATCATTGTTAACCTTTTTAAACACTTTTGTGTCATCCGCAAATTTCAGTACGTTGCTTGTTATATTATCGTCCAAGTCATTGATATATATATATATATATATATATATATATATATATATATATATATATATATATATATATATATATATCAAGAATAATAAAAGTCCTAATATTGATCTTTGTGGTACCCCACTCAAAACTGATTTCCAGTTTGAAACCTCTCCATCTACTACAACGCGTTGTCTTCTGTCAGTCAGCCATTGTTCTATCCAGTTGACTGTGTCGCCCCCGATACCATGGGCTTTTAACTTAAGTAGTAATCTTTGATGTGGCACTTTGTCAAAAACCTTCTGAAAATCTAAGTAGATAATATCTACTGGTGTTCCCTCGTCTAGCCGTGCCCGTGCGCTTTTGACTTGGCACTGTGTACATGATTATCTACTCTGCTCGAGTTTTGGTTTAGAAGAATCTGCCTATCCGTGATTGGTAGCTGCTCAGCCGTGATTTGGTCTCTCCGTCTCCATACCTCAGGGGCTTATAAACCACCTCTGCGAATTCGAGAGTTCAAGTTCCCTGTGGCTAGCATGAGAGCAACCTTCGATGTGGGACCACCCTCTGGAGAAAGCTGCAAGAGGTCAATACCCAACTCTTTGGTGGCATGTTCGGCTACAGGGTTTTTGTTGACGCTTTTAACTTGTCCAGCCTCCAGTTGGATGCCACGTTTTGCTAAGGCTGGGTCGCTGACCTGTGCAACAAATCCTCGAGCAGGGTCGACGTGGACTGTGGTCGAATTGTCACCATGTAACCGTAGTCCAGCACACATGGAGATAAGGGCGTTGCGAAGCTGATTGTTTCGCTCACCATTAATAAGTGAAGACAGACTGTATAAAGACACAGTCTCGCGAAGAACGATGGTGTACTGGCGATAGCTGCGTACAACATCTGCAGCGAAGGAGCTTGTGTGGACGACTGTGGGTGCAAGTACGTCGCAATAGAGTTAACGACTTGGCGCTGGTGATACGCTGGCGACACGCTGGTGACACGCTGGTGACACGCAAATGAAACAGCTGCTGAAACATTATCAATGTCTAGTCCGAAAAAAGTATCTCTTGAAGATAGGCTTGAGTTGGGTCCTCGACGGGTGGCAAAACCTGACGTGAAGTGCTGTTAAGAGGCCATCGATGACAGGACGGGGAACAGCTATGCGCTCGCTTGATGGCTGTAAAGGCTGACTATCTGTGACGACCATGACGCCATCACCACGTTTCTCTCAACCGTAAGCCGCTACCGTGTTCACATCAGACACACTGCCGGTGTTGCTAACTTACCATCAGACTTTGGAAGCCGCAACCCCTATGAGTGCCAGAACACTAGCTGTCACGTTTGCAAGTTCATTGAAGAGATGGAGGACTGCATAGCAGATGTGCTCGCCATTGCTAAAAAAATACAGGGATCCCGGAATCATTGGGGACACGCATAGCTCCATCGACATAGAGGATCTCTTAGGAAGAAGACCATACTCGCTCTGGCTTGCTTGACAACCAATGCATCAAGCTGGAACGACACGTGACCTCTGGTGACGTTGCAGTGTATTTCACCAATGACGTCCAAAGGAGTGACACCATCAGGCTGACGAACAATCTGGGATGCAGGTTTGATGGTACAAACGAGCTGTGCACGTATCATGCTGGTCGTAGCACAAATACCAAGGGTCAATGCCACAGGTGTACAGCAGAGGTGACTGTCCTACGTTGAATCGGCGTGAGGAGAGACCACACTCTACGAGACGTGAGGAGAGACCACACTCTACGAGACGTGAGGAGAGACCACACTCTACGAGACGTGAGGAGAGACCACACTCTACGAGACGTGAGGAGAGACCACACTCTACGAGACGTGAGGAGAGACCACACTCTACGAGACGTGAGGAGAGACCACACTCTACGAGACGTGAGGAGAGACCACACTCTACGAGACGTGAGGAGAGACCACACTCTACGAGACGTGAGGAGAGACCACACTCTACGAGACGTGAGGAGAGACCACACTCTACGAGACGTGAGGAGAGACCACACTCTACGAGACGTGAGGAGAGACCACACTCTACGAGACGAGAGGAGAGACCGCACTCTACGAGACGTGAGGAGAGACCACACTCTACGAAACGTGAGGAGAGACCACACTCTACGAGACGTGAGGAGAGACCACACTCTACGAGACATGAGGAGAGACCACACTCTACGAGACGTGAGGAGAGACCACACTCTACGAGACGTGCTGAGTGGTCACTAATTACGTTTTAAGGCTCGTCATCGTCACATAGATCGACCTCGCCTTCATCACATGCATCATTGGTCACGAGTCTTGACCAGCCCACGGCTTCCTTGTCACTATCAGGCAAGTAGCGGCAATCAGGTTGTGACTGTTGGACATCGGTCCTGCGGTTTTACTCAAAACACACGACTTGTGAGAGAATGCCTGCCGCCTATTAGACGAGACAGATTTGCAGTTGTAGCCGAACCTACCCCCAATACGCATAGCCCGAATGCCCCCGGTGTTGCGTAGCTCATCCCGAAGGGAAGCCAGTGCTTGAGGGATATCTGGCTTTAGTGAAGCCAAAGAACAGTTGCGCAGCTCTGCGCCGTATCTTTGCTTAATGAGTAGCGGAAGGCCGGGGTTGATGAGTGGCGGAAGGCCGGGGTTGATGAGTAGCGGAAGGCCGGGGTTGATGAGTAGCGGAAGGCCGGGGTTGATGAGTAGCGGAAGGCCGATGTTTGATAAGTTGCAACCAGAGATAAACAATAGTGTTCTCAAGCGAGGGTGACACTTCTTCATCGACTTCTGTAGCAACTCCCTGGTGGGTGACGTCACAACCCACGGTGAGTAGATTGTCCTAAAAAAAAGCAGTGAGCCGCTGGAACAGATCCTCCGCACGGTCGTCTCGTTCTCGAATGTTAGTTAAATTCAGGAAATGCTCTCGTGTTGACTGGAACCCAAAGTGCTGACGAATCTTTTGCTAAATGTCAGCAAGCGATGTTAAGTTTTCACGATCGAGTTTCGTGAAATAATGGGGCAAAATTTCGCAATTAGCTCCAGCATGAGTTCGACATGTACGCATTTCTGCGCTCAGAACAGCGTACGGCCTCTGTGTGTCGTCACTGTCACCTCTGGTAGGAGTGCGTGAGTATTTTCTTTCCTACGAGACGTCGTCTGTCATGAAATGTGCGAAATTTGCATCGAGAGAAAGTATATAAATTAAGTTCTGTTTCCAGCTTTCGAACGAGGTAATGGACCCATTCTTTGTTAGCAGCCACTGTTTTGGTGCTCGATGAGAAGCAGCCATGGTTTCGTTATGCAGAATAATATGGCACGTAGTGTTGCTACAAGCAAATGTCAGTCTGGTCACTGCTGGTCGTAACCACGCCTTTGACACAGCATTTTGGCTTTAACAACAATGTTTATACTGCGCTGCTTGAAACAGTTCATGTTATCGCCCACGATGTGTTGGGGCGAACATATACACACTGGCTATTTGGATAAGGGGCAATATATTGAGCCGCCTGTGTATCGGTGGCTCTTTTGGCGTAAAACTGGGTAAAGCTCCCACGACGCCAATTCACAAGACCCGTGCTTTAATGAAATAGTTTAAAGCGGAACTGTGCGGTACAAACCAGCCGATATGAACGGCCCCGGTGATGCCTGGGCATAGACCACAATATAACAGAATACTGGCGAAGTGCGAGCTGCTATAAGAAGGTAAAGTTTCGTGTTGGGGCGATAAGGCGTCTGGCGGATTTTACGACTCTCAGAACATCAACTATAGCGCTTGTATTCGCACCTGCAGACAGTTGTTACCCAGCCTGGGGACGTAGCAGTCACGCCAACACATTATACACTGCCCATTCATCAATGCGAACCATTACTGGATGTGTGATGTACACTCCCACTGAGATGTGTGATGTACACCCCCACTGAGATGTGTGATGTACACTACACTGAGATGTTTGATGTACACCCCACTGAGATGTGTGATGAACAGTCCCACTGAGATGTGTGATGTACACTACACTGAGATGTGTTATGTACACCCCCACTGAGATGTGTGATGTACACTACACTGAGATGTGTGATGTACACCCCCACTGAGATGTGTGATGAACACCCCCACTGAGATGTGTTCTGTACACCCCCACTGAGATGTGTTATGTACACCCCCACTGAGATGTGTGATGTACACTCCCACTGAGATGTGTGATGTACACCCCCACTGAGATGTGTGAAGTACACCCCCACTGAGATGTGTGATGTACACTCCCACTGAGATGTGTGATGTACACCCCCACTGAGATGTGTGATGTACACCCCCACTGAGATGTGTGATGTACACTCCCACTGAGATGTGTGATGTACACCCCCACTGAGATGTGTGATGTACACCCCCACTGAGATGTGTGATGTACACCCCCACTGAGATGTGTGATGTACACCCCCACTGAGATGTGTGATGTACACTCCCACTGAGATGTGTTATGTACACCCCCACTGAGATGTGTGATGTACACTCCCACTGAGATGTGTGATGTACACCCCCACTGAGATGTGTGAAGTACACCCCCACTGAGATGTGTGATGTACACTCCCACTGAGATGTGTGAAGTACACCCCCACTGAGATGTGTGATGTACACCCCCACTGAGATGTGTGATGTACACCCCCACTGAGATGTGTGATGTACACCCCCACTGAGATGTGTGATGTACACTCCCACTGAGATGTGTGATGTACACCCCCACTGAGATGTGTGATGTACACCCCCACTGAGATGTGTTCTGTACACCCCCACTGAGATGTGTGATGTACACCCCCACTGAGATGTGTGATGTACACTCCCACTGAGATGTGTTATGTACACCCCCACTGAGATGTGTGATGTACACTCCCACTGAGATGTGTGATGTACACCCCCACTGAGATGTGTGATGTACACTCCCACTGAGATGTGTGATGTACACTCCCACTGAGATGTGTGATGTACACTCCCACTGAGATGTGTGATGTACACTCCCACTGAGATGTGTGATGTACACCCCCACTGAGATGTGTGATGTACACCCCCACTGAGATGTGTGAAGTACACCCCCACTGAGATGTGTTATGTACACTCCCACTGAGATGTATGATGTACACCCCCACTGAGATGTGTGAAGTACACCCCCACTGAGATGTGTGAAGTACACTCCCACTGAGATGTGTGATGTACACCCCCACTGAGATGTGTGAAGTACACCCCCACTGAGATGTGTGAAGTACACCCCCACTGAGATGTGTGATGTATAACCCCACTGAGATGTGTGAAGTACACCCCCACTGAGATGTGTGAAGTACACCCCCACTGAGATGTGTGATGTATAACCCCACTGAGATGTTTGAAGTACACCCCCACTGAGATGTGTGATATATAACCCCACTGAGATGTGTGAAGTACACCCCCACTGAGATGAGTTCTGTACACCCCCACTGAGATGTGTGAAGTACACCCCCACTGAGATGTGTGATGTATAACCCCACTGAGATGTGTGATGTACACCTCCACTGAGATGTGTGATGTATAACCCCACTGAGATGTGTTCTGTACACCCTCACTGAGATGTGTTCTGTACACCCCCACTGAGATGTGTGATGTATAACCCCACTGAGATGTGTGAAGTACACCCCCACTGAGATGTGTGAAGTACACCCCCACTGAGATGTGTGAAGTACACCCCCACTGAGATGTGTGAAGTACACCCCCACTGAGATGTGTGAAGTACACCCCCACTGAGATGTGTGAAGTACACTCCCACTGAGATGTGTGATGTACACCCCCACTGAGATGTGTGAAGTACACCCCCACTGAGATGTGTGAAGTACACCCCCACTGAGATGTGTGATGTATAACCCCACTGAGATGTGTGATGTACACTCCCATTGAGATGTGTAATGTACACCCCCACTGAGATGTGTGATGTACACTCCCACTGAGATGTGTTCTGTACACCCCCACTGAGATGTGTTCTGTACACCCCCACTGAGATGTGTTCTGTACACCCCCACTGATATGTGTTCTGTACACCCCCACTGAGATGTGTTCTGTACACCCCCACTGAGATGTGTTCTGTACACCCCCACTGAGATGTGTGATGTACACCCCCACTGAGATGTGTGATGTACACCCCTACTGAGATGTGTTCTGTACACCCCCACTGAGATGCTGCCAACATTATCTGACTTACTCCCTCCTCAAATGCGACGGCAGAAAGCAACACTTGATCTTGCCCTGCTCAACCGGATGAATAAAATACACTGCATGAACACACGGAGCAGCGCTCTAACCAGAGGCTGCAGTCAAGAAGACCGTCCACGCGAGAGGCAAGTGAATTACTTGAACAACGTGAGACTGGTAGTGACTGTGCCTGGGCTCATGACCATCTCATGACAACTTGGACAGATAAAGACACCGGACTAAAACGTTTCACCAACACACCATCTAATCACCCTCCTGGGTACAAGTTGAAGCGTCCCCTCTGGTGTAAGCTAAACATAATTCGATCTAGTGCTGGCAGATTCAATGGTAAGATGAACCAACTTGGATACAGAGATGACCCCGTGTGTGCCTGCGGTGGCCAACCGATTTTTCAGGTGCCAGATATCCACAGAAAGTGTTTCCAACTGATAGTGGAGAACATACACATAATTATTACATTTGAGTTGCCATCTGAAAAAGTATTTGCCGACATGTTGGCAACTGAACACTCGGTATGTGTCCGGCGGCCTTTAGCGACCATGCTTCCTGTCCGATTTTTCTTCACTGACGTCCCGTGAAGAATGTTCTCATTGTCTTTACTAGAATATGTTGCGCCTCCATCACAAGTTATTCATGTGCAACGAGGCCCTTTTTGCAGAGATCTGTCACTCCGTCCTCAGTATTACGTCAGCACATTGGTAGTGGGAGTAACATCGGTCCTGTCTGTCATGCTCCTTCCTCCTGATTGTACTGTCAGTGGTAGAACATTGTTAGTGGGAGTAATGTCGGTCCTATCTGTCATGCTCCTTCCTCCTGATTGTACTGTCATTGGTAGAACGTTGTTAGTGGGAGTAACGTCGGTCCTGTCTGTCATGCTCCTTCCTCCTGATTGTACTGTCAGTGGTAGAACGTTGTTAGTGGGAGTAACGTCGGTCCTGTCTGTCATGCTCCTTCCTCCTGATTGTACTGTCATTGTTAGAACATTGTTAGTGGGAGTAATGTTGGTCCTGTCTGTGATGCTCCTTCCTCCTGATTCTACTGTCATTGGTAGAACGTTGTTAGTGGGAGTAACGTCGGTCCTGTCATGCTCCTTCCTCCTGATTGTACTGTCATTGGTAGAACATTGTTAGTGGGAGTAATGTCAGTCCTGTCTGTCATGCTCCTTCTTCCTGATTGTACTGACATTGGTAGAACATTGTTAGTGGGATTAATGTCGGTCCTGTCTGTCATGCTCCTTCTTCCTGATTGTACTGACATTGGTAGAACGTTGTTAGTGGGAGTAATGTCGGTCCTGTCTGTCATGCTCCTTCTTCCTGATTGTACTGACATTAGTAGAACGTTGTTAGTGGGAGTAATGTCGGTCCTGTCTGTCATGCTCCTTCTTCCTGATTGTACTGACATTGGTAGAACGTTGTTAATGGGAGTAATGTCGGTCCTGTCTGTCATGCTCCTTCTTCCTGATTGTACTATCATTGGTAGAACGTTGTTAGTGGGAGTAATGTCGGTCCTGTCTGTCATGCTCCTTCTTCCTGATTGTATTGACATTGGTAGAACATTGTTAGTGGGAGTAATGTCGGTCCTGTCTGTCATGCTCCTTCCTCCTCATTGTACTGACATTGGTAGAACGTTATTAGTGGGAGTAATGTCGGTCCTGTCTGTCATGCTCCTTCGTCCTGATTGTACTGACATTGGTAG
Organism: Lamellibrachia columna; assembly: GCA_963662155.1. Taxonomy (NCBI): domain Eukaryota; kingdom Metazoa; phylum Annelida; class Polychaeta; order Sabellida; family Siboglinidae; genus Lamellibrachia; species Lamellibrachia columna. The sequence goes on from OY759272.1 coordinate 2,783,913, forward strand.
AACGTTGTTAATGGGAGTAATTTCAGTCCTGTCTGTCATGCTCCTTCTTCCTAATTGTACTGACATTGGTAGAACGTTGTTAGTGGGAGTAATTTCAATCATGTCTGTCATGCTCCTTCCTCCTGATTGTACTGACATTGGTAGAACATTGTTAGTGGGTGTAATGTCGGTCCTGTCTGTCATGCTCCTTCTTCCTAATTGTACTGCCATTAGTAGAACGTTGTTAGTGGGAGTAACGTCGGTCCTGTTTGTCATGCTCCTTCTTAATTGTACTGACATTGGTAGAACATTGTTAGTGGGTGTAATGTCGGTCCTGTCTGTCATGCTCCTTCTTCCTAATTGTACTGCCATTAGTAGAACGTTGTTAGTGGGAGTAACGTCGGTCCTGTTTGTCATGCTCCTTCTTAATTGTACTGCCATTAGTAGAACGTTGTTTGTGGGAGTAACGTCGGTCGTGTCTGTCATGCTCCTTCTTCCTAATTCTACTGACATTGGTAGAACGTTGTTAGTGGGAGTAACGTCGGTCCTGTCTGTCATGCTCCTTCCTCCTCATTGTCTGTGTTGCACTGCAACTATTTTGCGAATGACCAGACACAGCATTACAGAGCCTCTTCATCTCGTTCACCAAACTGTTAATCTGCTTTGGGACATATAGGAAATAGGCAAGGACAAAATGTTGTCCGTAAGGTAATAAAAATATGAATTCAGAATATAAGTACTTATAGCGTAACTTATGAAGGGTATCCCGTGAATTATATTGCCATTGAAACAACGGTCTATAGATATGTGTTGTCTTGTCTTGAAATAACGGCCTATAGATGTGTGTTGTCTTGTCTTGAAATAACGGTCTATAGATGTGCGTTGTCTTGTCTTGAAATAACGGTCTATAGATGTGCGTTGTCTTGTCTTGTATGTCTTGTAATGTAAACATAATGAGTACATGTTATAATGCATGGATACATCTTCCCCTAATTGCATGTTCAGTTTCACCATCAAGTTTGAAGGCCACATTTACCCAAATATACCTTCAATTTCACCGAAATTGCATACCAATATTTTACTAACATCCCTAATAAATCAGGCTTTGGTTCAAATGCAAATGCATTTGTATTTGCATTTTAAAATGCTGCATTTGCATTTTTTGAATCCAAGACATTTGCATTTGAATCAAAACATTTGCAGTTGCATTTTTTTAAATCCAAGACATTTGCATTTGAATCAAAACGTTTGCATTTGCACTTACATTTTATTAAAAAGCATTAGCATTTGATTAAAAAACATTTGCTATTGCATTTGATTAATAAACATTGCATTACAATATGATATGTTTACGAAGTTCATAAACCCATTGTTGAACCTGCAAATTGGTTTTCCAATCTTGTCTTTGACTCCATCTCATTTTAGAGCAAGTCTTAAATACTATTATGTAACCTGTGAATCCAGTTTAACACCAGCGCATAATATTTGTGTACGCTATTGACTCGGTGGACAAACTCTGTTGAGCAGTGCATGAAAGGCTGGAAGCCATGGACTTTTGTTTGACCTGAGAAATGCTATGCAACTAACACTACTTTTAAAACAGAGCTGTCCATTGGTGCATTTCAGTGGATCACATGTGTAGACCATTTAAGCTAACTGCCACATATCAGTCACCATTCATGATATTGAGTTATTCAAGTTGCCAGCACCCAAACGTTCCAGTGTTTTTGATAATTTAAAACACTTGCATTTGTATTTGAATAATTTAAAACACTTGCATTTGAATATTATAAAAAAAATTGCATCATTTAAAACACTTGCATTTGCACAATATGAAAACACTTGCGTTTGCATTGACATTTTAATCATTTAAAACACTTGCATTTAAATTTGCCTTTGCATTTGAATCACTCCAAACCCTTGCATTTGCCTTTGCATTTAAATGCAACCGTGTCTCGATGAATTTGCATTTGAGTAATTTCAAACATTTGTATTTGCATTTAGATGCCCTGACTCGCATTTGAACTTAAGCCTGATAAACTATCTTGTTTTTGTAATTGAAACCGAGTGCTCTTACGCACCAAAATTGGGTCTTAAAGAAGTTTTTTTTACCAGTAATCAGCAAGTGTCCAGCGTCACCAAGGTTTGTTTGGAAAATAACTGTTCTTACTAAAGTCTGTGTGACTTGTTGTCTTGTACAATAGGAGCGACACCTATCTGACCAATGTATTCACTGTCACTGTATGTTGCCCTCTGAACCGTGTTTATTCAGTCCCCCCAGTAACGCTGGACACTCCCCAAATTAGTTTTTCCTCCCGGACCAGGAAATATCTTAAATGTTGGTACTGCCATCGAGGCGGTTGTAGCTGGGAATGTCCTTGTATATATGAAACACTTTAAAACGGTGTATATTGCGTAGTTTTCTGGAGGTAGGCCTTTCCGTTGGTGACGCTGCACACTCATACGCTCTTCCATCAGTTGGAACTGTGACATACTATCATCAAACTATTTACGCCAATATTTAAGAAGGGATCGAGGAACAAGCCAGTAAATTACAGACCAGTGAGTTTAACATCAGTTGTATGTAAATTACTCGAAACACTAATTAGAGTCCACATGGTGGAATTCCTTGTAAAACATAATTTAATAAATACACCTCAACATGGGTTCCTAAAAGCAAGGTCAAGTCTAACCAATCTCTTGTGTTTTATTTTGAAGAAATTACAAAGTGGGTAGATGACGGGTCACACGTGGATGTTGTCTACTTAGATTTTCAAAAAGCTTTCGATAAAGTGCCACACCAAAGATTGATACTTAAACTAAAAGCCCATGGTAACGATGTAATCAACTGGATAGAAAAGTGGTTTACACACAGAAGACAGAGAGTAATAGTAGATGGAAATCGGTTTTGAGTGGGGTACCACAGGGATCAGTATTAGGCCCTATATTGTTTTTAATATATATAAATGATCTAGAAGATGACATATCTAGCAAAGTACTCAAATTTACAGATGACACAAAAGTATTCAGAAAGCTTACAAATGATACAGATAAACAAAGTTTACAGGGTGATCTAGATAAATTAGTTAAATGGTCATAAAAATGGCAAATGTTATTCAATATTGGGAAGTGTAAATGTATACACCTAGGGCACGGAAACATGGACGAAGAATATAAAATGGGGGATGCTGTACTAGGTAGAACCACACAAGAAAAGGACTTAGGAGTAACATTTAGTGCTGACATGAAAGTTTCAGAGCAATGTGGGATTGCTGCATCAAAAGGAAATCAAATTCTAGGGCTAATTAGGAGAACTATCATGTATAAGGAGAAACAGCTAATTGTACCCCTGTACAAAGCAATAGTTAGACCACATTTGGAATATTGTATTCAAGCATGGAGGCCATATCGTAAAAAAGACATAGATAAGCTAGAAAGAATACAACGAAGAGCAACTAAGATGATTCCAGAATTAAGAGACCTTAGTTACGAAAGTCGCTTATTACAATGTGGTTTGACAACACTAGAGACCAGGAGACTAAGAGGAGACCAAATAGAAGTAGTTAAAATAGTGAACGGTTATGAGGATGTTGATAGGAATATGTTCTTCAAACTTAAAGAAGGCAGTAGAACCAGAGGACACAAAGCAGCATTAGTTAAGGAACAGTGTAGGTTGGACATGAGAAAGTACTCTTTCTCACAGAGGCTGATAAATGAATGGAACAAACTGCCAAATGATTGTGTTAATGCTAGTATTGTGAATATGTTTAAAAAATAGAATTGACAGATATATGATAAGGGCGGGCTACACATAGATGAGAAAATTGTTGGACTCTCGATACGCCAATGGCTTCCTTGTCCACTTTGCCATCTGGAACTTGTTGTTTGGGATGGCAATCTTGTTAAATCTTGCTAAATCTTGTTAAACAGAAAATGTATTTGTTTATGCTTGAAAATTTATATTAGACTATACATCTTCCGATACAATAAACACATACTTGTAAATTACATGTTTGTATTCTATAAAAACAACCATGCGGTGACTATGATGAAACGCGTTAATACATAGTCATATTTTATTCATTCCAAGAAAGGAAAATACATTTAGTCATATGACAGCAAATTAGAAAAATACAAACAAAAGAATTACTACAAAAATGTAGAGAAATATACACCATTTTAAGATACAAGCATTCCAACATAGCAAGCAAAACAGTTTAAGAGGCTTAAAAAAACAGTATAAAAAAGCAGAGAGTCATTTACAAGGATGAGTGAGACAAAAAAGATCATCACACGTTGCTTAAAAATCTTACTACATATGGGACAAAAGACTCTGAATATCTTTTCGTTCTGGCTTTCACAGAGATATATCGTTTACCCGACTTTGTTTTTGTAAAGAGAGGCTGCATTTGGTGACTAGGATCAGTTAAAATTGCCTTAGTTTTTATTTCCACGTGGAACAGATGGATATGGTCAAGGGGAGGAAATTCAATCCCAACGATTTTTGAGGATCGGAAAATCACTCGCTGCGCCTTCGGTCTGTCCCTTATCGTCAGCTGACTGAACCAACAGTTGATGGAGAATGTCAGTACAGTTTCTACAAGGGCACGGTGGAAAATTTGTAGAATTGTCTTGTCCACTTTGAATCTTCTTGGGGTTAGCATAGAGTCTCTGCTGCCCTTTCTTCACGAGGAGTTGGGTGTTTTTGCTCCAGTCCAGCTTTCTGTAACATTCACTCCTAAGTATTTGTAAGATGTCACACGCTCCACGTTTTCATTTTGCAACACGAGAGGTGGTGGTGTTTGTTTTTTCTTTCTGAAGTCCACAATGATCTCCTGTGTCTTTTTTGTGTTAAGTTTAGGATAATTTGCGCAGCACCATGTCGAAAGTTTTCCGACATGCAATTATAAATCTCCATTTTCACAAACAAAGCAGTGCTATCTCACGATTTTGTGGATATATCACGTTGAACCGTTTTTAATGCACAACCGAGGGGACGCTGTGTAACCAATGGAACCATTGCCGGATTAACCAAAGTACAAGTAATACACTCGTACCAGCCAGAACCACACAATAATGGGCGCCCACAAAATCAACCATAATCCACCCGATTAGCCACTTAGAATATGTCTTCACTTTCAGGAATCTGGCTCCAAACTCTGTTCTACTTCTGTGCTGCGGTCGTGAATGTGATGCCGCCTCAAAAAGATGTAGGGCAAACAGGATGAAGATAACTTCTTGTATGTATGTTTGTATGAAAGTTTGTATGTATGTTTGTATGTATGTTTGTATGTATGTTTGTATGTATGTTTGTATGTATGTTTGTATGTATGTTTGTATGTATGTATGTTTGTATGTATGTTTGTATGTATGTTTGTATGTATGTTTGTATGTATGTTTGTATGTATGTTTGTATGTATGTTTGTATGTATGTTTGTATGTATGTTTGTATGTATGTTTGTATGTATGTTTGTATGTATGTTTGTATGTATGTTTGTATGTATGTTTGTATGAATATTTGTATGAATGTTTGTATGTATATTTGTATGTATGTTTGTATGTATGTTTGTATGTATGTTTGTATGTATATTTGTATGTATGTTTGTATGTATGTTTGTATGTATGTTTGTATGTATGTTTGTATGTATATTTGTATGTATGTTTGTATGTATATTTGTATGTATATTTGTATGTATGTTTGTATGTATATTTGTATGTATGTTTGTATGTATGTTTATATGTATGTTTGTATGTATATTTGTATGTATGTTTGTATGTATGTTTGTATGTATGTTTGTATGTATGTTTGTATGTATGTTTGTATGTATGTTTGTATGTATGTTTGTATGTATATTTGTATGTATGTTTGTATGTATATTTGTATGTATGTTTGTATCTATGTTTATATGTATGTTTGTATGTATGTTTGTATGTATGTTTGTATGTATGTATGTTTGTATGTATGTTTGTATGTATATTTGTATGTATGTTTGTATGTATGTTTGTATGTATGTTTGTATGTATGTTTGCACGCCGTCGTCGACAACAATCTGGGAATACTTATGTTCAAACATTGTTGAACACACGTAAAGCCCCTCACAAAAAGGTTTGCGCCAGATCCCCCGCATAGTTAATCCAGCACTGATTGGAACACATGCGAGAAATATCACTGCGCGCCCGATCTGTCAAAAAGCTGCCATTAAAGCTTCGTTCAATTCGTTCTCTCTCGCGAAGTATCGAATATACAACCGCGTGTTTGGACGTTGGAGACTCCGGAACTATTTTCTCACGAAACTACAGAAGGTGTAAGTGCTACAAAACACTTATATATGCTATGACATTTCTTACACCGTTGTCCGTAAATCTTTCAAGGATATATAGGCACATCTGATGCGGATGTATTCGAACGGGGGAATCATTTATATATAAGGATACATCAATTGATTTATGAATCAGTCCAGTGTTGACGATGCGGTGTACTATTATTAGTTATAGTAGCAAACCCTTATACAATATCGCAACTCAACTGTCTGGATCCATACTAAGCAGTGCACAAAAATAACATGTTACGTACATGTGTTAATTAATTAAAGAATGTTGCTGGTTTACTAATATCTCGTTATTATCTCGATTCACACTTGTCATAATATTTCCGAAGCTATGATGGATTAACGGGATTTAACACTAATTTCCCTTTCTAGGCACCGTTTTAAATTGTATTTTTGTTCTTTCTGGAATCTTCTATAATATCCGAATTGCCATATGGAGGCATTCCGAGCACATCCTTCCTACTTTGTACCGACTCTTGGTACTACTAGGAAAGCCGACAATGAATCCCACCATAAGCCTTTATTCGTATTCTACTATTAGACATATTGTTGGTTGACCGCCACTTTAAATACACTTTACTCTACCCCAGCGCTGTTGCCAAGAAGCGTAGCAGGGAGATCGTTCGTCAGCTTAGTGGGATCCCTTTATCGATCATGTATATGGGCAGTGGTAAAGAACAAAACAATTATATCGGAATGAACACTTCGGAAGAATTCCCTCCATAATGGCAACGCAATGTTCCTGCCTCGCAGACGTTGGCTTGCACTGTAGCCATGCCGACGCACGAGTGCTGCGCTGTTTGTTCGGCCGGCCGTGAAGTTAAACCCGCGAGAAGCCAATAAAACACGTCTTTGGCTGATGAGACCGCGAGCCTTCTGCGTCAGCCGATTGCTAAGTTGGTTGCGCTGATGATACGTGTGAATGCTGGCAAACGAGGAAGACTGATGAAAATTAGCAATGGCTGGCAGACAAGTCTTAATTTGCACGCACGCCCGGCGTTAGATGAAAGATAGACGCCAACGTGCAACTGAATAGTAACTAAATTTGACTCGCTACTGGGTAATTCAGTAGCAACAGGTTCGGTTCAGCTTACATGGGTTTGTTTGTGCAGTAGATCTATCAGATTCTGTTGTACCACTAGTTTCGCTTAAAGCTATTCTTTGCCATTCTCAATTAGTTTTATGATTATATAAAAGTGCACGTCTCGTGTGGCAAAGGTCAAAATCCGCTATATTGTATGGAAATACGCATGATTAAACGATTTATTTAATGCATTAAAAATAACGTTCCGAAATACATAGCAAATGCCATTGTATAAGATGTTTCTCAAAGTCTGTCGATTACCTACTCTTTCTCTAGTAAACCCAACTTTGACGAGATCATAGATTTGTCATTAGTAATTTATCTGCATCAGTGTTGCGCGTGCGGGACCTCGGACATTTTCAATAAACCATTGAGCTTCCTGAACGAGTCCTATATCTGAATTATTAAAAAAATATGTCTATGTACCGCTCCATTATACGCTAGCTCACAGACAACTGGCCCGCTTTAACACAAGTCTATGTACCGCTCCATTATACGCTAGCTCACAGACAACTGGCCCGCTTTAACACAAGTCTATGTACCGCTCCATTATACGCTAGCTCACAGACAACTGGCCCGCTTTAACACTCCGTTATACGCTAGCTCACAGACAACTGGCCCGCTTTAACACTCCATTATACGCTAGCTCACAGACAACTGACCGGCTTTAACACAAGTCTATGTACCGCTCCATTATACGCTAGCTCACAGACAACTGGCCCGCTTTAACACCCCATTATACGCTAGCTCACAGACAACTGGCCCGCTTTAACACTCCATTATACGCTAGCTCACAGACAACTGGCCCGCTTTAACACTCCATTATACGCTAGCTCACAGACAACTGGCCCGCTTTAACACAAGTCTATGTACCGCTCCATTATACGCTAGCTCACAGACAACTGGCCCGCTTTAACACTCCATTATATGCTAGCTCACAGACAACTGGCCCGCTTTAACACTCCATTATACGCTAGCTCACAGACAACTGGCCCGCTTTAACACTCCATTATACGCTAGCTCACAGACAACTGGCCCGCTTTAACACTCCATTATACGCTAGCTCACAGACAACTGGCCCGCTTTAACACTCCATTATACGCTAGCTCACAGACAACTGGCCCGCTTTAACACAAATCTTGATAACGAATAACTCATTAATGTGAACGTTCCAATGCCTTAAGGCCGGCGCACACGAGAGCTATCTGCTGAGCCAACAGCCACGCGTGGCTGTCAGCTCAGCTGATAGCTCTCGTGTGCGCTGCGGTTATCGTGAGCAATGCGCCACGCGAGGCGGTGAGCAAAATATCTATCGTGTTTAATATTTTTCGCCTCGCGCGTCCAAAGTCTCACCGTCTGCGGGGCGCGTAAGCTACATGCTGAGCTGCAAAAATCAACTGGCCAATAAAAATCCGTAGAGTTTACGTCATTTCAGAAATGGCGACTATATACCAGCGAAATTGTGAACGACGTCCTTTTGGAGGATAAACTTGCCAAGATTACGTCTCCTCTTTTTATAAGTGGATCCACCAACGCCAATATGGTGCTAAACGAATTGACGTTCAGTCGATGAAACTGCCAAAAACGTGTCGGGATCCTCAGCGTTTACTTCTCTAATCAGGTTTGCATATACACCTTGTCCCTGACGTCTTAGAATCCAATCCCTGGCCCACGTCGTTCGGCATGCCGCTCTCCAACGACGACGACGACGTCATAGCAACAACAGGAACAGAAGATCTGTCTCATCATCCGAACACGCCGTTTTTAGCAAATCACGTGATTAAAATGTAGTCATATGACTTGAAATGTAGTGGTTAGCTCAGCACTTTACTCATCGTGTGCGGTGAAACGCGCCTAGAGCTATCAGCGGAGCCAACAGCCGCGCGTGACCGTTTGCTCAGCTGATAGCTCTCGTGTGCGCCGGCCTTTAGACAACACGAACCATTGCTGCGTTAATACTTTTGATGCGTGTCGGTCCTATTAGCATGGCTATTTTATTATTGGCGCCGTTACATTTAATGCGCTATTTCGTTGCTTTATTTGTCTGAAGCAGTACATATCCCGCTTATTGAAACGTTCTTACCAGTTCTTTATATTGCATGGTCGCGATCTGACGACAACGTACTTCTTCATAGAGAATGGTGCACAGCTTAAAAATGATGTGTCTTTCGTTAGATGGCGCCACTCTTGACCACACGGCACGTCCCTTGCTAGGTTATTTGTATACAGAGAACAGCATGTGAGGTACACAATCCAGTGATGTCACAAATCGATTAGTGTACCCCGTATTTGCATTTACGTCTATACTGTTGAATAACATGATAGTTAAATCGTCAATACCTGTTTTAAATTTTAATTATGAACAAACATGGCTTCACGGGTGCCTTCAACTAGACGAATTTTAACATATTCACCCATGGCTATGGACGTAAGAAAGTTAATAGAGTAATAGACGAGTATTTAGAATATCTTTACACGGTACGCATATGGAGTTAAAGACCCGTCTTGTGCTAAAAATTGTCCGCCATGATTTAACAAGATTTAACAAGAATGTCAGCAACGGGAAAAATGGATGAATTTCCACTTGCTACCACAACATAAGACAAAAATTAATTTAAAAGATAAACGGCATTTTCTGTCGTAAGCTATTTCCGTCATGCACACACATTGGTGCAGCTAATTATTAATTGTATTTAAAGCATGCATATCTGTATATATGTACGTATGTATGTATGTACGTACGTATGTATGTATGTATGTATGCATGTATGTATGTATGTATGTATGTATGTATGTATGTATGTATGTATGCATGTATGTGTGTATGTATGTGTATGTATGTATATATGTATGTATGCATTTGTGTATGTGTGTACGTATGTATGCATATATATATATATATATATATATATATATATATATATATATATATATATATATATATATATATACGATTTATGACTAGGAACGATACGCGCATGCGCAAATACACAAAGCAGATAATATTTGACGGTGGATATTTTTAGCGCGACACCGGATGGACATGAAGCAACCCTTCAGCGATGCTATGGATCTCATGTAGCCAGGTTTTTCTTTTTCGCCGAAGTATTTACTCAGTGTTGTTGTGCATAGGCCTATGTAGTCAATCGGTAGAGTTGTGTGACATACGTTGTGTTTTAGCAGTTAAGCAAACATTATACATTGTAGCAGCAGTTGACGGCAACATATAAAGAAGAACATCATGCACGTCTCAAATCCTGCATATATATCAACATTGAAGTTTGCAATGCTCATATCGCTCCTGCGTAAGACGTTGAGGAAGTTCATCCTCGGATCGAGGGAGAAGACAAGACAAGAAATATTCACTGTGATTGGCTTTAGTTAGTTGGCGTTCGAAGAGGAACAAATAACACTTCACCTTTTCTTGCGATACAATTAACACATGCAAACGAATCGATCTAGAGTTGTAATTCAAACCTAAGGAAACATCACAAATATATAACTGACTGCCATAAACTCTGTATGGCCTTGGTTACTCTCCATCTTAGACACATTGGGGACGATGTGTTTCAACAGCAATCCTCTTCCTCGAAACTGGTTGTAGACAATGTGTTTTAATAACCACCCTGTTCCTATAGAAACGGATTGCAGACGATATGTTCTAACGAGGATGCACGTCATGTACATTTCCTCGTAATAGTGATAATTGGAGATCGCCGTCTGCATCTGCAACAAGGTACAAAATGTGATAATCACGTCACACATTTTGACCAGGTATGGTGTGGGTATCTGTTTGGACAACGCATTGTATGCATTCAGGATCAAACAAAGAAGCGTGGAACCACCTGGAAAGACACGAAGAAAGCAGCCAATGCTAGAGTGAGTTGGAGAAGTGTTGTTTCTGCTCTATGCTCTACTTTGAGCAAAGTAAGTCTAAAAAAGTAGACTTCTGTTACTCTTTAGACTGATTGTTTATATTCGTGTTGATCGACGAGTAGGTAACGCGAAAGCTTTCGAAATGAAACCGAAGCAGCTGTATCCGTTCCAAGGGCCCGTTTACTTCAACAGCTTTCCTACTACGGAAGTGTCGATAGATCGATCGAAATGACTCTTGTGGTCATTCGTAAACACCACTCGCCTGTACGTGTTCAACTCTATGTTTCTCATTTGCTGGAAATGACAACTTCAATCGGAAGGTTCCTTCACACGTGACCCAACAACGTTTACCTAACATTGAATGTTTATCTCAGCAAGTTAGCTCTCGTTGTTATCCGTCACACGCTTTGTCCCAACACACACACGCACGCACGCTCCTTGGCTATTAATACGCCGAGGAATCATAAAACCAGTATCCGGTTGTTATTCTTGCAATTATACAACCAGGCAGACAGTTTCATTATCATCAGTGGTAGGACGGGCCGGAGCGCTTGCACAAAGGTCTTCAGCATAAAGGTTTTCGCAGATCAGTTTGGTGCGTGCTCTTCTTTGTCTCCCTCTGTTTCTCTTGCCACGAGTCGGTGTCTATAAGATGAATCTTAACACTGGTTCTTCTTTGTGGCGATAGCTAGTTGAGAGCGTCTCGAATCTTGTTTGAAAGATTGTCCACCTGTGTGTGCGTGCGTGCGTGCGTGTGTGCGTGCGTGCGTGCGTGTGTTTGTAGTAGTGTCCTGCTTCTGTCTCGTGAGACAACGTTTTTGTTTGCTGCATCATGTTAGTTGACTGCGAGCATGACGCCTCGCACGCTTGATCTCCTGGTGAATCTGGTATGGTTTGATGTCTATAGCAGAACCGCCAGTAAGACTTGTTCGCCAGGTAGGTCGTTCTCCAGCAACTGTTTGCCAGTGCATAGGATCGATGCCATAATGTTTCAGGTCTCTTTTTACGGCATCTTTGTATCTCAATTTGGGTCGGCCAACTGGTCGTTTGCTTCCAGTTAACTCCCCATATATAAGTTGTTTAGGAAATCGGTCAATGAGCATACGGTGTACGTGACCAAGCCAACGTAGCTATCTCTGTTTTAGAATGCTGCATAGTTGAGTTGAGTTGCAGCGTTGTAGGATTTCCAGGTTGGTAATTTTGTCTTGCCATTTCACGCCAAGGATAGTACGTAGGCAGCGTAGGTGGAAACGGTTTAATTTAAATTCCTGTATACGATAGTTAGTCCAGGTCTCTGCACCATACAAAAGGATGCTGAGCACGCATGCATGATACACTTTCAGTTTTGTGTGTAGTGTCAGGCTCTTGTTGGACCAAACTCTTTTTGAGAGTCTTCCAAAGGATGTTGCAACTTTACCTAGTCGTGTGTTAAGTTCCTTGTCAAGTGTGAAATTGTTGGACATGATGGAGCCTAAGTATCAAAAGTCCTCTACGGTTTACGAGTGCTTCATCATTGAGAGTGATCTTGGTTACTTGAGTCCCGTGGCTCATGATGACTGTCTTTTTGACACTGATTTTGAGGCCAAACGTTGAGCAAGTATTGGTAAAACTGTCTATGATAGACTGCAGCTTTTCCTTGGATTGAGAGCAGAAGGCAGCGTCATCTGTATAGAAGGCCTCGCACACATGTAGCGCTGTTGTTTTGGTCTTAGCATTCAGACGTGATGTAGAGAATAAATTGGCATCAAATCTGGCTCTCAGGTCTACAACAGGGTTAGCAAGGTTAGCATTTCCCATTACTTCTCTCAATATTACAGAGAAGTATGTCCAGAAAAGAGTTGGGCCCAGAACACAGCCCTGCTTCACACCATTTACAATGTGAAAGGGTGGTGATATCATCTTGGGCAGTGCCTTGCATGTTTTCGTGGAATGATTTGATAAGGTCAAGTAAGACTGGAGGACAACCGACTTTCTTGAGAATTGTGAAGAGCTATTCTCGATTCACGTAGTCAAATGAGATCCACAAAGACCACGTGGAGTGGCATCTGTTGCTCCCTTGTTTTGTGAGATCCACAAAGACCACGTGGAGTGGCATCCGTTGCTCCGTTGCTTTTTCTTGTAGTTGTCTTACACAGAAAATCATATCTACAATTCCTCTACCTGAGCGGAAACCACACTGTGAGTCAGGGTACACCCGTTCGGTCAGCGTTTGTAGACGTGTAAGAATAATACGTGCAAATATTTTCCCTACAACACTAAGCAATATATTCTTCTGTAGTTATTGCAGTCACCTCTGTCGCCCTTGTTTTTGTACAGAGTGATTATATTTGAGTCCCTCATTTCCTGTAGAAATGTGCGTTTTCGCCAGCACTTGAAGAATAGAATGTAGAGTGGTGATAACAACACTTGTCTGGCAGCCTATATATATATATATATATATATATATATATATATATATATATATATATATATACATATATATATATATATATATATATATATATATATATATATATATATATACATACATGTACATATATATATATATATATATATATATATATATATATATATATATATATATATATATATATATACATATATATATATACATATATATATATATATATATATATATATATATATATATATATATACATATACATATACATATATATACATATATATATATATATATATATATATATATATATATATATATATATATATACATATATATATATATATACATATACATATACATATACATATATATATATATATATATATATATATATATATATATATATATATATATATATATATATATTCTGTAGTTATTGCAGTCACCTCTGTCGCCCTTGTTTTTGTACAGAGTGATTATATTTGAGTCCCTCATTTCCTGTGGAAATGTGCGTTTTCGCCAGCACTTGAAGAATAGACTGTAGAGTGGTGATAACAACACTTGTCTGCCAGCCTATATATATATATATATATATATATATATATATATATACATATATATATATATATATATATATATATATATATATATATATATATACATATACATATATATATATATATATATATATATATATATATACATATACATATACATATATATATACATATACATATATATATATATATATATATATATATATACATATACATATACATATACATATATATACATATATATATATATATATATATATATATATATATATATATACATATATATATATATATATATATATATATATATATATATATATATATATATATATATATATATATATATATATATATATATATATATATATATATATATATATGCAGAGAGTCTTCTCTTCATCATCAAGCGAATATAATAGCATTTGGCTTAACCTTTGCAGTGTCGCTATTCGACATTTGAAGAACAAGAATGATGAAGAAACGATAATCACGCATGTATCAATTGATGCTAAAGTCAACATTTATGTTAAATGTCAACGCTTAAGCTAAATGTCAACATTTCCTTTCTGCTTAGTACGCTTAGGAAAGGTCTTCCTTCGGGTCAAAGCACAAAACAAAGCAAGAAATGTTCACTTTGTTTAGTCACGCTTATTGTCGGTCTTTGAAGAGGACCATCTTAGAGTGGCTAGGGCGATATGGTGAAATATCCACGTTGATTGTTTTCCTTTCTTAGAAAATTATTGAGAGCGATGTCTCATAAAGACCAAACTTTTGCTATATTCTTTATTAGTGAATGGACGTTTTATTTCAATTGTATTGTTTAGCATGCTTCATAATTTAAAACAGTAAGCAGGCAGACAATTAGTTTTATTATTATTATTATTACATGCTTTCTGAAACTTTGTGTTCGAATTTCCTTCTTGTCAAACTTGGAAATACTGCAGATCAAATTAACTGAAGTTTTAAAGATATTGAATGGTAATGAAACTGTAGTAGAAATATGTTTTCTCACTTAAGAAAGGTAGAGGATGCGAATTAACGTTTTATTTATTTAAAATAGACGAATGGAACATATTATTTACAGATTCACGTGGTTGGGTGGAAACGAAGGCGGTTTTCAGAGCTTCTCTAATGTTCCTGAATTGCACCGACTCTGAATCCAGTGGCATCTCGGCGATGACATAAACGGATAGATAAAGGTAAGGAGCCAAGTTGCACTCTTTCTTGTTGGTCTTCTACAACATATATGGGTGGCATATCATGAGTTTAAAAATATGATAAAACCCTGTTCAGTAACTACATACCCATTTCATTACTCCCTTCCATCTCCAAAATCTTTGAACAAAAGCATACGATCAAATATTTGAATATCTAACTTTAAACGAATTATTTTACAAAAGTCAGTACGGGATTAGGAAATCACATTCCACTAAACGGCTACACTTGAACTAACTGACACATTTTTTTCACAATTTAGACAACAGAAAAATCCCCATATATATGTTCTTATATTTGTCAAAAGCCTTTGATACCACAGATCACAATATTTTATTCAAAAAGCTTGAACATTATAGAATAAATGGGACTCTGCTAATTTGGGTAATGAATTACCTTATAGAAAGACACCAATTTGTCCAATTCAATGATATCTCAGCAGGTGTCTCACAGGATGTCAATACTAGGTCCCCTATTATTTATTCTATATAATTGATAATCATCTTGCTAGCAATACATTCAAGGCGATACTATATGCTGATGATAACCACTCTTGTCGGACCACTCTGCTTTTTCAAATGCAACACTAATAGTAATATGCAAGACTATAATATTATGAGCGATAGCATTAACACTGAACTGAACTATATCAGTGAATGGTTATCTGTAAACAAACTTTCCCTCAACACAAGTAAAACTGAATACATGTTTTTCCATTTTCCACAACATAG
>OY759272.1:2807587-2900087 GCA_963662155.1 Lamellibrachia columna
TACAAGTCGCACGATAATCATACAATCTCTACCAAGATGTTTGGCACAGCAGATATCATACTATTTACCTTGTGCCTCTGAGTATGTATTGCAAGTTGTATAAACCCCATGGTATCAGAGCGTTTCGATTTCCATGCGTGCGAGTTCGTAAGAGATACATATAACTGTACCTTATATCATCATCTATCGGTCTTGTATCAGGAAGGATATGATTCAGTTTGTGTGAGTTTACTTTCATCTTGTTAAAGTATCGCTCACACAGACAGTCCCGCCTTTCTCTTGTCCGTAGATCTAAACAGTTGCGTTTATCGGCATAGCGTTTGCCAGAAAACATGCGTTTTGGGGCTCTTTCCTGTATCATTTCGATATTGTCAGATAAGTAATTCTGCAAACGACATTGAAAGTTGGACAACTGGTCGGAACACCTGCATGCAACAGCCAATGCAGCCGGTCAGCCGATACACAAACAACGATACCGTCAAGAAGCAGTATTGAAGATCTAGCGGATTTTCCCGGGACGTCCTGACATTACGGTCACTTGGGGACCTTTTTGGACTTTGTCGTAAAGAGCAAATGGGAGAAGACGTTCTGAAATCAAGTCGTTATATCGATATAACAAGACCTGCGCCACGAACCTGGCTGTCTGCGCTCTGTGTGTATTCTGCCATCGGAGAGTGAAATCAATGCATAAATGCATGTACTTGACAATCACGGAAATGGCGGTTAAATCTGCACTCCATGTCCACTGTCTGTAGCGGTGTCCGATTTTGCCCAGCCCCAATTCAAACTTCCGGTAGTTGAGATGTATTTCCGTAGGGATTCGTTTGGGTAGAGACAATTCATATTTGTGTAGACAAGGCCTACCTTGTGCAGATAAACCCATATTTGTGTAGGTAAGGCCAATGTTTGTCTAGACAAGGCCAGTATGTGTTTCGATAAGCCTGTGTTTGTGTTATAAATGCCCATTTTGTGTAGACAATGTCCATGTTACTTTGAAAACTAACATGACCTACTAACACGTACGTACCGCCTAAACGTTTTTTACTAGGCGAAACACTGACACTCTCGTAAAAAATAAGCGCCTACGCTGACCAGTGAGATAAAATTGTCCACCTACCGTTTAAAGCTTATTGTGGTCTGGGTGGCAATCTTGTTGAATCTTGTCTCGTTGAAAAACAGCCATGATGTGGTTTATCCAACTTTGAATTGCTGAAAACAGAAATCACTGGTCACGTGTGGACGCATCCACTGTCCAGCAGGTACTTACCGGTGGCCTTCTATCCAGTCTAACAAAATTTACCAAGATTGCCATCCAAGGCAAAAAAACAGGTAGCAAGTGGACACTTCGTTTATCGAGAGTCCCATTCTTCATCTATGTGTAACCCACACTTCTGAGATGTTTGTCAATTTTATTTTTAAACATATTCGCGCTGCTAGCGTTTACACAATCTGTACATAACTTGTTCCATTCATGCATGTTAGAATGAGTACTTTCGAATATACAATCTGCACTAATTCTTCACTTCATGTTACTTTGTGTCTTCTAGTTCTACTGTCTTTCTTAAGTGAGAAAGTAGTACTAAAGGACACAAGTGAGAGAAAACATTGCTCTCCTCTTAACCGCCTTCTTTCTAGGGTTGCCAAGCCACATTCTTTTAAGCGTCTTTCACAAACTACTGTCGTCTGTACACAACTCGTGTCAGTTCATCGATTCTGATGCACTTTAAGTCGATGGCTAAAATACCCTGAAGACTGATCGACGTACCTATTGTCCGCTCAGTGAAGAATAACCAACCCTAGTCTCAGTTGCATCAGTTCCCCGCAATGCCTTCTGGGTTGACCTCATTGGCTTCTTTGGCACACTGGCCGTTCTGATTAACTTACAGTTCCCCGCAATGCCTTCTGGGTTGACCTCATTGGCTTCTTTGGCACACTGGCCGTTCTGATTAACTTACAGTTCCCCGCAATGCCTTCTGGGTTGACCTCATTGGCTTCTTTGGCACACTGGCCGTTCTGATTAACTTACAGTTTGACGTACAACGTGAAGCTTTCTACAAAAATAGCCCAGCTGCATATTGTCCACAGTAATATAATAAGGTCTGCAGTGGACTGCAGTGTAAGCGTTCACACAAAAATGACGTCGACAGCAAAATAATGTTCACGAGCATAAAATGCTCTATTGAATCGATGGTAATTCCAAAGCCAGGCTAGTTATATGCGGGCCTGTCGATATTTCTAACAGTACCGGTGGCTGGCTTCGTTTGAACATTACTGGTATATTGTAGGTGAATTCGTACTTTGCTGACGGTTAGCATTATTCGTTTTAGACTCGCTGAAGACTTGACAGATGAATCAACTAGTGATTTTTTCATTATAGAGATCGTATTAGTGAGTAATGCGGAGACTATACGCATTGGTGAGAGATAGGGCGGACGGACGGACGGACGGACGGACGGACGGACGGACGGACGGACGGACGGACGGACGGACGGACGGACGGACGGACGGACGGACGGACGGACGGACGGACGGACGGACGGACGGACGGACGGACGGACGGACGGACGGACGGACGGACGAGGGGAGGAGGAAAGAGAGAGGTGGGCTGAGGAAATGAGAGAGGGAAAGGGAGAGAGGGGGAAGGATGGACATATATATATATATATATATATATATATATATATATTGAGAGAGAGAGAGAGAGAGAGAGAGGGGATGGGGATGGGAGAGATATTTATATACAGAGAAAGTGAGAGACACCGAGGGCGAGAGGGAGAAGAAGAAGAAGAAGAAGAAGAAGAGAGAGAGAGAGAGAGAGAGATGGAATGAGAGAGAGAGAGAGAGAGAGGGGGAGGGGATTTGAGACGGAGTGAAAGAGGGAGTGGTAGATGGAGACAGATGAGTAGAGATGATGGAGAAGGTGAGTTAAGGAGAGAGGCAGCGCAGAGGGGGAGATGGTAGACAGAGAGAGATAGAGAAGGGGAGCTACTCAGATAAGAGAGGGGGAGGGTAGGGTGAGGGGAAAGGGGAGGAGCAGGGTCAGGGGAGAGATAGCGAAAGAGAGGTGAGTCAATGAAACCGTACACGTGAAGAGACATGTTGACATTAGTTTTTTGATCTGGTAAGGCTCAAAATAGTGGATATCCAAAAAACCACTGTGCGGGTCAATGCCGATCACGAGCGTAACTTCCATCCTCTCGTCGTTTGGCCAAACATTAAGTATTGTAATAGTTTGTCTGATGATTTTACACAAAAAACTACATACAAAAGTTGCGCAAACGAGCTACCATATTGCGGTGGATACTAGTAGGTTTGATTTTTTCGCAAAATGAATTTGAAATTAGACTAGCAAAAAAATCGAATTGAGGATGAAGACCAGACGTAAGGTCGCGCGGACCTGCCTGCAGGAATGGACCCACACCTATCTAAATAAACACGGATGGAGTGGCGATGACATTTTCTGGGTAATACCAACAACACAACAGCTCGTCAATCATAGGGGAAATACATATGACAGCAACTAAAATAAGCAAGAAATACGAAAACCACCCAGTGATAGGATAATTTGCGAAAGCAATTTTGTGGCAGATTTCATGGGCGCTGCCAACTACGCCAGACGCGACGTCAATGCTGCTTTTGCATGACTGATCGCTACACGTCAGCACACGCATAATGATCGCATGCACGTCAGCGGCATACATGCATACGCGTTCCATCATAAACGGTCACGAACAGTATCGCTGTCGCCGTGGCCAGTATTTGCTGGTGTTGACTAGTGAATCTGTCAGAGAAGTGTCGACGTCTGTTCTGAAGAATCAACATATATATCTTCGTCGTCTTCTTGGTATCCATCGTTTTCGAAGACGAGAATCTGTCTCGTGCACTCGTGGTTGATGTTTGTAAACACGGAGTTGGCTCTGGAGACCAAACATTGACACACCGGAGCGTGTATTGGCTACGTTCTTGGTCAACTGCATCAACGGCCTTTGTTCAACTGCAGAGTCCAGCCATTTGCTACTATCATGTTGTTATTGATACAACTGTTTGTTTGTATTAACGTTTTTACACGGTGACCCAAGCGTGGAGTTACTATGCATATTGAACTATAATTTGAGTAATAAACGCACACGCACACACACACGCACACACACACGCACACACACACGCACACACAGGTATTGTGTAAAGCCGAGGATGAAAAATTGATTATTTATACTCTTAACACATATATCACATATGTAACACACACACGCACACACACACACACACACACACACACACACGCACGCACGCACGCACGCACGCACGCACGCACTCACACACACACACACACACACACACACACACACACACACACACACACACACACACACACACACACACACACACACATTGCACATTTTGGATTGACGTTAAATTATTACCGTCAAAGTGTTTTTTTAAAAAAAAGATTATTTTTCGAGTCATTAGCCAGTAACAAATTTAGGATCGCATTCGATGCTGTCGTTCCGGACAGTCGACGCCAGTTGCCGAATTTTTTGCCACTCAGATAGCCCACCAGAACGTTCTGCCATACAGATAACCCACCAGAACGTTATGCCATACAAATAACCCACCAGAACGTTCTGCCACACAGATAACCCACCAGAACGTTCTGCCACACAGATAACCCACCAGAACGTTCTGCCATTCAGATAACCCACCAGAACGTTCTGCCACACAGATAACCCACCAGAACGTTCTGCCACACAGATAACCCACCAGAACGTTCTGCCATTCAGATAACCCACCAGAACGTTCTGCCACACAGATAACCCACCAGAACGTTCTGCCATACAGATAACCCACCAGAACGTTCTGCCACACAGATAACCCACCAGAATGTTCTGCCACACAGATAACCCACCAGAACGTTCTGCCACACAGATAACCCACCAGAACGTTCTGCCATACAGATAACCCACAAGATCGTTCTACCATACAGATAACCCACCAGAACGTTCTGCCACACAGATAACCCACCAGAACGTTCTGCCACACAGATAACCCACCAGAACGTTCTGCCACACAGATAACCCACCAGAAAATACCATAGTCTTATTGATTAAGGTAGTGTCCGGTAAACAGAATGACGAGCAGTCTTTAGGCTCGATTACACTGGATATTAGGATATTAGGTACTCGCAGATAAATACTGCCATAATCACGGACTAACGAGCGATGAGCTTCGGGCGTTCTTCTTCGCTGATATCGGAAGTGAAATTTTGGAATACTCCCAGATGGCGTCACGAAACGTCAAATGTCGCCGAGTTGAACGGAGATGGTGGAATCAGCGCCTGCCTTTGTGTGTCACGTTTCACGAGCCTTATGTGGCGGGACACATCGCAAGCGGTCTTGTATGATGCGAGTATCTGCCCTCGTAAATCCCTCACGCGTTGGTGTTAATACCAATGTTCCTGTAATTACTGTTAAATTACTCTGCCTGTTTACTTGGCATTACCTGTCAGGAGCACACACCTTGAGCATGCAGGCATCCCCAGCATGTTTGCCAGTCAGCGGCGTCTGCGCTAGTCTGGCCAAGTCGCATGGAGTATGGACGCATTCCGAAGGACTTCCTCTGCGGTTTGGTTGTCTCTGGTGCAAGGCTTGCGGACCGTCCAGCTGTGCTGTACAGGGATGCTTGCAAGCGAGATATAAAATCTGCCCAGATCGACATTTAGTCCTGGGAACCTGCTGCGCCAACTGGTGACAGGCTGCGCAGAGAGGCATCAGGAAAGCAGAAGAAAGAAAATCGAACTGTGGACGGGGAAGAGAGAGCGTTATAGAGAAAGGCAGTTATCCTGCCTCTACATCAAACAGTCTACATATGTATCAGCTGTAACAGAGACTGCAACTGAAAAATCGGATTGCAGCAGATACTGTACATGACACTGACGTCACGACGTCACGACGTCACGACGTCACGACGTCACGACGTCACGACGTCACGACGTCACGACGTCACGACGTCACGACGCAGCTCCATTATCTCTCGACATAGACGAATGCCAATGATGATAAATATTGAAAAATGGGTGTTCCAAATGTTGCCCAACGTCAGTGTTGACAGTGATATTTCGCTTGCAGCTTGATATCCATTGCAATCCGTTGCCCACGTTTTTGTAAATTTGAAATGAAAACCTTTCGTTCTTCTTTATTGACCACGTTGACGTAAAGAAAATAGACACCCCGAAAGAACAGTAAATTACACATCGTACACACTATTATAAAGTCACCCAATAGGTCCTATTTGATCATCATCACGCATTATCTCATAACATGTCTATTTTGCTGCTAATATTACATTTAATTGTAACAGTACGTATAATCGTCTGCACAATCGTACAACAACGGAAACAAAACGCAAAACATTTCCGCTGGGCGAGTCACGATGCATTTTCCGCCGCGGGCGCTAGATGCGGAAAACGCACATCGATATATTCACTAAAACACGAGCAAACATAATTTTGCAACAACTGTTTCTACTGTTTAGATTCGCATTTGATCGAGATCAGGTTACTGAATGTTCGATGTTTTCCGTCCTCTTAGATATTTCCGACAAAAGGTCAACCATTCTGAATTGAGATATTCCTGAATAGGAAAACATGGTCGGCTAATCGGTGAGTCGTCTACACACACACACACACACACACACACACACACACACACACACACACACACACACACACACACACACACACACACACACACACACACACACACACACACACACACACACACACACACACACACACACACACACACACACACACACACACACACACACACACACACACACACACACACACACACACACACACACACACACACACACACACACACACACACACACACACACACACACACACACACACACACACACACACACACACACACACACACACACACACACACACACACACACACACACACACACACACACACACACACACACACACACACACACACACACATATATATATATATATATATATATATATATATATATATATATATATATATATATATATATACAGGGGCGGATCCAGGGTTTTGAAAAGGGGGTGGGGTCCAAGGTAATACCCATTTTACGTTTTTTTAGACAAAACACTTGAAATTGTGTAATTTTGGACACCAATAATCTGGTTTTACTCGAGTTAGGGCCTAATGTAATCAACCGAAAACTCAGACATGCGACATCGTACGTGTACAATACGGATTTTTGGGAGGAATACGGCCTTGGGCCGTCTCCCGTTTTAATACGGATTTGCTGAAAATATAAAAATCGTGATAAAGTAGTCCTATGTATTTTCTTGTATTCGTCACATAAGTATAACTTCAAATGTCAAATTTACAGTAGACGAGGTGCAACTACTTTTGAGACTAGAGTTTCGGCAAAACGCAGCGGATTTTGTTTCATTTACACCTGTAGGTAGGCCTATTCTAAACGAGTACACTACACTTGATTAAACCAGCACGTAATCGTCTTAACTCTGTATCGGCATTATTGCACACTAGAGGCACGGTAGTGTAGTAATAGTAAACATATATATTTATTCGTACGACAATGTGTACAGTTCAATTACAATTGAAGTATCTTTGAACACAAAGTATTTTTGAAAAAAAAAGTGCTACACGCATTCTCTGTCTTATTCAGCACATCCTCGCCAAGGAAACTGTGTTTAATAGTTTCTCATTCAGCCTATTCTGACAGTGGTTCTGAATGATACAATAAAAGTAGCTAGGTTTCATATTATAGAAAGTCGTGGCATCAAGTTTGAACGGAGACAAAAGGTAATTGAAACTTTTAGACATATATGAACCAATACCCCGAAGGGCTAGATTACCCTCTCAAGAGAGTCTGACCAAACTGTTGTTTATACTCTGTATAAAGCGCACCATTCGATTCATGATCTGAATTTGAATCGGGAGACATTCTGCTAAAGGTAGTAGTAGTAGTAGTAGTAGTAGTAGTAGTAGTAGTAGTAGTAGTAGTAGTAGTAGTAGTAGTAGTAGTAGTAGTAGTAGTAGTAGTAGTAGTAGTAGTAGTAGTAGTAGTAGTAGTAGTAGTAGTAGTAGTAGTAGTAGTAGTAGTAGTAGTAGTAGTAGTAGTAGTAGTAGTAGTAGTAGTAGTAGTAGTAGTAGTAGTAGTAGTAGTAGTAGTAGTAGTAGTAGTAGTAGTAGTAGTAGTAGTAGTAGTAGTAGTAGTAGTAGTAGTAGTAGTAGTAGTAGTAGTAGTAGTAGTAGTAGTAGTAGTAGTAGTAGTAGTAGTAGTAGTAGTAGTAGTAGTAGTAGTAGTAGTAGTAGTAGTAGTAGTAGTAGTAGTAGTAGTAGTAGTAGTAGTAGTAGTAGTAGTAGTAGTAGTAGTAGTAGTAGTAGTAGTAGTAGTACCATATAATAATAGTGAGTGAAAACTGGTAGATTAAAACGTGTCCTGATACATTTGCACCATGTAAATTAAAATGCATCTTAAAACATACACCATAGAAAGAGTGACATTAGTAACTGACGTTGTGTTCTTATATTACAAAACCCAAAAATGTAAATGTAGTGATTAACACATCCACCTTTCCTGCCATAGTTCTGAATTCAAGACGCAAACCGGACACGGTGCATGTGGTGCTTGGCGATAAAGTTCTGAAAAGGCAAACTAGTTGAATGGGACCTCAAAAGGACGTAATATTCTAACCACAATTTAATTATAAAGACTTTAGTCAGTTAATAGCACGTTGCCGGGTGCTGGAAACAGCTAGATACTAAAAACTCTGTTTATATCAGCTGTGTTTTAATAACAGTTGTTCAACTGTGTGTGCGCGGGTGCACGGGTGTTGTGTGTGTAATTTTGTTAAACATTTACAACATAAAGATACAAAATCAAGTGACATTTTTTTTTTAAACATTCTGCACGATAGCATGTTCCTACATTAATAACTCACACCACACCATCATTATTACCAAAACTTATGAAATGCTGCTCTCCAACATGTCCGAAGACCAGAGGATCTCGAGTGCCAGAGTTAGAATTGGCTGTGATTTTGTTGACTGAGTAGCCTTGTTTCGTGCTCTGCTCCTGGCTGGTCACAATGTGTACATGAAGTCCCAACAATCTGGCCATTCCTTGGACGACAACCGCATCAACCCGGAATATCTGGCTGCAATGACAACACACACACACACACACACACACACACACACACACACACACACACACACACACACACACACACACACACACACACACACACACACACACACACACACACACACACACACACACACACACACACACACACACACACACACACACACACACACACACACACACACACACACACACACACACACACACACACACACACACACACACACACACACACACACACACACACACACACATATATATATATATATATATATATATATATATATATATATATATATGCGTGCGTGCGTGCGTGCGTGCGTGCGTGCGTGCGTGCGTATGTTGATGTTTGTAAGTCCGGTTGGAGTGGATAGTGACACTGATTTCGTCGTAGTCAGCCTACAAGTAGTCAGCCTACAAGTAGTCAGCCTACAAGTAGTGCCTACCAAGTAGTCAGCCTACAAGTAGTCAGCCTACAAGTAGTCACACGTGTGGCACTTCTTGGAACATTTCACGTAACCCGACAACAATTTACCATATTCAAAGCTACAACCCAAATAATAAGCCAAAACACCACCTTCTAATCGCACAAACACATTGCATTGTAATAACGTTAAATAAATAATACTTCCGCACTTCTCCGATAAAAGAACACGTTTTCCTGCTTCATTTAGAATAACTATGATCGTCTTCTCGACAGTGTGGAAGAGCTCTGACGTCACTCTGTTCACACTAATCACCAGTCGGTGCCGTTGTGGCCGCGTGTTTAGGGTAAGATCGTGTTAATTTTCATGAATAAAAATAGCAACAGCCGTCGACTGAAAATGAGGTTATTCAATTTACTTCTTATCGACCCAGACGAAAGAGTTGCTAATATGTCGGGCAGCAGAAGAAGTATTGCAATAAAAAGAGACAAATCAATCGATATATTGTAGAATAGAATCAAATCTACATTTGCAGAAGGAGGACACAGATGTCAGAATGTCGGAGCCACGCATTGTCGCGCGTGTCTGGCGGTATCGGAAACATTAAAAAAAGATTACTCCGAAATCAACGTCTAAAAATAAAATAACCAATGAATGATAGAATGGTGCAGTGACACGTAGTGTAGTGTGTTTAACGCGGTCGTTTTTTGTTTGCGGTTTGTTTTATAAGTTCTGCAGTTGTTTTATAAGTACTGCAGTTGAGACGCTGCAACATCTCTTAAGAATGTTTTATATGGTGAGGACGGCACCAACAAATCATAAAAATAATAAAATATTTATAACGCCATTAGAAATCTTCAGGGACCCGAGCTCAGAGGCGCGGCAAAGCAGAATCGTTAGGCATATTACGGTGAACATGAATCACGGCAATAGTCGGCTTAAGTATAGATGTTCGTGTATGTATTTCTATGGATATATATTTGTACGCAGTGTACCTATATGTATTCGTTTGTCTCTCCGCATATATATATATATATATATATATATATATATATATATATATATATATATATACGTTGTACTACGTGTACGTTGTACTATATGTACGTTGTACTACGTGTACGTTGTACTATATGTACGTTGTACTACGTGTACGTTGTACTATATGTACGTTGTACTACGTGTACGTTGTACTATATGTACGTTGTACTACGTGCAAAAAAAGGAGAAGAGGATCAATCGAAAAGTTTGTACTTCACCAACTGACAAACTGGTTTATTTAAACACCAACTCAATATCGTCTCTACTCGTTTTAGTTCCAATACAATCACCCAATGCATAAATACTAGCGTTATGTTCCCATCGCCTCTTCAGACGTTCGTGTCTTAAGTTGGATTTACACGAGGCGGTAGTGTCGCCTTGACGAGCCGAAGCCGTTGCATGCAGCCAGATTGCATCTTAATTGTCTCGTGTAAACTGTACGTCACCGATTACCATAGAAATAGGACTGATCCTATTTTGAAGCGACGTCGCGTTCGATATTCTATTCGCTTCGATATAGTGAAGGATCAATATAGATTTGATATCAGAAAGTACTCGTTCTCACAGAGGACAATAAATTAATGGAACATATTATCTACAGATTGTGTCAATGCTAGCAGTGTGAATATGTTTAAAAACAAAGTTGAGAAATATCTGAGAATAGCGGGTTACACATAGACGAAACATTGTTGGAGTCTCTATACGGCAATGTCTTCCTTGTCCACTTGCTATCTGGGTATTTTGCGGTGGATGGCACTCTTGTTAAATGTTGTTAAATCTTGATATGAGGCAGCCTTGATATGTGTTCTAATGACGTAGCCACCGCCATATGGTCGTCGTCAGCATCACCTCGTCTAAACACGTCACTGCTTCTGCGCAACAAATAATAACAACGATTTGCTCTGATGTCTTATCTCACTTACGCGACACAGCGGCCATTGGCGTAACGAGATGCGCTGAGTTACGTCAGTGAGCCGCAGGAAGTGAACGCGGCTCAACGCTGGAATCTCACTGCGCCGTCCATTCTCTCCCTGCAGGTGATCGCAGCTGATACACACCTGCACACCCGTATTGATGGAAACACCACATCGCCTGAAAGCAACTACTATACGACGCCGGCCTTCGATATGCTTTATGTCTCATTCACTGCCTTCAACGTGCTGTGGCTGCGGGCGTTTCTCTCAGGTGGGTGTTCGTAAACATCATATTGTTAGCGTATCATTGAACCGACTGCGCTAGTCGTTGGAAAGCATCGGCTTCTCTCCGTATGCGTTTTGATAACCTGTAAATCTAACGGTCACCTTACTTGTTAGTATAATACGTTACGTGCTTGTGTAGCTACTAAATTTAATATATTGAGCTGTTGATGAGATTTTAAAAACACTTGATTACATTTTTCAATGCTGCTGGTAAATCGATTTGTTCATGTGAAAAAAATGTCTTACGCCTAGGGCCAGTCACGTGGTATGATTCAAAGGACACATGATTGTGTCCTGCCACATGATTGTGTCCTGTGAGTCTCGGTAATTTAATTGGGCATAGCATGTTTTGTTTCGTTTGTTTTAAAACAACGTGTGCCTCAACATATTCATAATGTAGGGTATGATCCACATTCCTCCATCCCATAATCTAATAAACCTAAATCCAGGATCCACCCGTCGCCAACACACGCACATACGCACGCACGCAAGGACGCACGCAGCCACGCCGCCCACAGAAAATGCTTAGTAAAATTATGGCTTCTTAAATGTTGAGGCAGTTAGTAGAAGTAGATGGCATGAAGCAAGCTTATCCAGGGAACCGCGTATAGTGGATAAAGGAAAGTAATGTTTCGCATAGAGTGTGTCATTTGACAAGAGTGGTGTGTCGGAAGATTAATTGGCGCTCCTTGCATCTGCTTGCATCTAATCATCTATAGCTACGCAGGACATTTAATGGCGGAGAGAGGCCAAGTACACCGGAACCCACTGTAAACTGAAGTTAATTAGTACACCTAATTACAATCCTAGATGACCCCAATTGTAGAAATATGAGGACAATAACAGACAACTGAGATCACTGCATACGTTGATTACATGTATAGAGATGGTAATTATTCGTTATGCGACCCCGTACATTTAGACACTAAGCTGAAACAGCTCAAATGTTTCAGGAAGGAGGGCTCGCATGGTGTTTCTTATCTCTGTTTCATGTTATTTGTCAAAGTGACGCTTCACGATGACACAGTGTAGTGCCCAGGTATGTCGTCATATTTCTTGTTTTCCATTCTTATGTAGTGATTATCCCAATGTGGAACCTTGTCGCACCGTGTTAGGGATAATGAATACACGACAGGGGACACATTTACCCCGCGGGTGGGATCTTTTGCTTTCACTGGCATAGACAACATGTAGAAGGACTCTACGGATTCATCGGGAAGACACATAGTTCCAACTTCCGTCCTATATATACCATGTGCTAGGCGAGTCTGCAAGTCGTACGGAATGTTGATGACACGGCTAGGTAGGCGGCCAGCCTGGAGGTTGAATCCAGTACCTCCCAGTCACCAGGCGAACACAGCACTGTTCAGTACCTCTCAGTCACCAGGCGAACACAGCACTGTTCAGTACCTCCCAGTCACCAGGCGAACACAGCACTGTTCAGCCACCGCCACATACGTAATTGAAACCCCGAACTTGATGCAGAATTGTAGTTTTCTTGCTAGATTGCGATGTGACCGCGGCGTGGTCTTCCAGCAAACGGCCACAGGCTACGTAAATCATCATTACGAGGAAGACCACCAATAACGATGTTCACTCGGTCTTTGATTATGTCCGAAGAGGGGATTTCAAATAAAATAGCTATGGTAACTAGAAGTCCGGACCATCGATAAATAGAAGACGTTGAACATGTCAAAGACGACGAACAGGAAATCAATAGCATCTGATGGGCTCTACGGATTATCGCGGATTTCGGGTAGATTTCCAGCTTAACGTCTTCCTGAGTAGTAAGGTGTGCAAGCTGACAACTTATGACAAGCGTGTGCTGTCAGTAAGTGTCGGTTGGGCTAATTCAGTACACACACACATGCACGCACGCACGCACGCACACACGCACGCACGCACGCACGCACGCACACACACACACACACACACACACACACACATACACATATAACACACACACACACACACACACACACACACACACACACACACACACACACACACACACACACACACACACACACACACACACACACACACACACACACACTTACATACACACACATACATACATACACACACGCACACACGCACGCACGCACGCATACACACACACATACATACACACACGCACGCACACACACACACACACACAAACACACACACACACACACACACACAAAACAACGCAAAACACGCACACATGCACGCACGCACGCACGCACGCACGCACACAAACATAGAAAACACAAAACCACACCATCAAACACCCACCCATAGACAAACACACACAAGCACGCACGCACGCACGCACGCACGCACGCACGCACGCACACACGCACGCACGCACACTACTGCAATTCACTCTTTCGTAATATTACACTCAACGATATCGTGACTCGTCTACGTATACAAAAGTGTTTGGCTAGAGTAGTAATTTGATCTCTTGTGTTATTAATTTATATGTTCGAGTACAACAATGTATCTAACATTTCTCCTTTGGTCTGAATAACTGTAATGTTTAGTACATAGTAATTACATGTGCAAAAGTATATGATACGATTTCCCCTCGAATCATTCGTCGTGAACGCCAGACGCTGTTTGAGGCCGCAACGACGACTTGGTCGAGTAATCGCATAACGAGCATCCCAATATAATTGTCATTTCAAATAGCATGGAAATAACCGACGTAATATTGCTTTTTGAAGACACAGTGACAACCGCAAAATCGGTTGACTTAAATTGGACTAGTTATCGTCGCATCCTTGTAAAGTGCATGTCATTTCCAAAGACGGGTTTTATCTCATCAAAGGCTGCAACCAAATTAGTTAATGCGTGTCTCAACGATGGGCGGACTTCTCATATGCGCCTGACGCGTGACACAATACCCGATCTTGATCATTGATAATTAACAACGCTGGCGATACGCCGGACGACGGCCGTGTCAGCAGTGTATATTGTACTCATATTTCTACAATTGGGATTAGTATATTGTACTCATATTTCTACAATTGGCATTAGGGTTAGCTAACCCTCACCCGAAATCCGCCCTTTGAGCCTATCAGATGCAATTGGTACCCTGTTCGTCGTCTTTGACATGTTCAACGTCTTATATTTATCGTATGATCCGGACTTCTAGTTAGCATAGCTATTTTATTTGGAATCGCTTCTTTGGACATAATCAAAGACCGAGTGAACAGCGCTATTGGTGGTCTTCCTCGTAATGATTATTTACGTAGCCTTTGGCCGTTTTTTCGTTCATATTCACCTACCATATCTCTATTCCGGATAGAGCCGGCTAAGCATGACTATATATGGTTGTTAATTATATTGCAAATACAATGACATTTGCTTATAGATCAACTATGGACCAGAATGTAAGACACATTATGTTCAAATATAACATGACCCACCATGAACAGTTGTATATGCCTATGAGTGCTATTAAGCATAAATGTAAAGAAATATGGAATATCAGTGTCAATGCTACATACTATGACAATGCAAACATGATTTGTGAATTTTTTGAAATGAAAGATTGTAACAATGACGATGTCTTAAATAAGGAAGAATGTAATGCTGTGATTTCATATCTCAGCACAATATAATTTGTTTTCTAGCTGCTATTTCTAACTTTCGATTTGTTTAATATGTACATGTTTGAGGATCTTGAGTCCGAATGAAGATGATAATAATAATAATGCATTAACATTTGGCTTTTGTCCTGCAACAAGGAACTACGCCTTTGCTCCTGAACCGGGGAACGACACAATTTAGTCTAGAGGAATTCATGTCTTCTGCGTGAAATAATTATCTACACGGTCAAATTGCCTGAAGTATTGGAACTGGTATTCATCTCCACATATCTAGTGGTTCATCGGATTGTTTTGCGAAGCACGAAGGAGTAGGCCAACAAATATCAGCGCGGATGATCATCAGCGCCTAAATAACTTCGTTACCGTATGGAACTAAGTTAATCTGAGAGGAATGAGTTGTGTAATTATCACAATTAGACGGACGCCCGGGAGGTCTACGGAGAAATGGCAGTGTTGGCGGGCGGTTATGTGACGACGTCAAGCCAATTTCGTATCTTTAGCACCTGAGGCAAACTACGACGTGTCACTGATATGTGTAGAAGTGGTGGTGATTGTAGTGGTGATTGTGGTGGTGATTGTGGTGTTGGTGGTGGTAGTGGTGTTGGTGGTGGTGGTGGTGGTGGTTGTGGTGGTGGTGGTGGTAGTGGTGGTGGTTGTGGTGGTGGTGGTTTCGGTGGTGGTGGTGGTGGTGGTGGTGGTCAGACACAGCATCTTAGTCGTGTAACTTTCGGCCGTACAAACATATGCGTTAACAGAGGTCAGACCACAGTTGAGCTTCCGGGACTCTGTAGTGCAATGATTTCGCAATTGAAATTATCGTTTCTTGGAAATCACATGAAAGGACACAATGAATCGCTGTCACCATTGCGAAACATTTCGACATGATCACGCACTTCAATACACCGACGTACCTAAACCCTCGTCACTGTCTTCTCATTCAATTATCCCGTGTACTGTATTAATCACAGGGATTTGGTCAAGCATACATCTGCTTAATCAACTAACTTGAACACGCACTGACATTTTCTAAAATATGAAAGTAGCACTCGGTGGCAAAGTAGTTTCAATTAATTACGCGGAGGCCGTTTACTCGGTCACTGAGTCTACAGACCTATCGGCTCCTGCTTCAAATGGACTCTGCGCGTTGAACCCAATGAAGCGGTGCAGTTTCATCCCGTCCTGAAACGCCTTTGAGCACATATTTTGTACCAGTGATTTCTGGGATGGAAGTAATAACTCCTACGGTTTACCCGTACGTCTTACGGATTTTCGTAACTGTGACCGTCTTACGGGCATAGAAGACACTCCTTAGGCATTGTACGTTCGGAGCAACAATTGTTTTGTATTAAGGGAAACATCCGCGTTTGTCAGCAGCCAGCTATTAACAGGTGATCAGTTCAAAAGACGTTCGAAGAGATACTAGTTTAGCATTGGAGCTGCGTCACAGTCTCGCGACATACAATCAAAATATGTCCCAGTTTGCTCGGCAAGCTCGTTTTGAGAATGGGCGTTTAACCAACGGGCGTAGATATATTCACCCCGGTTCGTTTGTGGTCTTATGGATATATGTTACCAGGTCAAACAGGTGTACACCACTCTGGGTGAACACCACTCAGGGTGGACACCACTCGGAGTGGACACCACTCAAGGTGGACACGTGTTTCTATACGTTAACTGATGTTCGTAATATAAACTCCATTGTTGCGCACAAGCAACGTTACGAAAGTTGATGTGAATGGTGTCATAATTAGTAACCAGTATATACAATGACGTATTGCATAGCTCGTTAAAAATCGGTGTCTCCAAGTTAATAACGTCCTGGTATGGTGTACCGGTTGTATTACGTAGCAAACGTGTCGCTGTAAGTAACACCCACTGATCGTGATGTTTCAGCTACGAGTTGAGGCAACGACCAGAATGCTCAGCGACCGCACATGATTTGATTGGTTCATCTATCGTTTTTGACTGAATTGTCCAAATTGAATCTGGTCTGTCCGTTTATCGGATCCATTTAGTCTGCGGCTTCGTGGTAAAGTAACGCCAGGGAGTGCGGTCCGACCTAGCTGTGGCGCCGTCCTAGCTGTGGCGCCGTCCTAGCTGTGGCGCCGTCCTAGCTGTGGCGCCGTCCTAGCTGTGGCGCCGACCTAGCTGTGGCGCCGTTCTAGTTGTGGCGCCGTCCTAGCTGTGGTGCCGACCTAGCTGTGGCGCAGTCGTAGATCTTTTCATCCTATCAAACTAAGCACTGTACAACATGTCATTTACCAGTGAAATATGTAACCGTTTACAATAACGTTACGTGAAACCGTCCTGTGACAGGTGTAAAGTTGTGGCTTGACACCTGTGTGCGAGCGAAAGAAAACGTAGAAAATGCAATCACGTGGAGGGCCTTTGCGATTCGAGGAACCCAGTCGACATGGGAAACTAAGCAAGGTTAGACACCAACCCCCGGTTGCCGTTGGCAATCTGTTGCATGGCACCAGCGGAAGTCAAGCGGGAGCACACGGGTTTGAAGTGGGCGACCAGAGACACGCGTACTAGAGACAATACTGTAACTGTGACGCCGCAGGTCTTGACCTTTGTGGTTGTCCGCAATGGTTCGAGTTACCAGTTACCTTCGAATTTCAATGAGCTCTGACGTCGGTTGCCACCATTAGCACCTACGGATGACAGTGACTGTCGCACCGCCATTATCTCGTCTTTATATATTATATCAATGTAACAAACAACATGTCCGCAGTACTCTAGCAAGGTTCAACAAGATTACCATCCAGATGGCAAGTGGACAGGGAAGTCATTGGCTTATCGATTATTTTATTTATGTGTAACCCGCCCGTCTGAGATATGTGTAATTTTTTTTTACAAACATTCATTTTGCTTCTACTTGTTCTCGTGGCGCTCCACCCCCCGCCCCTGCAGCACCCAGACTCTGGAGCTCCCCGCCACTGCAGCACCCAGACTCTGAATCTCCCCGCCACTGCAGCACCCAGATTTTGGAGCTCCCCGCCACTGCAGCTCCCAGACTCTGAATCTCCCCGCCACTGCAGCACCTAGACTCTGAATCTCCCCGTCACTGCAGCACCCAAACTCTGGAGCTCCCCGCCACTGCAGCACCCAGACTCTGGAGCTCCCCGCCACTGCAGCACCCAGACTCTGAATCTCCCCGTCACTGCAGCACCCAGACTCTGGAGCTCCCCGCCACTGCAGCACCCAGACACTGGAGCTCCCCGCCACTGCAGCACCCAGGCTCTGGAGCTCCCCGCCACTGCAGCACCCAGACTCTGGAGCTCCCCGTCACTGCAGCACCCAGACTCTGAATCTCCCCGTCACTGCAGCACCCAGACTCTGGAGCTCCCCGCCACTGCAGCACCCAGACTTTGGAGCTCCCCGCCACTGCAGCACCCAGGCTCTGGAGCTCCCCGCCACTGCAGCACCCAGACACTGGAGCTCCCCGCCACTGCAGCACCCAGACACTGGAGCTCCCCGCCACTGCAGCACCCAGGCTCTGGAGCTCCCCGTCACTGCAGCACCCAGACTCTGAATCTCCCCGTCACTGCAGCACCCAGACTCTGGAGCTCCCCGCCACTGCCGCACCCAGACTCTGAATCTCCCCGTCACTGCAGCACCCAGACTCTGGAGCTCCCCGCCATTGCAGCACCCAGGGTCTGAATCTCCCCGTCACTGCAGCACCCAGGCTCTGGAGCTCCCCGTCACTGCAGCACCCAGACTCTGAATCTCCCCGTCACTGCAGCACCCAGGCTCTGAAGCTCCCCGTCACTGCAGCACCCAGACACTGGAGCTCCCCGCCACTGCAGCACCCAGACTCTGGAACTCCCCGTCACTGCAGCACCCAGGCTCTGAATCTCCCCGTCACTGCAGCACCCAGGCTCTGAAGCTCCCCGTCACTGCAGTACCCAGACTCTGAAGCTCCCCGCCACTGCAGCACCCAGGCTCTGAATCTCCCCGTCACTGCAGCACCCAGACTCTGGAGCTCCCCGCCACTGCAGCACCCAGACTCTGGAGCTCACCGTCACTGCAGCACCCAGACTCTGGAACTCCCCGCCACTGCAGCACCCAGGCTCTGGAGCTCCCCGTCACTGCAGCACCCAGGCTCTGAAGCTCCCCGCCACTGCAGCACCCAGGCTCTGAATCTCCCCGTCACTGCAGCACCCAGACTCTGGAGCTCCCCGTCACTGCAGCACCCAGACTCTGAAGCTCCCCGCCACTGCAGCACCCAGGCTCTGGAGCTCCCCGTCACTGCAGCACCCAGACTCTGGAGCTCCCCGTCACTGCAGCACCCAGACTCTGGAGCTCCCCGTCACTGCAGCACCCAGACTTTGGAGCTCCCCGCCACTGCCGCACCCAGACTCTGAATCTCCCCGTCACTGCAGCACCCAGACTCTGGAGCTCCCCGCCATTGCAGCACCCAGGGTCTGAATCTCCCCGTCACTGCAGCACCCAGGCTCTGGAGCTCCCCGTCACTGCAGCACCCAGACTCTGAATCTCCCCGTCACTGCAGCACCCAGGCTCTGAAGCTCCCCGTCACTGCAGCACCCAGACACTGGAGCTCCCCGCCACTGCAGCACCCAGACTCTGGAACTCCCCGTCACTGCAGCACCCAGGCTCTGAATCTCCCCGTCACTGCAGCACCCAGGCTCTGAAGCTCCCCGTCACTGCAGTACCCAGACTCTGAAGCTCCCCGCCACTGCAGCACCCAGGCTCTGAATCTCCCCGTCACTGCAGCACCCAGACTCTGGAGCTCCCCGCCACTGCAGCACCCAGACTCTGGAGCTCACCGTCACTGCAGCACCCAGACTCTGGAACTCCCCGCCACTGCAGCACCCAGGCTCTGGAGCTCCCCGTCACTGCAGCACCCAGGCTCTGAAGCTCCCCGCCACTGCAGCACCCAGGCTCTGAATCTCCCCGTCACTGCAGCACCCAGACTCTGAAGCTCCCCGTCACTGCAGCACCCAGACTCTGGAGCTCCCCGTCACTGCAGCACCCAGACTCTGGAGCTCCCCGCCACTGCAGCACCCAGACTCTGAAGCTCCCCGCCACTGCAGCACCCAGACTCTGGAGCTTCCCGTCACTGCAGCACCCAGGCTCTGAAGCTCCCCGCCACTGCAGCACCCAGGCTCTGAAGCTCCCCGCCACTGCAGTACCCAGACTCTGACACAGGAGTTGTACACTGCCAAGTCGGAGGAGGGGGCATTCTAGCAGATCACATTCAATATTGGCATCCTGCTTATACACCACCTCTGCATCCAGTGTCTGCGGCGCCGAACAGTCACGAGGCGGTTGAGACACCGCCAGGCTGGCCAGGGCTCTCTGGCTCCTGTTGACTGGGACTCCTCAGGATCAGATACACCTTTTGAAGTATTGATTACAGGTGGTTTGATCAATCATCTATTCTGCAGCTGTGTGGTTCACCACTCAGGAGCCTAGCAGCATGAAGGAAGCTATTGCTGGACTTCAACCTCTTTCATGCTGGCTCATGTTGGAATATAAAGGGTGGCGAGGGTCACTTTCCTGCTTGGTTCTCTCTATTTATGCCCTTTCTGATCGTTGTAAAGGTCGTTCATTCGCGTTGGTTTGAGACAACAAGTAATAGCTCTATAGGCCATGTTGATGAATGGGTCCAACGTCTTGGCATGTATAGAGCGGCATCTTCTTCATCTTCTTGTATAGAGCGGCCTGACACACGGGCTTAGGGTAGTCCATTCTTCTGTCTGCGCCGTCTGCTGCGTTTACCCCACAAAGAAGCTTCTACTGGCCAGCATGTTTTGTTAATATTATATATTTTGTTATCTGGAATAACCACTGCACAGGAATTCTGTGATTGACCGTATCGTAGACAGGTCAACAAAGGCAGCACCAGTTATTTACCCTTTTTCATATCCATCCTCGATGAATTGAGTGAGATTTTCAAGAGCTGGCTTATGCAAAATTCACTTGGCTAGCATTTACTCAGTCTGTAGATAATATGTTACATTCATATATTGTGCTCTGTGAGAATGAGTACTCTCTGATATACAATCTACACTGATTCTTCTCTAATGCTACTTCGTATCATCTAGTTCTACTATCTTTCTTAAGTGAAAAAACATATTTCTTTAGTTTCATACCAATAGTTTCATACCAATTCAATTTTTTTTAAACTACGATTATCCTCTTAACCTCCTTGTATCTAGGGTTGCTTAAACATTGTTTAGACGTTCTTCATAAGTACCTAAGGCAGGAAATAAGTCGGTCCAAAACGAAAATGTCAAAGACTGTTCTGATTCATACAATATGCAGACGAGATACTGCTTATAATGCACACTACACAGCACTTTATTGTGTTAAAATTTTGGCAAGAAACTTGTTGCATTTCGTACAAAACGGAAACAAGCACGATCGGTGGA
The DNA here is from genome assembly GCA_963662155.1 of Lamellibrachia columna. Taxonomy (NCBI): domain Eukaryota; kingdom Metazoa; phylum Annelida; class Polychaeta; order Sabellida; family Siboglinidae; genus Lamellibrachia; species Lamellibrachia columna. Next base: position 2,829,436 of record OY759272.1, read on the forward strand.
TTGACGGTTTGCCGGACGATAACGTAACTTTCCTACAGCCATAGCACCCCACGTTGCAAATTGGCATACCTTCGCAATTCTGCATGATAGGGCTACTTAGTGGACGAAAGTGAGTTTGAGATGTCCTGACAACGAATTTCGTACATAATCAATAGTCGTGTCTACGCGGAATAACGGAAGAAGACGGCGTGTGTGGTCTTACTGTGACTGCAATTAGACCAGGATCGTGACGGCCGCAGGCCAATTCGTCGGACGCCCGGGCGACTGGGCGTTTGAACAATTTCATTTTCTTCACGAATCGCTGGATTCATTATGGAAATTGTCCGGTCGACGAAATCTGGTCACTTTTAAATTGTCATGCGTAGTCAGCTCAGCATTTGCATGATTGGGCAGGTTTGTTGACCGGATGTTCACGTTGTCGAGATCGACGCGCTCTAACATTTGCATGATTGGGCAGGTTTGTTGACCGGATGCTCACGTTGTCGAGATCGCCTCGCTCTAACATTGCACCGGATGGATACGCAGTATGACATTACATTTCGATCAAATTACCATATTAACATTATTGATAAATGATGTCTTCAATGTGTAACTAGGTGCCACTAAATAATGGCTCGTTCAATTTGTCCAACACGTGTGACCTCTTAGTAAGGACAACAACGCGACATTTGATGCCTGACCTCTGAGTGTTTTCAAATCCATGCACATCTGGTGATTGTCTTCGTCTTCTTTAGGTGCCATATTTGGTGACGTTGGCGATCATGGATGCCACTTGCTGGTCTTTCGAACTATATTATTATTACTAAAATTTATAAACCCCCATATATAGGGGATTAGCCCATTCATAGGCGCGTACATACATGCAATCATAAAATAATAAATATAATATTGTATAGAAATATATATATATATATATATATATATTGAATATATATATATATATATATATATATATATATATATATATATATATATATATATATATATATATATATATATATATATATATATATATATATATATATATATATATATATATATATATATATATATATATGTATATATATGTATATATAATGTATACGTACATATGTAAATAATTTAGTTTAACATCGCTAGAGACAAGGCGGTTAAGAGGAGATCAAATTAAAGTTTCTAAGATACTGAATGGGGACGAAAATATCGATATAAATAAATTTTTTTCAAGAAAGAAAGATAACAGAACTAGAGGACATGACGTAACATTAGTAAAGGATCAGTGTAAATTGGATATCAGGAAATACTCAATAGAGTATTCCATCAAGATTAATAATAAATATAATACATTTTTCAATATGACTGTTTCTCAATATATGTTCTAGAAATTGCAACTGTGTTCTTCTTATCATGTTCAATGACTGTCTTTGCTATTCTGTTCTCTGTAGAACCTCTTCATTTGACATTTTAAAAATTCTACGGAGGAACCATGATCTTGTTGATATATATGATGTAGACATGGGGCACTAGAAAGTGATCATTGTGGGATATGTCGAGACATTTATTGCAAGTAAAAACAAGACATGCACAGAGAACCACAGATGAGAGCCGTGATACAAGCATATTGGTGCTGACAGCATCCTAGTTTTGGTCAACCCCTGCAAACATATACCAGTGTTTTCTGCGTAGATATAAATTTCTCGAATTCGTCCCCTACGGCCGTCTTCATCGTGGATGACCTTTCACCTTGCATTCATGACGTTACATCATGGATGACCTTACACCTTGCATTCATGACGTTACATCATGGATGACCTTACACCTTGCATTCATGACGTTACATCATGGATGGCCGCACACCTTGCATTCATGACGTTACATCATGGATGACCTTACACCTTGCATTCATGACGTTACATCGTGGATGACCTTACATCTTGCATTCATGACGTTACATCATGGATGGCCGCACACCTTGCATTCATGACGTTACATCATGGATGGCCGCACACCTTTCATTCATGACATTACATCATGGATGACCTTACACCTTGCATTCATGACGTTACATCATGGATGACCTTACACCTTGCATTCATGACGTTACATCATGGATGGCCGCACACCTTGCATTCATGACATTACATCGTGGATGAACTTACACCTTGCATTCATGACATTACATCGTGGATGAACTTACACCTTGCATTCATGACGTTACATCATGGATGACCTTACACCTTGCATTCATGACGTTACATCATGGATGACCTTACACCTTGCATTCATGACGTTACATCGTGGATGACCTTACACCTTGCATTCATGACGTTACATCATGGATGGCCGCAAACCTTGCATTCATGACATTACATCGTGGATGACCTTACACCTTGCATTCATGACGTTACATCATGGATGACCTTACACCTTGCATTCATGACATTACATCGTGGATGACCTTACACCTTGCATTCATGACGTTACATCATGGATGGCCGCACACCTTGCATTCATGACGTTACATCATGGATGACCTTACACCTTGCATTCATGACGTTACATCGTGGATGACCTTACACCTTGCATTCATGACGTTACATCGTGGATGACCTTACACCTTGCATTCATGACGTTACATCATGGATGGCCGCACACCTTGCATTCATGACGTTACATCATGGATGACCTTACACCTTGCATTCATGACATTACATCGTGGATGACCTTACACCTTGCATTCATGACGTTACATCATGGATGGCCGCACACCTTGCATTCATGACGTTACATCATGGATGACCTTACACCTTGCATTCATGACGTTACTTCATGGATGACCTTACACCTTGCATTCATGACGTTACATCGTGGATGACCTTACACCTTGCATTCATGACGTTACATCATGGATGACCTTACACCTTGCATTCATGACGTTACATCATGGATGACCTTACACCTTGCATTCATGACGTTACATCGTGGATGACCTTACACCTTGCATTCATGACATTACATCGTGGATGACCTTACACCTTGCATTCATGGCGTTACATCATGGATGGCCGCACACCTTGCATTCATGACGTTACATCGTGGATGACCTTACACCTTGCATTTATGACGTTACATCATGGATGGCCGCACACCTTGCATTCATGACGTTACATCATGGATGACCTTACACCTTGCATTCATGACATTACATCGTGGATGACCTTACACCTTGCATTCATGACGTTACATCATGGATGGCCGCACACCTTGCATTCATGACGTTACATCATGGATGACCTTACACCTTGCATTCATGACGTTACATCATGGATGACCTTACACCTTGCATTCATGACGTTACATCGTGGATGACCTTACACCTTGCATTCATGACGTTACATCATGGATGGCCGCACACCTTGCATTCATGACATTACATCGTGGATGACCTTACACCTTGCATTCATGACGTTACATCATGGATGACCTTACACCTTGCATTCATGACATTACATCGTGGATGACCTTACACCTTGCATTCATGACGTTACATCATGGATGGCCGCACACCTTGCATTCATGACATTACATCGTGGATGACCTTACACCTTGCATTCAGGACGTTACATCATGGATGACCTTACACCTTGCATTCATGACATTACATCGTGAATGACCTTACACCTTGCATTCATGACGTTACATCATGGATGGCCGCACACCTTGCATTCATGACGTTACATCATGGATTACCTTACACCTTGCATTCATGACGTTACATCGTGGATGACCTTACACCTTGCATTCATGACGTTACATCATGGATGGCCACACATCTTGCATTCATGACGTTACATATTAGCTTGCCATAAACTTATGTGAAGCTGATGTATTTTCCTACATATCTTTGCCTTACATCACGTTGTTTGCGAAATGCAATACCTATCGTATTTTCTTGGCAGATGTTAATGCCGTCTACTAACACCGTCTTCTTCATGCGTGATCTTCTATAAATGCACCAAGGACATTGCACATGGGCTCGACATAGCCTTGTTGAAGGGTGATACATTGTTCTACCCATCTTTGTCTTGATATCATCACGGTGTTTTGCTGAACGCATCCGATCACAGAACGCCGATCTTATAACGTAAAAGGATGTAAGGAAATGTTGTTGAATCAAAAAGGCAACTTGGTGATAGGTAGCCTACCAACTCCCTCCCATGTGAAAATATTTACCATAGCTGATATAACTGTTGCGGATATTTTAACGCACAGATTATTAACTAAATTGCTCAAACCTCTCTTCATGAACCCGTCGTGATGATCTACTATCATAAATCATATCATATCTACTATCGCATAAATACTCACTGAACTAAACCATGTCCCAGTTGAAGTATCGACCAATGAATTGTGTTATTAAGGTTGTAATCGAGTACATCCGGAACAGTTTGGCTGACGACCAGTAGCAGCACAGCTACCTAGTAGTATTCGGCAAATGCTAGATGACTTTTTAATCATTTTGCCTGACGTACACACATGAAATTTTAGTTAATTGGTGGAAACTCAAACTCCATATGCCGTATATGGGATACACTGTAATTATGTTTACTTTGTCCTACCAGCTTCTAAACATTTGAAGACCACAGAGGTAAAACATTCAGAAAATGAATGAGTTAGTGTGGCCATCAGGTAGCCATGTTAGTAAAGCAATTTCTGTCAAAATATCTGGTGGAACAACAAATAGGGTCATTATAAAATCAATGGTAACATATATGGTGCTCAACGGTGTCCTGGTCCTGGCGAACGAAGCTAGAACGACCACGATTCTGGGGAACACTAACCAAAGTACATATTCTCCGTCAGATATATTTTTTATATGGCAAAGCACATAAAGAATGCATCTTATAGTCAGTTAGCTTAGTTGTTTCACTACAGAATAATGCGCTTTAAGTATAAGACTGTGGATGGAACATGTTTAAAACGAGCAGAGTCCAATCACACCAATTTAAAAATTGCTCTAGCTCAACACTGAAGATGTGTGACTTTAATCGTTTTATCTGTGCTGTGGGGTCTTCATTTGATTACGTTTCACTCTGACCATGTATTCCACGAATTTCTGCGACGGCGCTTTGTCCAAATACCGGGATGTGCGTACTAGACACTTAGTCGCCAATCGGTCTCGCGTTTTCTCTCGAGCGAATAATGGCATTTCATTAACCTCCGGTCTCGCTTTGTCTCTCGAGATAGCATTCGCATTTCATTAACCTCCGGACGTTGAACGTAGACGACCTTTCGCATTTGCATGACGACCATAACAGTTGGACTTCGGTGAGCGACAACGAGATGTGTCGAGTAATGTCGAGTATCGCTGAATTGACAGAACAATTTCCGCTAAACGAGAGTAGTGCCGGCGGAATGAGCGATGAGCCGACGAGAAACTATCGCGCATTCACAAATATGCATTTATATTAACTACAAATGAGATCTAAATCGGTTGAAACAGGCGACGTATATCAACAGCTATGTCGCTCTTCCCGATACGCGGATAATGTCTTAGCGGATATTACGATAACATATAAATGCAAAAACACCAAACGCATTTTCCGTTTCGCTCCTTGCGGCAGTTGACTTGGAACTAGGTCAATTTTGTCGACAGTCGGGTAAGATTCTTGAAGCAGTGGCCCATTAGCGACAAGTGCTGCACTCATCGTGAATTTTCGTAAAAGCTCAAATGGGGATTGGTCGCACTAGCAGTATTTAGAAACGTCGCGCGTACACGCACATATAATATGTTTGTACGTCAGCGTGCAACACCGTGTCGAACGAAAACGTCGGACACAAATCGCTCGTGTAAACGAGCCTTTACTCCGGTCTATGTCACAACGTCATTATCGTTGATGTTTTGAACGTGTATTGAACTTAGTTGCCGAATCCTCTAACATATTTCATAATGACAAACGCTATCAAAGGTGTCCCAGCATCACTTGCAGTCAGCCCACGTAATGCAATCAAGCGATTTATTGGCTCACGCGGCGACAATGCGTTCGAACTGTCTGAAAACACAAACATTGTCGGCAAGGCATCAACACAGGGCTATTAGAAGGATTATAATAGCCCTGTGCGAGACGGCCTGCAGCTCACTACCGAATCATCCCCGCATTATCGGCGAAGCTCCACCAACGGGTGTGAACACTTCTGTTACCATGTTTACGTTGCGGCCTACATAAACCGAGAAGCAGGAATTAACACGATCAATTCACAGTTCATGTAGAGTTAACCGAAGTTGTAGATAATAATAATAATAATAATATATATATATATATATATATATATATATATATATATATATATATATATATATATATATATATATATACCCCTGTACATGCACGCGGGATGTAAGGGGTGTTTATGCGCTCAACCGTAAAGACACTCAAGTCAACTTCACCTCCCCGTGGTGCACCCTGGTAACCAGTACATTGTGTTTGGCTAACGAGGCTATGGCTAAGGGAAGGAAACAACAACCCTCCCAGCTCAAACGATGTTAAAGAAACCAGAAGCGAATCTCAGAAGCCAGCTTGTGTTGGAAATGGCTACAGGAAGGCGACGGCCCAGATACCAGCGGATGACGACATCATTTATTTGGACAGTATGACGCTTCCGGATCAAAGCCAAACGGAAGTTCGGAGGCTGACAACGTCGTTAACCAAGCCAAAAGTTAGTGTAAATATAGGATGTTGGAATGTGAGAACGTTATACTCTATAGGGAAATCAGCCCAGCTTGCAAGAGAAATGGACAAATATAAAATAGATGTCATGGGCATTAGTGAATGCAGATGGACGGGACAAGGAAAAGTCAAGATGAACACCGGAGAGAGCGTAATTTTTTTCAGGGTGAGAAGACAACATACACAGACACGGAGTAGCAATAATGATGACGAAGAAAGCAGAACAAGCATTGATGGAATGGAAACCCATCAGCGATAGAATTATTTATGCTAGATCCTTCTCCAGGTATGTAAAGCTATCGATCATACAAGTATATGCACCAACGAATGAAGCCAACGTCGAAGATAAAGACAATTTCTATGAACAGCTTCAGACAGTTGTGGACAGTGTTCATAAGCATGACATACTCCTAGTGATGGGGGATTTAAATGGAGAAGACAACGAAGGACACGAACACATAATAGGAAGCCATGGAGTAGGTGAAAGAAATTAAAATGGAGAAAGACTTGTTCTGCGGAGTCAATAACCTTGTGGTAACAGGTACCATTTTCCCACATAAATAGACATAGACAGACATGGACATATCCAGGAGGAAAGACAAATAATCAAATAGACCATGTGTTAGTGAGCAGGCAACACCGGACATCAGTAATGGACATGGGCCATGAGAGGAGCCGACATTGCCAGCGACCACCAATTAGTGTGATAAAAAATCAAGCTGAAACTAAAGAGAAAACAAAGGAACAAGGCGATCAGAAAGAAATTTGTTATAATTACGCCCAATTCTCACTGAAGTCGCACAACAAATATGATATATTACAAGACTACGACGAAACAGACGACGAAGAAGTTGAGAAACAATGGCAAGACTTTGAGGATGCATACAAAGAAACAGCTCAAGAAGTACTGGGGTACAAAAAGAAAGGGAAAAAACCATAGATCAGCAAGGAGTCGTGGGAGTTAATAGAAAACGACTGAAGAACAACAACGAGCAGACAAATTCAGACAGGATTAAGCAGAATTACATTGATAAATATAGGTGTAAAGACAAAGATGTGAAGACGACCATGAGACAAGACAAGAGGAATTGGGTTGACCTCCTTGCCATGGAAGCAGAGGAAGCAGCACATAATGGAAGAATGAAAAAAGTGTTTGATATTACAAAAACCCTCAGTAATGACAAACGTAAGACAACAAATGCAGTGAAAGACAAATGTGGAAATTTAATAACGGAAGGATTGACCAGAAGGAAGCGATGGAAAGAACACTTTGAGGAAATCCTTAATAGACCTATACCTGCTGACCCTGTAACAGATGTGGAGATAGATCCGATCATAAATGAAATCAGCACTGACCCAATAACAAAAGCAGAAATTAGAACAACGCTAAAGAAGATGAAAAACGTTATAGCAGGGAGAAAGGACGAAATTACAGCAGAATTATTAAAAGCAGACATGAATACAACAGAGAAATGGCTTGTCAAATTATTCAGAACATTTTGGGAACAAGAGAAAGTGCCAAAAACGTGAAAGCAGGGACTGATCGTTAAAATGCCGAAGAAAGGTGACCTCACAGAGTGCGGGAATTGGAGAGGAATTACTTTGACATCTGTTCCTAGTAAAGTATTCGGAAGAGTACTCATTGACAGAATAAGAGATGGAGTTAACAGCAAGTTGAGAGACGAACAAGCAGGTTTCAGAAGTGGGAGAGGCACAGTAGAACATTATATTTATTTTACGAAATATTATAGAACAGGTAGTGGAATGGCAGGCTACTCTATACATCACGTTTGTGGACTTTGAAAAAGCATTTGACTCAGTGCACCGAGAGAGTCTATGGAAAATTATGGAGAGCTATGGAATTCCATGCAAGATAATCCACATGGTACAGATGTTATACGAAGATAGTGAATGTGCAGTATTAGACGAAGGTGAGGATTCTGAGTGGTTCAAGGTCAAAACTGGAGTTAAACAAGGAGATGTAATGTCTGGATTTATCTTCTCGATAGTAGTGGAATGGATAATGAGAAACACAACAGCAGGAAACAAAACAGGGATAAGATTGAACTTCACGTCAAAACTAGAGGACCTGGCCTATGCCGACGACATAGCACTCATGTCATCATGTTACAAACACATGCAATGGACATGCAGCATGGACACGACTCAGAATTAAAAAAAAATTCAAATATTGAGGATAAACAGAAAGTGCGAAATGCTAATCGATGATCAAGAGCTAAAGGAAGTGGACAAGTATAACTACCTGGGTGCTAATATCAGTAAGCAAGGAGGAGGCGGCGATGAAATTGTTAACAGAATTCGTAAAGCTAGGGTGTCCTTCATGAAACTAAAGCAAATATGGAGTTTAAATATATACACATTGAGATCTAAATTGAGGCTTTTTAACACACTTGTTAAACCAGTGTTGTTGTATGGAAAATTAACGAAGGAGACAACAGAAAGTTACATACATTTTTTTTCAAGTGCTAAAGACGAATCCTACAAATTCGATGGCCTTACGTTGTATCAATTCGAGATATTCTCGCAAAAACAAAATTGAAGACAATCAGCACTGAGGTTAAGTTAAGAAGATGGAAGTGGGAAGGACATATTCTACGAATGGACAAGAACAGCAAATGTGAGACGGCATTGACCTGAACTCCTGAAGGTAGAAGAAAGGTTGGTCGACCAAAGACAACGTGGCGATCAACTATTGGAAATGAAAGACGCATACTGGGGTGGAACAACGAAGTCAGACGTGTAGCAGCTGACAGAGTGAGCTGGAGGAGATGCACTTCGGCCTTATGGGCTACTGGGCCCGAAGAGGATAGGTGAGGTGAGGTGACATGCACGCACGGGCACACACATATATATTATGGTTATAGGTAATAATAATATATGTATATATATATATATATATATATATATATATATATATATATATATATATAAATATATATATATATATATATATATATATATATATATATATATATATATATATATATATATATATATATATATATATATATATATAGTTACCTATAACTATAATGTGTGTGTGTGTGTGTGTGTGTGTGTGTGTGTGTGTGTGTGTGTGTGTGTGTGTGTGTGTGTGTGTGTGTGTGTGTGTGTGTGTGTGTGTGTGTGTGTGTGTGTGTGTGTGTGTGTGTGTGTGTGTGCGGGAGTGCGGGAGTGCGGGAGTGCGTGCGTGCGTGCATGTGTGCGTGCGTGCGTGCGTGTGTGCGTGCGTGTGCGAACTGTAGACATAACGAGTATCCGAGCAACGGAGTAAACAAATTGAATCCAACGCTTGCAATGCGTCGTTCTCACGCTCAACGATCGCTCGACCGATTTAAAACAACAAGAGCTTAAATCATTTCATATTGACGCATTCTCTGGCATTCCAAAGCAATCGTGGATCTGCAACTGCCTGTTTACATCACTCGACGAGATCTACTCACGAATGATGTTCGAGTGGGAGCCGTATAGCGACGCTGGTTAATCAACCGCCAGGCATTTGCGGGAATCCGAGTGTGTAATCCATAACGTTAGTAGTCTTATGGCGTCCATATTCGTATCGTCAATTGGAAGCACAGCTTCCTCAAAAGTAGTTCCATTTATTTTTACAATGGTGGCTCACTCCAAGATGGCCCATACGGTAATGACTTTATTTACAATGGTGGCTCACTCCAAGATGGCCCATACGGTAATGACTTTATTCCCAATATTGTGTTTGATATTTGATGAACTCGTCATATCTTACTCGACTTGCAACCACAATAATTAACTCACCAAACTGGTAAAATATCGATTAAGATTTGTTTTCATGCTACGCTGTAAAATGTATGACATAAAATACGTCAAGAAAAATGTCAAGTGGTACTTTTATTAATTGCATCTCCCGGGGCATAGTAGCCCAAATAATTGCACAACACGAATATCGGTCGTATACTATTTGATATTTATTTCACACGCCTAATTTCTTTGTGTAGCAAATTCAAAGGTTGGTACTATTTTCATTATCGTCGCAGTCGCAGTAAGTTGTCATTCGGCTTTGATTCAATTAAAATGGTCATCTACCATTTCTATGCGATGACCGCGTCAAAACGTAAACAATAGTACCGTCGTCATCGCACGCGCTACTTTGTTTTCGACGACCACGTCATAACGTAAACAAAATAATAGTTCCGTCGTAATCGCACATCCGAAATCATGGATTTAGCAAGATTTAACAAGATTGCCATCCCAAACAACAAGTTCCAGATGGCAAGTGGACAAGGAAGCCATTGGCTTATCAAGAGTCCAACAATTTTATCATCTATATATAGCCCGCCCTTATCATATATATGTCAATTCTATTTTTAAACATATTCACACTACTAGCATTAACACAATCATTTGGCAGTTTATTCCATTCATTTATCACCCTCTGTGAAAAAGAGTACTTTCTCATGTCCAACCTACACTGCTCCTTAACTAATGCTGCTTTGTGTCCTCTGGTTCTACTGCCTTCTTTAAGTTTGAAGAACATATTCCTATTAACATTCTCATAACCGTTCACTATTTAAACATTTCTATTTTGTCTGCTCTTAGTCTCCTGGTCTAGTGTTGTCAAACCACATTGTAATAAGCGGCTTTCAAAACTAAGGTCTCTCAATTCTGGAATCATTTTAGTTGCTCTTCGTTGTATTCTTTCTAGCTTGTCTATGTCCTTCTTACGATACGGCCTCCATGTTTGTATACAATATTCCAAATGTGGTCTAACAATTGCTTTGTACAGGGGTACAATTAGCTGTTTCTCCTTATACGTGATAGTTCTCCTAATTAGCCCTAGAATTTGATTTCCTTTCGAAGCAGCAATCCCACATTACTCTGAAACTTTCATGACAGCACTAAATGTTGCACCTAAGTCCTTTTCTTGTGTGGTTCTACCTAGTACAGCATCCCGCATTTTATATTCTTCGTCCATGTTTCCATGTCCTATGTGTATGCATTTACGCGTCCCAAAATTTAATAACATTTGCCATTTTTCTGACCATTTAACTAATTTATCTAGATCATCATGTAAACTTTGTTTATCTGTAACATTAGTAACCTTTCTGAATACTTTTGTGTCATCTGCAAATTTCAGTCATCTTCCAAATCATTTATATATATTAAAAGCAGTATAGGGCCTAACACTGATCCCTGTGGTACCCCACTCAAAACATATTTCCAGTTTGAAATCTCACCATCTACTATTACTCTCTGTCTTCTGTGTGTAAGCCACTTTTCTATCCAGTTGATTACATCATTACCTATACCGTGGGTTTTTAGTTTAAGTAACAATCTTTGATGTGGTACTTTATCGAAAGCTTTCTGAAAATCTAAATAGACAACATCCACTGGTGACCCGTCATCTACCCACTTTGTAATTTCTTCCAAAAACATAAGAGATTGGTTAGACATGACCTTGCTTTTAGAAAACCATGTTGAGATAAGTTTATTAATTTATGTTTTACAAGGAATTCCACCATGTGGTCTCTAATTAATTGTTCGAGTAATTTACATACAACTGATGTTAAACTCACTGGCCTGTAATTTTCTGGTTTGTTCCTCGATCCTTTTTTTAAATAGCGGTGTAATGTTTGCTTCTTTCCATTCTGAAGGATGAAGCACATTGAATGCGTGTGTAAAATTTTATGGAATTAAAAATAGACTCGTGAAAATTCATTCACTGGACGCATTTGCAAAATTGCGACAAGTAGGCATTTTACGGAGAAACGCATTCTGCACCACAGCAGCACAAATGCGCCATCTAGCGAATGCCGCTTCGCGCTGGGTGCACTAAGGTATTCGCGTCAACATCTTTCCTGGTTTCGAAAAACACTCGCGTAATTACGGCATCGTTATATCCTGGTTACGCCATAAAACGGCAACGTGAACATTATTCTAAATTTGTTTTACATCAGACAGGTCGGCCTTGTCTATAAAACATCCGAGTTGTCGGTTAGATTCGGGTCGCTCTCCGCGACTGCAATTGTGTAATAATTTGCCAGTTTGGATCCTGACGGGAAATACGTCGTATTAATGGCGACAAACGGACCGCACATTCACTGCGGTGATGATGTATGAGGGCTTCGAGATGCGAAATGTCATTCGAGAATATTATATAGTCTGTGTCAGCGGCATTTTCATAACTTCGGTTGGAGGTTTCAAAATGGTCTGATTAAAAAGGCATGTTGAAACCGGCGCCAGAGTAGGACTGCGTGACAATAACAATAAATATTCAGAGAACATGAGTAATGCGCATTGAATAATATTCGACGTTGCGTTGGAAGAAAAGAAGGCAGTTTGGCAGATTACAAAATGGGCATTCGTCTTGAAAACATCTGCTTGACATGTCAGAAGAGTAAGAATTATTTAACTGATGAAAGCATAACTAAGCTAAGACCACTCGTGTGTCAATGCCAATGGCATTTTTATTTGAGCAGTACAAAGCAAATGTGGAAGCACCCGGCAATTATGCGCAATGTGCGTTGAGCAGTTGTGGTTCTTGACTGCTGTCGGCGTGAGATTGTAAATGGTCCATTTACCACGATGGAATAGCGACCCCCGTTGAAAATCGACTCGTCTGATAATTTTACTAAGTTAGAAGGTTTAGAAGAAAATAAACTGACTATTTGTTAGATTATGTCGAATGGCTACATTCTGATCACAGTAGTATCATTACTTATATCCTCTAATATTTCAATATTTGTGACTTTTGCGTGAGTATTTTATTGTACTGGTGAACCTGGTATGATAACTTATTTATACAGAGACTCATATAAAGTATTCCAAGAAGTATTGATGTATGAATTTCTCAGTTCATGGCGTCTTATATCACATAAATTATTACGGCAAAGTAGACCAGTTTACAACAAGGTTAAGTCAGCACGGAACTTGAAGGCGTCCAGCGATACACCCCAGCTAATCGTCCTGAAACAGTCGGCCGCCGTTGACAGAGAACCGCCAATGAAGACAATCGATCACATCGGGGTCCAAATAAAATGTATGGAATGGTTTGAAAGGTTGCCTTGTCGACAGTAATGCACCTCTGAGACACCGGATACTGCCCTGGCGTTGATGCATGCACTTGGCGCGCGTGAAATATTACTGGCGCAAAATAAGTCTGGACGAAATTGCATCAATTACCATTGGCCGCGAGCGAGCACAGCGACATCTGACGGAATATAGAGGCAATATTGTGTCGCACAAAAATCGTCATGCGACTTGCAATCAATGTTGTGCGTGCGTGCGTGCGTGCGTGCGTGCGTGCGTGCGTGCGTGCGTGCGTGCGTGCGTGCGTGCGTGCGTGCGTGCGTGCGTGCGTGCGTGCGTGCGTGCGTGCGTGCGTGCGTGCGTGCGTGCGTGCGTGCGTGCGTGCGTGCGTGCGTGCGTGCGTGCGTGCGTGCGTGCGTGCTATTCATTACAAAATTATTCTGTATTCAATCCATAAAATACTTTTTATTATTTACAGTTCACAAGTATTGTTAATAACATCGCACATTTACTTAATCATATTGGCTCATAGATTACATTAACTGCACGTTGTGGTAATGTCATCAGTTAGTGCGCTTGCAAAACGAACCATTCAGCCAAGCGGGAAACGATGAAGTGTCGCGAGACTTGTTTGACACCCATCTGGCAAATGCCTTGGTAATGACAACACGGTGCGCGTTGATCACACTAAACGCATCACATTTATAACATCAAACCAAGGCAGTTACATATTCGCAGTGCTTGGTTGATTGTTGATATGCCTATCACATGATCGGGTGAATGCCTGGCCCCAATTAAATTTTCTGCTGAGGTTGTTGTTTTTGTTGTTGTTGTGAATGTATCGAATGGCAAGGTTGGTATTCATAAACAAGATTAATATACATAAACCTACCTTTAATAATATACATTTCTCGTGACCAGACGTGCCGTTTAGACCATGCCGTCTGCGTGTAGATCAACAACCTGACGATTATTTCTTTACTGGTGTAATATGAATTTTTAAACCCAGTAGCTTGTTATTATGTAAAATGTATCGCCCACATACCGCTTATGTTTCCGTTATTTGTGACCTTACTATTACGCGAACAAGTAGCAATTATACAACTGCTTAATGATGCACCATCATCTCCACGGTTGCTATGGCTACCAATAACATCCACGCTATACCTAATTAATTGTTATATTATATATTTTTTATTATCAAAGTTCCAACCATCTAAAACGGGAGACGCATCTTACTGGAGCAGACCTGTTTAGACCTATGTTTAGTGATCATATGAGAGATAATATGATAATTTCGGGAAGGAGTCCAATTTTCAATGAAACAGAGATGTTGTGGAGATAATATTTAATGATAACGGGAATTATTCTGGTTAAATATGCATGTAATATGTCAATGTGTGTTCATTGCTAAATAAAAGATGTTTAGATGTTTGTATGAAAGCGAAAATGCCAGTAGTTTGTGCGACGAACGTTGGTCGTTTTCATGGATTGGTCAGAAAGTATGTTTCCATGGCCTGGTCAAAAAGTATTCTCGATCGGTCTTGCTCCCTCCGACCCTTACATTGTCGCTGCACTTATACTGTTACGCCGTGGCCGTTACAGGCGGCACCGCGTCGGCTGAAGACGGAGCATGGTACGTATCTCAGAGCGGCAGCTACCTCTCAACGTGCGGGCGAACGGAAGACCAACCGTGCGCCAACCTGAGTCGGGTACTGGAGCGAAGCCGGTCGGGGGAGACAGTCTACGTCGACGGAGGTGGGGAGGCCCCGGAGCCGACCGTCTACCAAGTCTGTCTAGGCGACCGTAGCATCAACTCGGTTCGTATTGTCGGTCTCGGAGGCTCGCCGCGGCTGAAATGTCACCGGCATGAGGCAGGAGGCGTACTACGGTTTTCAAGCGTCAACAAGCTGTGCAGGTAATCGAGGTAGCTGTGTGTGTGTGTGTGTGCGTGTGTGTGTGGGTGCGTGTGTGCGTGTGTGTGTGTGTGTGTGTGTGTGTGTGTGTGTGTGTGCGTGCGTGTGTGTATGTGTGCGTGCGTGCGTCCGTGCGTGTGTGTGCGTGCGTGCGTGCGTGCGTGCGTGTGTGTTTGTATGCATTCGTGCTTGTGTGCGTGCGTGCATGCGTGCGTGTGTGTCCGGTCGTGCGTACGTACGCGTGGATGAGTCACGTTCACATATGGGTCACGTTCACATATGATTTCAATACTACACATGATATAAAAATCTCGGAAAAATAAATAAATATGACTAATTTTAAACTCTATCTAGGCATAGAGGGTACCAGCTGCAACGCTTCTAGGAGTAGCATAACATGCATACTCTAGCTGGATTATAATAAGATAGAACCCTAGTGAGACTTTACCCGACCCCGACCTGTTACTGATGCCCACAGTGCGTGGATAGAGAACGTGCAGGTGGAAGACGGGTCTGTGCTGATCGCCAACTGCTCCCTAACGGTCGTCAACAGCACCTTCCAGGCCGCGAGCGTCGTGTCCCTACCCGGCTGTCGCACGGTCTCCATCCACATCACCAACTCGACGTGGGTCGGCCACCATACGTGCGATGACCGGGGCATCTGCTACAACCACCACCTGAACAACATCACGTGCGCCGAGACAGAGATGGTGGTGCAAGACAGCAACTTCTATCAGACCGCCATCTTCGTCGTTAGGTTAGTTAAGTTAAGGTGTATTTGGTCGTTTCTCTAATTATTATTATTATATATATATATATATATATATATAAATATATATATATATATATATATATATATATATATATATATATATATATATATATATATATATATATATATATATATATATATATATATATATATATATATATATATATAAATATATATATATATATATATATATATATATATATATATATATATATATATATATATATATATATATATATATATATATATATATATATATATATATATATATATATATATATATATATATATATATTTATATATATATATATATATATATATTTATATATATATATATATATATAATAATAATAATTATTTAATCACCTCAAATACCTTTTTAGACATTTTGTGCCACAAAACATCAAATATGCCAAAATGACCTCAATTTCGTGAGATGAGTTGGTTATAATTTACGTGCCTGTGATTAAACCAATAGAGGAATATACCTGTCCGATATGGCACATGAACTTGCATATATACTTATTTAAAACGCTGTCTTAAAACTATATTTCAAGATTGTACATACGAAGAAGTTCGACGGATGGACGACGTTCGAACGCCTCGGGATAGGCGGAATGATTTATGCCAGGCGTATTTCAATAAAATGAAACCTGATGACCACAAATGCAATAAACTGCTGTCAGCTGCTCGATTTGTCCCGTATGCTGTAAACCATGTGGTTCATTACACTGTCAAGGCGTTTGATTGTGTTCATCATGCACGTACCTAAAAAAAGGTTCAATTCGTTTAAATCATGCATTTTGTTTTATAACAATAATATTTGCGTAATTTGGTGTATTGCTGTTGAAGGTTTATTTTGATTTGCACAATGGGCAAGAGTCTGTTGGACTAACTTCTAACACGCGAACATTGATTTTCATTGGTTTTATTTGTCGACAGCATATCTGCCGAGGAATAAACATCCAAGGAAAGTCCACTTTGTGTGTTAGATGTTAATATAATAGACTCAGATCAAACCAATCACACGGCGCAGATCAAATTGGACTTTAGTTGTTTTGACTCTTCAACAGCGGTGTGCATCATATAATGTGTTCATTTCCAGAGGGGTATTTAGGGGGGGGGGGTGGGGGGTTGCGCCATGGTCACATGATAATGGGTGACTAATAAGTGACTTGGCTTCCCCTTTGCGAGATCCGAGATACGACACTGCTTATACCGTTGAATGCCTGTATAATCCAACTGCTAAGTTGCCAATAATTGGATCGTGATTCTTATTCCAGCTACGAGGCTACGAATATTCTCATCAACGGCTCCAAATTCTCCAACCTGCCGTCGCAGCCTCGCTTCCTCGGGGGCGTTCACCTGACGTTCTCGGCCAACCGGGCCAGCGTCGTCATCACTCGATCGGTCTTCGAGGATCAGATCCACCCGACGCGCATATTGAGCGTCGTCAACTTGTACGACTCGGCTATATGGCTAAAGGCGAGTGCAGCGCATTACGTTTTCCCGTTGAAACCAATCCTATAAGTCAATAGGTCACGCTAGTCTCGTTTGTCGCCATGTTTTTATGCAAATGTGCCCATAATTACCCATGCGTGTTCACTTCCGGCCCCCAACGACACGCTGCCCGCCATCGCATTTAACACATAAACACATTTTGAGTTAAAACAGAGAGTACACATAATATCACATTTTCTTTTATAATTTATTGAAACAACTAGCATTAAAATGTGGTAAAACTAATACCAATAGTGTATTTGATAATGACATTATTATTTTATAGGGTACATTTAACGTGCTACGGCGTGCACAATTTGGGGATCGGGAGCGCATTATCTCAACTATCGCCTCGAAACGACAATCACTTGTGTCTCTATCACGCAATTCCATCATGTGCGCAATAATAATTATGATTCTGTTTTTATAAAAACTGTCACCGACCTTCAGCAGCGTTTTCATCAAATGCCACATTCTATTTCGAAAAAATCCACATGGAAGATGCTGTGTCATTTGTCGCCCAAACAAATCTGATTATGTCATTGTACATCCGGGACCCTTCCGTCACTGACACTTAAAGATGCTGTAAACCAGCAAATGGAAATTTAAATATGGGCACCGTGTGAGTGTTGTAATCCTCAGATATTTGTAGGACATGAACCCAGATGTAAATTAATGGTATGTCAACAGGCTGCAGTAACAAAGACTAAAAACGGGTCCACAGCCAATAAAGCTCACGTGCGGATCGACGATTGTCGCTTCGTGAACAACGAGCGCGCTCTGACGGCAGTCGGCTACTACGAGGCGCTGCATGTCGAGCACTGCGACTTCCGGCGGAACATGGCGATGCACGCCGGCGCCGCCATCTTGGTGCTGACGACCAACAACACTCGGCTGGTCGTGTACGCGTGCACCTTCACGGAGAACGTCGCCGGCCAATACCGGGACACGTACCCGGCGGCACAGCGCAACGGGTCCTTCGAGGTCGTCGGTGGCGAGGTGCACCTGAACGCCGATTGCTGCAAGGGCGTCATCAGTCTCGTCGGCAAGGGCGGCGCCATCCGCATCCAGCGAGGCAAGGTCACCATCGTCAACAGCCGGTTCGTCAACAACGGGGCCCGTCTTCTCGGTGGCTCCGTCTTTGTCGATATTGACGGTAACCTGGTCGTGT
This sequence comes from Lamellibrachia columna, assembly GCA_963662155.1. NCBI lineage: Eukaryota > Metazoa > Annelida > Polychaeta > Sabellida > Siboglinidae > Lamellibrachia > Lamellibrachia columna. Next base: position 2,848,528 of record OY759272.1, read on the forward strand.
TGAACACCTACTTCGAGAACACCAGGACACATGACCACGCCATGCAAGGTGACGTCATCTACTCGGACGGGAAGATGACCATCAACGAGGTGGAGCTGATCGTCAGATCGGCCACCAACGGACTGTCCATATTACGTCACAGCGGCGATCATTGGTCACTCGACATCACCAACGTGTGGATTCAGTGTCCGGTCGGCTACGACTTGCGAGCCAACAACTCGTCGGCGTACGGCGTCACAGGCGACGGACTAAGGCGCAGCTACAAACTCGACCAGCTGTCGTATTTCTGCGAGTCGTGTGCACGCAACAAGTACAGTCTCGACTACGGCTACCTCAACTACACCATCGTCTTCGTTGACTTCGCCTACTTCACCCTACTCATTAACGGCTCGGTACCCAAGCCGCAGTACACCGGCAAATACATCCACCATAAGATCCAGTGCGACGACTGTCCGTACGGTGGACACTGCGTGCAGGCAAGTTGATTCCCATTGGTTAACTCATACGAAACTAGTTGTATTGGGGGCTTTGTATTTACCAGTGCATGAAATGGGAATTTGACAGACCAATAAATGAACCGAAGAAAAACGTTATATATTCACGTTTGCTGTTCTGCTAATAACTGCCATAAAGCGATCTTGAAATATCGTCAAATTGGTTTATTTTACTTAAAAAGGCAACATATAAATTTTCGAATTTATTCAGAGATAACAAATCATATGTGGTGCTGAACGCTTAATTATGGGCTAAGGTAATGTGTCCGGTCATGAATATGAAGGATGTGCATCACACAATTGCATCATACAATTGCATCACACAATTGCAAATGCATTTCTCTTCAGGTTATTCGTAAAGGTTATTTCGGGTATATATATATATATATATATATATATATATATATATATATATATATATATATATATATATATATATATATATATATATATATATATATATATATATATATATATATATATATATCATTAGATAAGCTGTTGCCACTTTCACAAAACGTGTTTGGTCACAAAAAGCACCATTTTGTAGTCTGCTTTTGTGTGATATAATTTATAATATCATTCTCCATATAACGTATAATTTTAGTCCTAATTGCAGGAATTTTTATTTTGAATTATTGAACAACCTTTCGTGGCCAACACATCTGAACCAGATGCGAACTCCCATATTATTCGAATCCCATGTGGATGACTTTTGGATTGAAGACGAGGTCCAAAATGAGCAAAATCAGCCTTTTCCTTCTGCCCCAATGTTCGGGTCTCTGCATTAGCCGTATCGAAGTTAATAAAAAAAGTGTTTCTATGGCGTATTTGTCTTAGTGTTCATTCTTAGTAACCCAATGACGGTGTCGTGACAGAGCAAACATGACGGTGTCGTGACAGAGCAAATATATCGAGCTCACACAGATCTCTTTTTTCTCTCGAATTTCCGTCGTGTCCTTGATTGTGTCATTCCTGTTACTTGACAACAAAGAGCCACTCTCCTCACCAAACGCAGACCGATTTCGTTCAAGTTTTCCCAATAGATGGCGCCTCGTGCCGTGAACTACTGCGGTAGACCATCATGGCGTCTAATTGAGCGTGTTGACTTCCACGTGCACGTGTCACCTCATTCATCATGGTTAGGTTGATTACATGTCATTATTGTTACTCCTCTAATGCAGTTAAACCTGGGAGATATGTACAACATATAATCTAATGAATCTGAGCAGTGTACATTCGGCTATCATGTCATTTTGAGTTGGCCAGAATGGGGATTTTTTTCTTTAGAGGGGACTGAAAGTCAAATTGTCATTACTGTTACTGTCATTCCTATTACACCTGATTCGGTAACGAGACTGGCGATGAATGGAAATATATCATATCATCATCGACTTTGGATTACAATACTCATTAATCTTCGTCATGCAGTAAGGTTTACATGCGTAATTTGTCTACCTGTAGTATATAGCACTAATATTATCTAAGTGTAATGCAGTCCTACTTTGTCTTTGGTAACCAGTTCGTAGGGTCATAGCCAGTGCCCTTCCTAAAGAACTGTCGTCTAAGTGTAATGCAGTCCTACTTTGTCGTTGGTAACCAGTTCGTAGGGTCGGAGCCAGTGCCCTTCCTAAAGAACTGTCGTCTAAGTGTAATGCAGTCCTACTTTGTCGTTGGTAACCAGTTCGTAGGGTCGGAGCCAGTGCCCTTCCTAAAGAACTGTCGTCTAAGTGTAATGCAGTCCTACTTTGTCGTTGGTAACCAGTTCGTAGGGTCGGAGCCAGTGCCCTTCCTAAAGAACTGTCGTCTAAGTGTAATGCAGTCCTACTTTGTCGTTGGTAACCAGTTCGTAGGGTCGGAGCCAGTGCCCTTCCTAAAGAACTGTCGTCTAAGTGTAATGCAGTCCTACTTTGTCGTTGGTAACCAGTTCGTAGGGTCGGAGCCAGTGCCCTTCCTAAAGAACTGTCGTCTAAGTGTAATGCAGTCCTACTTTGTCGTTGGTAACCAGTTCGTAGGGTCGGAGCCAGTGCTCGTCATAAAGAACTGTCGTCTAAGTGTAATGCAGTCCTACTTTGTCGTTGGTATCCAGTTCGTAGGGTCATAGCCAGTGCTCGTCATAAAGAACTGTCGTCTAAGTGTAATGCAGTCCTACTTTGTCGTTGGTATCCAGTTCGTAGGGTCGGAGCCAGTGCTCTTCATAAAGAACTGTCGTCTAAGTGTAATGCAGTCCTACTTTGTCGTTGGTATCCAGTTCGTAGGGTCGGAGCCAGTGCTCGTCATAAAGAACTGTCGTCTAAGTGTAAATCAGTCCTACTTTGTCTTTGGTAATCAGTTCGTAGGGTCGGAGCCAGTGCTCTTCATAAAGAACTGTCGTCTAAGCGAGTGTTAGTATGTGACATACGTAAAATGAAGCTTTCGTTTTTTTTCAGCTTGGCCGATAAAATGGGGTAAAGTTAAAAAAAAAACAGTCTGCCGCTGAGTAACAGCTGCATATAGAGCGTGGCGTGATGGAGATCCCGAAAGAGGCGCTCTGTATGTAAAAATAAGATCGCAATTGGAAAGTGGTGTGTTGTTGAGAACGAGGGTAAACCTTACCCAGATATCATCACGCAGACAGACGATCAGACGAACATACTACATGTGTTGTATCCGGCCCAACAGGTTTTTCTGGCCAGTGATGAAATACCTCTGCTGGTACAGCTTTGAGAAGGGGACTCTCACGGAACACGTTATGCTCACGGGCGTAACAGGAATGACACCAGAAGCGGATAAGGCAATTGTATAATTAAAGTATAGGACGTTAGAAAGGGCAGCGAGCACTGCTCATAGTATGTTCATGTCGTAGACAAATACATCAATTATAAAAAAGTGTTTACCTTTAAAATATTTCTCTAACGATCTGGTAGGATTTCCTCATCCCATTTTATACGATCTGCGGAGAATGACCGATATAACAAATTGCCGCCATGACACAAGTTAAATCAGGTATTTGGTAGTACTACGTAACATACAACACTTAATATATCTGGATGCCACGCCAGCCTACGAACCAATAGTAGCAGCTGCCATCTAGCGGAGTATAATGTATTAGTTTTCCTTCGGTGTAATCAACATCTTGGAGTCGAATTTGCACTCGCTAAGTGGCGTTTTACGCACGCACGCACACGCCCACGCACGCACACACGCATGCGCGCACGACGGTCCAGTCGTTATCTTGGCATTGCTCGGGCTTTTCCGTCGGCGACAGGACAGTTTTGAGCCGTCGTCGACGCGTCCTATCTGTGTCTCGAGCGAGTCTCAATAATCGATTATGTTTGTATAAACTTGCATAGACGAGGCCCTTATTATAACGACTGTATATGTCATTCTTAGCACGTTTAATATATATATATATATATATATATATATATATATATATATATATATATATATATATATATATATATATATATATATATATATATATATATATACACACACACATATATATGTGTGTGTATTCAAGATTACCCATGTTTGATATATATATATATATATATATATATATATATATATATGTATTCAAGATTACCCATGTTTGATATATATATATATATATATATATATATATATATATATATATGTGTATATATATATATATATATATATATATATATATATATATACATATATATATATATATATATATATATATATATATATATATATATATATATATATATATATATATATATATATGTATATATATATATATACACATATATATATATATATATATATATATATATATATATATATATATATATATATATATCAAACATGGGTAATCTTGAATACGGCTACCTCAACTACACCATCGTCTTCGTTGACTTCGCCTACTTCACCCTACTCATTAACGGCTCGGTACCCAAGCAGTTCCACTATATATATATATATATATATATATATATATATATATATATATATACATATATATATATATATATATATATATATATATATATATATATATATATGTATATATATATATATATGTATATATATATATATATATATATATATATATATATAGTGGAACTGCTCAGTCTCGTCTACACTGCGTCTCACCGTGAAGCCCCCACGCATCGTGTGCTTAAAAATCTAAAAAACCACACACACACACACACATATATATATATATATATATATATATATATATATATATATATATATATATATATATATATATATATATATATATATATATATATATATATATATATATATATATATATTACCCATGTTTGATTTTTGAGGCTCGTCAGCTTCACGTATTCGCCTGATTTCTTCTGCGTTTCGTCGTAAACACACGATGCGTGGGGGCCTCACGGCGGGACGCAGTGGAGACGAGACTGAGCAGTTCCACTGACCAATGAGTAACCGCCTTGGAATCACGTAGTGTGTCACAAAACGTGAAGATGGCGGACACATGAGCATTGAACAGAGGAAAATAAAGTATATCACTGTGGAAGGTTTACCCTTTTCATGCCAATAATGTTTCAAATAAATTCCTACAAAGAGAGGGCATTACGTGAAATATGCACAATTGGTGTGCCTCTTGCTGTCCACGGCCGAACCCAGAACCGTCTCTGTTTTGTGTGTTCGTCATCTTCCTCTAAAATTAGCAGACTGAGATGAGCTGTTCGTCCTCGTCTACTCGGTAGCCCGCCACTTTGTTTCCGCCTGTGTCCACATGAGCGCGTGCATCGATCCGTCGTGATACGCATTCTGTCTTCAATATTATTTATATTTTGTCTCGCAAATGTTTATCACCACATGGCCTGGAAGGCGACAAAAGTGAAGTTAATCCATGTTGAGGATAAAAGTTTGCACTCCACCTAGCGAGCATGAAGTTGATCCATTAAAGGGAAACAAAAGTCATGGTTTTGGGCCTATGCACCTATGAGATTTACTAAAACATAACCATCTGCAACTACAATTAAGAATATTACGCCAGTGGTTTACTAGGAAAACCTTGTTGAACATGCATCAACTTAAATTCATGGGCCGCGCCATATTGTTAGATAACCCTACGTCACCGGGGTCAAAGTCTAGTAAAATCCGCTCGCCAAATGAAAATATATTAAATTGTGTGTACACCTATTCCTACATTTACGATATGGCTATGCTGTCTGCGCCCGAGCTCAGAGTCAGAATCAGCTAATTATTGGCAAATTTTCAGTTGGATTGTACATACAGTCACGATAAAATACACAAAGCCACGTAAGTATAATTATGTTATAAAACACCGGAAGTTACGTTAAAATAATTATTGCACATTTTGTACAAAATAACTATAATGCAATTACACTAAAATTACATTGATATACATTCACTAAACGAACCATGAACACACTCAGTAGGAGGCACGTTATATTAAAACTGACTGTGTCATTATAATTACATTAATAAACTTCATTCTAATCAACATGATTAAATTAGATTTTAAAATTGTATGTTAAAACATATCTGATAAACCATATAAGTGTTTTAACAGTATACTAAACACCATGGTATTAACGAGATTGTGTAGCGATTTGCGTTAGCCATTGGAACGATTAGCTCGTTAAATGATCTCAGAGTATTTGGAACTTACTCAGTTTGTGGTCATCACGCCTCGTTATACCGAAATATGCATTGCATATCTCATTGCGCCTGTCGTGCAGCGTTGGTATGTTTACTATCTACATAATATCCTCGTACGTAAAACCGGGAAATAAAGTTTTGAGACACCGTTTTGAGATTATCTCGATGTTGTCTGATAAGTATTTTTGCAAGTTCGTGTGCCATACTGGAGGAGCATATCCCACTACTGATCTGATAAGTATTTTTGCAAGTTCGTGTGCCATACTGGAGGAGCATATCCACTACTGATCTGATAAGTATTTTTGCAAGTTCGTGTGCCATACTGGAGGAGCATATCCACTACTGATCTGATCACAGATACATAAATTATAACAAAATAATTATGTTTGATTCCAGCACGTTTCAACTGATAGATCATATACCCCTTTTCTCGCCTTTGCAACTATTTCATCTACATGTGCATTCCAACTTAAATCAGATGATATAGTTACACCGAGAACTTTTGCTTGAGTAACTCTTTCAATATCAGTCCCATTTATATCAATATACGGCAAAGATTCAACATATGTTCTATCCCTACAGAAATATATAACCATTTATTTTGTCTTACTCGTATTAATCCGCATATCATTATTGCTAGAACACTGTGCAGTAATGCTAGCTGAATCCTGTATGACAGATACTCTGCTTTGGTTATATATTTCAAATACTGTCCTGTTATACACATATTTGTAAATAAGGCAAAGTGTTTGTAAATCATTGATATGGACGAAAAAAGTTTTAGTCCGGCTGGAGAACGCCTCCATTAGGGTAGCCTAGTCTTCATACAGCGTCCCCGATATTAACTCTCTGCTCACGGTCTAGGCGAAACACTGCCACCCATCATACTAGATGTGCTGGTAATTCCATTGTGATCAGTGTATCGATTAATATATCAAGATTAATGAGATCAAATGCTTTCCTGTAGTCCAGAAATAACACTCTCACAAAATTGTCCGTTACATCATTGGCTCCATGTCACTTGTGGAGCCACTGATGTAACGGGCAATTTTGTGAGAGTGCTATTTTTGCACTACAGGAAAGCATTTGATCTAATTTGAAAGCATTTGATCTTGTTTGTTTGAGACTTTGCGTTAGTTCTTTGAATGCCGGCCTCCCTTAATACGTCACAATTGTCTACGTTACCCGATTTTCATAGAACTGCGCATACCTTTAGTGGTCTCGCTGGAGAAATGACTGGAATCTCCCAATGTTAGAAAACATTTTGAGTAAATCAGTGGCATGATATTCTTGGTTTTAGTTGCGTATGGTTAGTTTTTATTGTCTCTTTTATGTGCACAGCCCCCAAACCGTGACTTGGTTACGCTTTGTGAGGGGTGTATTCATACATGCTACATTTGTGGGGGGTGTATTCATACATGCTACATTCGCATTTCTGGCCTACACTATTCGTTCACGGAAATAGCGTATGTATCACGCAACTTGACGTGCATTTATACCAAATAAATAGTTTTGCACTCTGAATCGCCACTGTTTGCTGGATCTACCGGAACGTATAAGCTTAATTATGGTAGTGTTATCTGTGATAATTGACCAGTTAAAATATTCTGATGTGTTGAGAGGACCGAGGTTCGAAACCACTTGTTGCTGTTTCGAAACTTAGATAATTTCGTTCATCGCACATTGCCTGTGTCTTTCTGAAGATACATTAAACGCTGTTTCTTCCTTCTACCTGGTGCATATGCCAGATGGTGTAAAATATCCTGTAATATAAGTAAATGTGTAACTTTCTGTGGACTCCATCTCTCATGCGCCACAGTAGAAGCGTCCACGACTTAGCACAGTCAAATGTGCTACTACCTCGCAAAAGTAGAATGGGATATCACAATTGATATATCAGTGATATATTGCGAGAACGCAAACTTACTGGTGTTTCGTATGTACAGGGTATCACGGCACACGAAAACTTCTGGGGCTACAAGCACGGCTCGTCTATCCGCTTCCAGCACTGCCCGAGCGGCTACTGTATGACGGCCGCCAAGCCGTCGTCTGTCAACACCTGTATGCCGAACCGCTACGGCCGGCTGTGCGGTCGCTGCCAGGCCGGCTACTCCGAGGCACTCTTCTCGGCCGTCTGCGTGACCGACGAGCAGTGCGGGCCGACATGGCTCGTCCCCCTGGCCTTAGCCTTCGGTTTGTTCTATGCCCTGTTCCTGCTCTTCCAGCCCGACCTGAAGCAGTTCCTCTTTTCGCCGACAGTCTCCAACCAGTTCTTGGTCGCCAGGTGGCGTCACGCAAAGCACAAGGTGCACATGAACGGCCGCGCAACGAAGGTGGAGATGCGTCTGCCGGACATCGAAACGGAGGACGGTACGACGGCCCACCTGTGTGGGGACGTCGACGAAGATGACGATAGCAGCCGCGGCGGAGAGAAGACCACTACAACAGCCCCCAACGGAGAGGTCTGTGCCGGGGACGATGTCGACGACGGTGTCTTCAGGACGACGGACTGCGGTTCAGGCTACCTCATCATCCTCTTCTACTACTTCCAGGAAAGCCCTACATATTCCTTTTCCGTCAAGAGTATTGTTGAACAACCGACATTTAAAAAATAATTTGATATCCTATTTTCATTCGCGCTTAAGTTCCTTTTAATTTAACGTATCGATGACATGTTAGGTAACATAATTATATTTACCTGTTTTCAGCGAGGAATTACTTCTAATTTTAATTACACACGCACGCACACACAATTAGCTTACCTACAAATAAATTGTATTACTTTTAACACAGTATCAGATGTGTATTCTATGCATATTTTTTATTTAATGCATTTTGTGTGTAGGGCATTGAGCAATCAATGAAACTGCACAACATAACATAACATTTGTTTATTTCTATACTTCCAGGACGCCCTCCTGCTGAAGGTGAAAACGGTGTTGTTGACGGGTGAAGGCAGGCGAGAACGCCAGGTCAAGTCGGTGCTGTTTGGTCTTTTCAAGCTTCAATTCGAACTGATCGAGTTCATCGACGGCGTCTGCGCCGCGTCTGGCATGACGGGAGTCCCTAAAATGATGACGAAAGCACTCATCGTGCCCTACATCATCCTGATATTCGCGACGATGTACGCGCTCTACCGATGGGCGCGCGTCTGCCGGTGGAAGCGATCCACGAGGAGATCGTCGAAGGAAACGACCGACCGGAAGTCGGTGACGACACGACTCGCTTCCGGTTTCATCCTGGCGTTGATGTTCATGTTCCAGAAGATGGGCACGACAACGTTCACGCTGCTGAACTGCGTGCCCGTTGACGACGGCCGGGTTCTCTTCATAGACGGCACGGTCACCTGCTACCAGTACTGGCAGTACGGAGTCATGGCGTACGCCGTGTCTTGCGTCACGCCATTCTTTATCGTCCTACTCGTTGGACCGCCGCTCATGCAGCGTGGATACATTGGCTTGCGGCAGTTCTTCGCCGGCTGCCTCTGTCCGCTGCCGCTGTCCGTCTACTGGGTCGGCAAGTGGGCCTTTGGGCGGCGGCGGCGTCGCTGGCGGCCGTTACGGGAGGACGAACGGGCCGTCGTCAACCTGCTCCAGGGGCCGTTCAAGGACGACCCGCGCGGCGGCCTGGGCAGCGCCTGTTGGGCAGGGGTCCTCATCGGGCGCCGTCTCGTTCTCGTCCTGCTCTTCACGTTCGTCAACGACACGCTCGTGCGCCTGCTCCTAATGCTCCTCGCCTGCTTCCTCATTCTGCTGCACCACGTCCACGTGCAGCCGTACAAGGACGCCCGCGCCAACATCGCTGGCACGGCCTCGGCCGCCGCTCTCGTCGCGCTCGGCAGCATCAACCTCGTCCGGGCCGGCTTCGAGGCGGCCGAGTACACGCCGACCGGACCCAACGCCGTCCTCATGAAGATCTTCCTCGACATCGAGAACGCGCTCCTCCTGTGGCTGCCCGTGTGCGTTCTGTTGCTGCTCATCCTCCTTCTGCTCTTCCGGATCGCTGTCTGGCTCGGCGGGTGCACGCTTCGGACACGTACCTCGCGCGCTAATGGCGAGGAAGACGCCATCCAACTCAACTAGTGACGCCGTCTCGTGACGGGACTAGCGTCTGTACAGAAGGCGCACTCTGCCGTGTTTTTCCATCAACCCAGCTGGCAAAACTCATTGGCCCAACGAAGTACAAGTGTACCTTCTTCACTGGCAATCGTTGGTCCAGTCAAGTCAAGTATTGCCAGCTGGGAACCTACAAATCGGTCCTTGTTCAGCCACTGGAGCACTGGGCTTATATTGTGACGTATGAGCACTTCATTACTTCGAAGCCTACTGCCATATCATTGGTATCACGCTAAAAAGCTTATTCTTACAGCAAGAAAGTAATATTGATGATAGTTAATAAACTAAAATGCGATGTCTTGGTCTACGGTGTTGTTGGGAAATGGCGTTTTACCTTGTTGTTGGGAGAATTCATCGTAGCCACCTGCGTGGCTGTTCGGCGCCATTTGTAGCCGGCGAAGAAATCCGGGAGAGCTTTCCTAGCAGGCGTTACTACCACGTGACAAATGTGACACCGGATGTAACGATATCACCCAAAGCACAATTTACTGTCGCATAAATATATTGTTTGCGCGCATAGCGTGCGCACTATGTTGCGGCGCGTAGATACTGTAACATGTTACATCACAATGTAACATATTACATCACAATGTGTACAAATATGTACGTGAATGCCACTCGTTGCAACAACACGTAGTTAAGTGTAAATTGGTATGTTAGCTGTGTATTAACGTAACGTAGCACGAACATGTATGCGCTTGTTATGACATCCCGTGCAATATTATCGCTTTGTATATCAGGACACGATTATAATGTTACGTGATATTGTAATTTGTACCGTCTACGTTTATACTGTTTAAAATGTACAGTTCTTACTCACCGACATATTCTGCTCTTACGATGACAGATTTTACACGTCGCCTTCCTCTGGCAGACTTAGTCATTGGAACAAAACTCGCCTATTTCCGGAAGCATTCAACCATTCATAAATTAATGCGCGAAAGTTGTCTGAGAGCTGCTTAGAATTGAGGGGGCGAATAGTTCCCCATTTGGCAAGATGACGAAAATTAATATATTATATATCACACTTGTTTAATGTTTCAGGGAAATATCCATCAAAATGAAAAGGTTGAAGTGAAATGGGAACACTTAGTATAAACACTTTAAAAATAATAAACAGTTATAATTAGTTTCCTTGACAACGAAAAGCCCGATTGGACATTGGCTGATTTAGCCTTCTAGATGTTCAATCAAGGCCTCAACACTTAGAGTCCAGTTAAGGTAGCTCGGGCGGCTAACGTGTCAGTTGATTTTTTATTTTTTCCTCATAACATGCTAGCAAATGTTGAACTGAAGGTCGACAATAATCACCCGGCACTAATGTCGTAATAGTCCATCCAATAAAAAACAGTCCTTTTGGAAATCATCCTGACTTCTTAGAAACGCTGACGATGTTTCCATAGTAACGACCGCGTGTCCGCCGATCTTCGAACCAGCTTTATTCGTTCGCCGTGAACGTGGAACATATCGTCTGGTTACTGTGATTCTGGTACACATCAGTATTATACCTACTTAACAAAATCATGTGCTTAAACCAGTAAATATCAGCGCTAACGTAGTTTATTGTGCCTTTGAAACTATAACGGAAATGGCATGTAAATGTGACCTGATTACCGGCGGATAACGGGTCAATCAAAATGATCGTAAACACGCCCTGCCACGAGTTTGTCAGATGGCTGGCGCAACCTGATATTGTAGACGACAACATGTTGTAAATACAGATTGTGGCGGCAAATTAAGGGAACATGTCAATATTAGCAATGACCGTTATATTTTATCAACAATACGTAAAACGCCAGTGAAAAACGTCACATTTCAGGCTTGGTACGCGTATCTATTGACATTTCTGTTGTAACTAACAACGAGAAAATGATGCTAAATTTACTTTATTTAAAAAAAAACACTACAACACTTACTACGCTGTTATTTAGCGTATGCACGCGTCTTACATGTAGGCAACTATACGCGGTTTGGAATTACGATTGGTAAAGGGTTCGTGTCAAAAATACACCGCCATTTCAGATTGTCATTCAACTTTTGCTTAATTCATTCACGGTGTTGTGGCAGATGTAATTCGTTTATGTTAATCAAAATCTCCTTTAAAGTTATCAGTGACGCTATCATACTTATACGTATGTCATTTATTTATGTGGGGATTTTCTCAAAACGAAATAATTTCGCATTTTTTGGCTATTTTTTTTCACATTAAAAAAATGTTTTTACAATCTTGTAACATAACCAAATAAATAAAAAACTAAACATTTTATTAATCCGGAAAAGTATGTAGTATTTCAACTACAACCAGTGAAGAAATGGTTAATTTATCTTAAAAACATCTACTGGTACTACTCAATTCAAGACAAGCATTTAATATCCACCCAAGCTACCTTAAGCTGTACACACTGGTTGTGATCTTATGTATATACTAATGTTTATTTCGTAATGAATAAAACATGTATTATGTAAATGTTGAATTGTTGTCTGGTGTTTCTGCAACGTACACATTGGATGTGTAATGGATTCGCAGTTTGTGAACACAATAGTACCGTTCCATGGCATGTTTTACATACATCCCCCCCAGCCCAAAGATACTACAAATTAGTAAAACTATCTCCAAATTTTCTCCAGTCTAAGATTCTAACATAAAGTTATGAGGACTTTGCAAACAAAACCGCGTGGTGGCAGCACACAACAATGCGGTTCCAGCACTTACAATCGCTTGATTTGTTTTTGTTTACACTGTCTGTTGCGACAAAATATGGATGTTGGACTCTTCCGTAACTAAGAGACGAACATCAACGGAGGAATACTAGTGCATCGGGCAGAAAGCGAGACGTCTGAGTATGTTCGATGGAGAAAACACACGCGCTGACATAGATGCGTGATTGTTCGTACACCGGTGCAAGGTAACACTATCGCGGGAGTATTGCACGCGGGAGTATTGCACGCCCTACGTCACAATCAACGTTAAAACAACAGGAAATACTTTTGGGGCACCGGATTGTCGGGTGGCGCCATCTGGGTACTGCAACGTCTCCCATTACTCAACACGTGTCTAAAAAACAACAGACATGCACTGACGGTAAACGTTGATATTTAATAACGATGACAATTAGCGACAGAAAAACATGCCAGTTAATATATCCAAATAGGTTTTAGTGGCATCACTTTACATTGGACATAAATGCAGTCTTACGTACTTCGAATATATGAAGAGTAAACATCAAATAACAGTTAATTTCACGTAGCATATTTAAGTGATCCTACATCGAACATGAATTTGGGTCGACTGCGTCGATATCAAAACTGAGCGAAGAAAAATCGATTGTTATCATTATGCATCAAGCATATGTGATAATATGTCGCAACTCTGCATCTATATTTCTTTTTTTCTTTGTATCTTTAAAATTTTACGACTTTTTGCTGAACATATTTATGTTGTAGAATCTATCGTTTACCGGATATGCCAACTCGGTGCAACGTGAATAGTTAATGTAGCATCAAGTTTGTGCATCACTGTAGCGAATACAACACTGTGCATAAACTAAACCACAGCTCAAACCTTCCGAGGACATCGTGCCCGAAAATTTAGTAATATCGCATGACGATCACTGCGCCATCTAGCGGATAATGCATATTCATGAAAATGTTAGTTGTCCTATTCTTCATTACGTGGCGGCTGAATAGGTCGTTTCTTGGCAGACATTTTGCATTGGCGATAATACGCTCAATAACTTTTATTATGGTTAAGAAGTTTCTTGATATATAGATCACTGTGCGCGATATATCTGAAGGCACGCATCCGAGAACATTTCGCATGCAAAGAACGGCTCCTGAACAACAATTAGATTCTATAATACACCGCAGCGATAGAAGCGACACGAATGGTAATCGCGCAGTTCGAGTGCCACTGCAATCTCTGGTAATGGCAGCGAAAGCAGCACACGTTGGTCACCAGACAGCTACACGGCAGCGGTGCGACGAGGTGGCTTGGGACTGGCCTTGGTGGGCGATGATGTTGGACTGCGTTCGGGTGAGATTGAAGACGGACTGGCAGAGCAGCCATCGTCGATCGTCCACGTGCCTCGAGACGAGGTGCTGGAGTTGCGTCGTCTGCCGCTGATGTCGTCTTCGCAGGGTAGCGCGGCCAAGGCCTGCACAATCGGTGAGACTGGCGACAACTCTGAGGCGCCGTCTTCAGGAGTCACGGGCGACGCAGACGGCGACGCCGGGGCAGCGTCCGTTGGCGTCTCCGCCGGTGTTGGCGTCCGGCGTAGCGGCCGCTGGTTGTGGTGTGTTGGAGCCGCTGCAGGCTTGCGCGGCGTCCTCGATTGGGTCGGCGTCGGGGTGGATCGCGGCTTCTGCATCTTGGCCGACGTCGGCCGCTTCACGAGAAACCTGTCGGAACGCGAAGTCAGCGCCACCGCCGACGTTGTGGCCTTCGACGACGACGGCTTCTTTATTAGGGACGGCGTCGAGTGCTTGGTGGTGACACCTCGCTCGCTAGACAACGGGCTGGAGGCCGAGTTTCTCTGCGTTCGCTGCTGTTTTGTCGGCTTCTCCACGGTCGGCTCCGCTCCGCTATAGCGGTCAAGGAAAACCACAAACGAAGGATATAAGACTGAACGGCGTGGACATTATCGCGTTAACCAATCATTCAATTCGTTTCCAATGAACACATAAATATGAGCTACATTACGCAATTGTTAGCATGCAGGTAAACAATGATGTGTTGGAAATGAAACTCTAAAAAAACTTTTCGACAACACACACGTGCACGTACGCACGCACGAATGCACGCTCGCTCGCTCACTCACTCAGAGACATTTCTGAACTTTGTATCTATAGAGAAATCCATCGGAGTATGCCAATACAGAATTATGTTGTGGATTGGATTGAGAGACACATACACATAATTGTTTATCAATTGAGTAACGAGCCCACGCTAAAGTTGCATCAGCTGCACCAGCGATTTTTCAGTTACCATCTATAGATTCTCACTGAATCAAAACATTCGTGAAAATTTTCATGAAGTTGATAGAGAATAATGAAATAAAATGTCTTCCAATCACAACTATTGAGCCGAAACGTTGAGTAAGTAAATCTCCGTAGTTGTGATTAGAAGATAATCGTTACTTCGAATCAAAGACAATTACGACATCTAGCGGGTTACGCAGAGACAGGTCACGTTGAAAAAGGGCTGGAAGCCAAATGTTTGGAGGAAACAATGAACGCCGTTCCACCAGCGATGAAGATGATTTAGTAAGTTCAACTCTTGCATTCATATGTGTCTTGGTGTCTATGGTTTCACCTTTTGACGGATGACTTCCATAATCGACTCACCCGCCATTCTTGTACTCGTCATACGCCTGTCGCACCTGTGTGAAGTCAATAGGATCGGTGGCGCCACCGTCATCCAGCGGCGGCCAGCTGTGGCGTATACACGAACGCCTGAACTCGGAGACCTGTGAACACAGCGGCCTAACTGTTTCACTGCTGCGTTCATGGTAGACTAGTCAAAGCCTGCTGATTCTGAGATTCAACATTTACTTTGCCTCGTAACACTTCTTTTGAGAAAAAAGGCTGTGATTAATACCGTAATTAGTAAGTACGCGGTGTGCAAATTTTTTTGATGTGGGTCAGTGGTTAAAGACAGTGGCGATGAATTCATTGTGTGGCGGCCTGTTTCTGTAAATACAAGGCAAGGCGGTCAGCAAACAATGGCAGCAACAACATTACATTAATGGCCTTTTTTAGTATTTTTTCCCACTTTAGAATGTCCTCATGTACGAACTTCACATTCCTTTGAAAGTCGTGGTTTATTGCTGAAAGGCTTGTATTTCTCTGTGATGATGCTAGCCCATTATCTCTGCATTGTTGATGAAAATTTGCGTACAACCACCATATATAAACATGACACACGACACACGACACAAACCGCAGAATGCCCGGATGTTTTAATGAATGCTTCTTTCTCTTCCCAACGTGTGTGATGCCGGGCAAAAATAGGCCCTACTTATTGCAAAGCATAAAATAAGGTTAACCATTTTGATTTAAATATCGTTGCCTTTGTGACATACCTTCCAAGTCTCCTCATATGGCGGCAGATATCCTGCTTTTTAGCCATTGTTCAAACTTCCGCACGATGCCCCGCTTTCAAACAAATAGCTACCGCTTAAATTGTCGTATTCGTTTTTACAAATTTTTCCTTGATTTTCACTTGCTATGACGTGGCTTAGGCCTATATGTTTAAACCTATTAAAAAAGGCCATTCTCTGGATGGGACAAGATAGTAGTTTATAAGTAACTGTCACGGTAACAATAACAACATAATTCATGATACACAACATCACAGAAATATCCATCGATGCCTCGCTACTTAGTGATGCCAGTCAACATCTTGATGGCTTCTTGGAACGCAACTCTCGAAATTGCGACGTAATACTGGCTTCCTGGGACGGATTACGTCACTTGGAACAATCATAGAAAAGAGACGTGACGTACGTTGCGAACAAAGTAATTGTTCGCATAGCGTTGTGAACAGTTGTACGTAATAACTACAAAAGGTAAATCGATTGTTCATAGCATGGGCCATAGTGGATTGAGTTTTGAAAAAATTATTAGGTTGCGTCTCCTTCCATGTCGTAGATGAACCCCTGAAACTCTGGAGACTGAGATGCAAAGCCTCTCGGGGGAGTAGCATAACATACATGCATACAGTAGCTGGAAAATAGTAAGATTTGCATACGTTTGGTATAATTTAAAGAATTATGGATGAACATAGACTTATTGAAGCCAAAAACTTGAAAATCACTTCACCGGTGGTAGAAGCAAATCAGAGCTCTTGCGTAATTCGAATAGCCAACATATGATAGGTGGAACAATGAAAACATTCATTAAACCTTAACAAATATCTCGCTATGAAAACCCATAAAAAGTCCCATAATGAGAACCCATATGGGGTGACCTCCTATTATGAGAATCCATGTGGGGTGATCTCCCATCATGATAACCCATGTGGGGTGACCTCCCACTATGCGAAACCGTTTGGGGGTGATCTCCCACTATGAGAACCCATGTGGGAGTGATCTCCCGCTATGAGAACCCATGTGGGAGTGCTCTTCTGCTATAAAAACCCATGTGGGGGTGATCTCCCAATATGAGAACCCATTTGTGGGTGATCTCTCGCTATGAGAACCAATGTGGGGGTGATTTCAGGCTATGAGAACCCATGTGGGGGTGATTTCCCGCTATGAGAACCCATGTGGGAGTGATCTCCCGCTATGAGAACCCATGTGGGGGTGATCTCCCACTATGAGAACCCATGTGGGGGTGATTTCCCGCTATGAGAACCCATGTGGGGATGATCTTCCGCTATGAGAACCCATGTGGGAGTGATCTCCCGCTATGAGAACCCATGTGGGGATGATCTCCCACTATGAGAACCCATGTGGGACTGATCTCCCGCTATGAGAACCCATGTGGGGATGATCTTCCGCTATGAGAACCCATGTAGGGGTGATCTCCCACTATGAGAACCCATGTGGGAGTGATTTCTCACTATGAGAACCCATGTGGGAGTGATCTCCCACTATGAGAACCCATTGGGGGTGATCTCCCACTATGAGAACCCATGTGGGAGTTATCTCCCACTATGAGAACCCATGTGGGGGTGATCTCCCACTATGAGAACCCATGTGGGAGTTATCTCCCACTATGAGAACCCATGTGGGGGTGATCTCCCACTATGAGAACCCATGTGGGGGTGATCTCCCACTATGAGAACCCATGTGGGGGTGATCTCCCACTATGATAACCCGTGTGGGAGTGATCTCCCACTATAATAACCCATGTGGGAGTGATCTCCCACTTTGAGAACCCATCTACTTGTGCCAACTTGGAAGGTCTGCTATGAACGTACGTTAGAAGGTGTCCTCACCTCAAACAGATTGTCAATGTGTAGGCGGAAGTTGAGTCCGTGCGGCCAGATGCTGTCATGTTTTAGGATCAAGTCGTTATCAAGTATTCGCAGGAAACCGTCTCCATCTAAAGCGAGTGACTGCTGATGCTTAATAATAATAACAATATAATGGACTAATCAAACATCATACATCAGGCAGACCTAGAGTAAAACACGTGCGAGTATTGAAATATAAGCTGGTGTATGGAACACATGTAGTATGTTGTAGTTAATTGTCCGTAAGCTGACAGTTTTTTTTACAACAATATCGTGTCATAAGCCTTATAAAATGATATACTCCGGACAAGCAAAGAACTAATGTAATCACAATCCGATTGTAAAAATAGCACGAAGACGTATTTGGTTCATTTCATGATATAGGGATGCATGACTTCATAGCTGTCAACCATGTGTTAGGCGTGAGAGACTTTCCTTGCCAGAGTCCGAGAGCCGCGATGTCCCCCAGCCCCTGGACCGGTAAAAGGCGGATACTACTGGTAACATTCTATCTCATTTTCCCAAAAAAGGACATTTTGCTTCATAATTTTCATTGCTGATTATGAAAATATGCGTTAGCTTTCAGACCTCTGAAGTGAGACAGTGACATTTAATAGAAAACCGTGAGTCTCTCACACCATGAACAGGAAATAGAGAAGAAGTCTTCTGGACACACGAGTAAAGAGAGAAAAAGATGTGGTATCAGACCACCACCTACTACTAGGAACGGTGAGTATAAAGCTGAAGAAATATGTAGACTCAGCAAATAGACTACAACAACAGTACAATGTTCACAAACTAAAGTCAAGAGAAATAAAACTCGAGTTGAACTGTGCTGTGAGAAACAAGGTTGAAGCCCTAGAGGATATGACAGAGGACTCCATAGACATTGTCTGAGCCACACTACAAGAAACCTGGAAAGAAGCGTGCGAAGAAGTCCTAGGCACAAGAGAGAGAAAACATAAGGTGTGGCTATCAACAGCAACATGGACGCTGATCAAAGAAAGGAAACAAATGGTCAATCGATGCAAGACAGTAGAAGAGAAACAAGAACACCAAACAACATATAAGCAACTAAACAAAGCAGTCAAGAAGAGTGCAAGAAAGGACAAACAATGACTTAACAACACAAGCTGAAATGGCAGCGCACAGAAGAGACATGAAGGAACTCTATGATATAACAAGAACACTAGCGGGGAAAGGAAGAAATCTTTCAAAACCAGTGAAAGACAAGGAAGGAAGAACCATAAGCAAGGAAGTGGAGCAAAGATCAGGATGGGAAGAACACTTCAAAGAAATCCTCAACAGAGACCCACCAGCAGAAAGACCAGACATATCAATAGCAGAAATGTTATTAAGTGTTAACACAAATCCAAAATCCAGGCTGAAATAAGTAGAGCACTGAAGTTGTTAAAGGACGGAAAGACGCCAAGACCAGAGAGGCTCTGAAAGCAGACCTGATAACAACAACATATATGTTGCACCACCTATTCTTGAAGATCTGGGAACAAGAGAAAATCCCAACAGAATGAAAAAAATGGATACCTTGTAAAACTACCAAAGAAAGATAACTTGGGAATGTGCAAGAACTGGAGAGGAATCAACACTCCTATCCGTACCAAGTAAAGTCTTCACACGCATACTATTGGACAGAATGAAAGGAGCACTGGATGAAAAGCTACGTGAAGAACAAGATGGTTATCGGAAAAACAAATCATGCATTGACCATATTGCTACAATGAGAATAAACATAGAACAATCAATTGAGTGGCAGTCACCCCTATATATTAATTTCATAGACTTCGAGAAAGCTTTTGATAGTGTAGACAGAGACATGATCTGGATGCTGATGCATCACTATGGAATACCAGCAAAGTTTGTGACACTAATTCAGCAGATGTACGAAAACTCCACCTGCCAAGTTATCCATAATAGAAAACTGTCTGAGACATTTGAAGATAAAGACTGGTGTAAGACAGGTGTGCATCCTATCACCATTAATTTTTATCATGGTGATAGACTGGGTAATGAGAGAGACTGTTAAACAGGGCCTACTATGCAAAAGACGTCCAGCAAATTGACGCAAGAAGCAGAAAAGACAGGCTTGAAAATAAATATACAGAAAACAAAACTACTAAAGGTGAACAGTACTCAACAAGCTAAGGTACAGCTGAAGGGAAAAGATATAGAGGAGGACAACAAATTCACCTATCTGGGAAGTGTAGTGACAGACAAAGGAGGAACAAATGAAGATGTCAAAAACAGGATTGGAAAGGCCAGGCATGCATTCAGCATTTTAAAGACAGTGTGGAACACACAATCTTTCTCAACACTAAACAAGATCAGAATCTTCAACACCAACGTGAAAAGTGTGCTGCTATATGGCTCTGAGACATGGAGAGTAACCAAGACAACAACCTGAATGCTACAAACATTCATTAACAAATGTCTGAGATACATCCTGAAAACCAAATGGCAAGATAAAACCACAAACATCATCAGCTTTTGACAAAGTGCCACATCAAAGATTACTACTTAAATTAAAAGCCCATGGTATCGGGGATAGCATAACTGACTGGATAGAACAATGGCTGACTGACAGAAGACAACGAGTTGTAGTAGATGGAGAAGTTTCAAATTGGAAATCGGTTTTGAGTGGGGTACCTCAAGGATCAGTATTAGGACATATATTATTCTTAATTTATATCAATGACTTGGACGACAGTATAACAAGTAACATACTGAAATTTGCGGATGACACAAAACTGTTTAGAAAGGTTAATACTGATGGTGATAAACAACATTTACAAAACGATCTAGACAGATTAGTGAAATGGACTGAGAAATGGCAGATGTTGTTCAATTTTGGGAAATGTAAATGCCTACATACAGGACATAGGAACTTGAATGTAAACTATAAAATGGGAGATACTGTTCTGGGTACTACTGTAAAAGAAAAGGACTTAGGAGTTACAATAAGCGCTGATATGAAAGTTTCAGAGCAGTGTGGTATTGCAGCTTCAAAGGGTAATCAAATTCTTGGATTGATTAGAAGAAACATAACATACAAGGGAAAAAAGTTAATTATACCTCTTTATAAAGCAATAGTTAGACCTCATTTAGAATACTGTATACAATCATGGAGACCATATCGTAAGAAGGATATAGATACGCTTGAACGCATACAAAGGAGAGCAACTAAACTGATTCCAGAACTGAGAGACCTTAGTTATGAAGAACGCCTGAAAGAATGTGGTTTAACAACTCTAGAGACAAGGAGGTTAAGAGGAGATCAGATTGAAGTTTTTAAGATATTGAATGGGTATGAAAATATTAATAGAAATATGTTTTTCTCACTCAAGAAGGATAGCAGAACTAGAGGACATGAGGTAAAATTAGTAAAGGATCAATGTAGATTGGACATCAGGAAGTACTCGTTCTCACAGAGGACAATAAATGAATGGAACAAATTGTCTACAGATTGTGTAACTGCTAGCAGCGTGAATATGTTTAAAAACAAGGTTGACACATATCTCAGGAGGGCGGGCTATAAGTAGATGAACATTGTTGGACTCTCGATAAGCCAATGGCTTCCTTGTCCACTTGCCATCTGGGCCTTTGGCTTGGATGGCAAATCTTGTTAAATCTTCTTGTTAAAGGAGAGAGATTGCAAGAAGAAAATGAACACAGATCGGATATACCCCCCGAAAACAAACCAACAATGTCACGAGACAGGCCTTAGACTGGAATCCACAAGGAAAAAGAAAAACAGGCAGACCCAAAACTACTTGGAGGAGATCAATAGCCGAGGAAGTAAAGAAACATGGAACCACCTGGAAAGAAATGAATAAAGCAGCAAACAATAGAGTGCGTTGGAAAGGAGTTGTTTCGGCCTTATGCTCTACCTTCAGTGAAGAGTTGTTTCGGCCCTATGCTCTACCTTCAGTGAAGAGTTGTTTCGGCCCTATGCTCTACCTTCAGTGAAGAGTTGTTTCGGCCCTATGCTCTACCTTCAGTGAAGAGTTGTTTCGGCCCTATGCTCTACCTTCAGTGAAGAGAACTAAGTACGTAAACGAGTGAGTCTCACGGCTTATGCGGGAGAGTTGACAGGTGCATGACATTTTATCTTAAGTCTTCGAATTTCAGCGCGTGTCTGCGTAGACCTACCGCTCTGCTCGACCGGGATGAAGTAGAAGTCCCAGTCCGAGGCCATGCAAATGAGCAGAAGCGCTGCGAGCGGTTCCCGTATGCTGCCCTCGAAGGCTGCCTTGAGTAGCTCGGCGCAGGTGGCGAACACTCGCTCAGCCCGACCGACGAACTGAAAACACTGGTGCTCCTTGTGCTGCAACAGGGAACGGAGGGATGAGACGGGACGTACAGTGGGATGTATGGCGAGACAGGGGAGACAGTGAGTCACGTTGTGGTTGAGGAAGACAGTGGTAAGAAGGGGGAAGATAAATGGTGGGAAGAAAATAAATGGGGGATAGGGGGAATGGAGATTGGTGGAGACGGCAGTGAAACAGGATCAGTGACGAAGAAGGGGTAAAAAAAATCGAAGACCGATATCGGTGCCAGCCTCATCCCGGATTGCAAGCAAGAGACCAAATCAATCCGGAGACCTTTGGGCACACATGGGTATATGGGCACACATGGGGAGATGGGAAGGACAATATAAAAAAATACACTAAAGGAACACGATATGAGAATGGCCAACCGGCCAATCGGCCAACCGGCCAATCGGACAGCCGGACAACGGACAACCGGACAGCCACCCACCTTGAAGACGTACAAGCCCGGACCGTCGATCTTGTCCGGGATGTCCCGCGCGTTCACGTAGTCGCTCGAGAACTTGTTAACCCACTCCTGGGCCTTGGCGACGAAGGTGGCCCGCAGGGTGGACGCCTTCAGCTTGCCGGCCGAGTAGGCGTTACTGTGGTCTCCCCACCAGCCGCTCTTGATGCGCATGTCGGCCGGGTCGATGCGCTTGTTCTGCAGGATCTGTTTGTAGTAGCTGTGCGGGGGGGGGGAGTAGTAAACCATTGTGACCAGATGTGGTTCATTAGAAAAGATCTATAGAATTCTATAAACATGCTGTAGAAATAGTTAGAAAAAAAATAGGATACTACAGCTTCTATAAAATTTATTAATTTACGTCTACTTAAATTTTCAATAGATTGGTATATAACTTTTTTATTTTTTCTACGAATTCTTCAGAGCATAGTAAATATTACAAAGAAAACAATAGAATACTAAAAATGCTATGAAATGTCTCCACAAAAAATCCTATGTTTCCACAAAAACTTCTATTGAATATTCTATTAAATATATATAGAATGTTTTCTGAATTATACACAGTTGCATCCGCAATAATCCTATAGATTATTATTTTTTTGGTGATCGAGGATATAGCCTCGCAGTGGATGGCCATCCACAGCTGTTGTCTTGATACTGCGGACCCACATTGCAAAAAGTACATCTACAAAGGCACGAAGGCCGTTTTTGCAAGCACAATTACTCTAGAGAATTGTGACAAAAGTCTTAAAGACCATGGATGGAAACTCTCCAGACAAGGAAGACAATCAAAATAATCTGCATGTTATACAAAATGGAACATAATCTGATAGATATCCCACTAGACCAATACACCAAACACTTGTTCGCGTAAACATAATAATCAGTTTCTTCAAATAAGACACTCTCTATCTCCAAGCACGTTGTTGTATGAGTTGTTAGATTAATTCCAGACCAGTCTCATTCAACACCTAAGAGCCGATTAGCCACCATGCGTACTGGCTTGATGTGTCCGAAGCACATTATTCGCCCGTTCCAGTGCAGATACCGCGTAACATACATACCTGCAGACCTGATCGAAGCGTCTCCTGTCGGACACGTCGTCGAATTCCTCGTCTCTGAAGAGAATGGTCTGCACGCAGTCGCACAAGGCCTTCACCTCCTTGCTGCACGCGGCGTAGTCGTCCCGGTTGCCGTCGATCACCATCTTACGAAACTTGAAGTAGTCTATCGTCTTGAGGTTTATTCTTATCGCCATCGTAGTGTAGTGTTGTCGCCGCTGTTGGTCCAACTGCTTCCGGTGGAGGCTGCTATTTGCCTGGTCTACGGTTGGGAAGTTGTCAGCTAGCAAGGCTCTGTGTAACGTCGAAAGGAGCAATGGTTGTGTGTATGCAAACACAAATACAGGCGTCAATAAAATTATGTGATTATGAACAAATAGTTGTATGCATGGATGTTTAATATATATATATATATATATATATATATATATATATATATATATATATATATATATATATATATGTATATATATATATATATATATATATATATATATGTATATAAACATACATACGTATATATATAAACATATATATGTATATATATATATATATGTATATAAACATATATACGTATATATATATATATATATATATATATATATATATAAGTATATATATATATATATATATATATATATATATATAAGTATATATATATATATATATATATATATATATATATATATATATATATATATATATATATGTATATAAACATATATGTATATATATGTATACAAACATATATACGTATATATATATATAAACAGTATATATATATATATATATATATTTATATGTATATAAACATATATGTATATATATATATATATATAAACATATATATGTATATATATATATATATATGTATATATATATATATATATATATATATATATATATATGTATATAAACATATATACGTATATATATATATATATATATATATATATATATATATATATATATATATATATATATATATATATATATGTATATAAACATATATACGTATATATATATATATATATATATGGGGATGGAGTGTGATAAAAAGGGGGAGAGAAGGAGAGAGGGAGAGAGAAAGAGATAGATAGAGGAAGAGAGCGGATGCTCGTCTAGACGCCGAGAAACTAATACCTCGCCCGTCTGATCTACGTTTGCCCTCAATCAGGCGCCAGCGCAGTTCCGTGTAAACATGACGCGCGAGAGCGCAGCGATAAACTTTCGAAGTCGTCTCGACTCGACTTGTGAACACGACGATAGCAAGCTCCGTCTGCGTTTCGCGTTATGTTGCTTAGCGTTGAATTGTTTTTAGATGAAGGTGCGTGGATGTATTACTCAACAGCGACGAGAAAAGCCGGCCTTCGGTGTGGCCGTTAACGTGTACGTGCGTCAGTAGGCGGTCATATCACGTTTCTTCGATATGTATGCATTTTTGTGAGGCATGCAAATAATTATCGTTGCGTGATCACATAATTCTACGGTACGAAAATACGGAACGCAAACAAGTGCCGCAAACTACAAGTGAATTCGTTGTTTGAATTTAATTTCGTACGCATACTGTGCTTGTATAGTAGTTGATTTGTGCCTGTATAGCACTATACCGTAACTTGTATAACAGTAGGCATGTGCTTCTATAGCAGTATGCCTGCGCTTATGCAGCAGTAGGCATGCGCTTATGTAGCAGTAGGCATGCGCATGTACAACAGTACACCGTATAGCTTGTGCAACAGTACGCCTGAGCTTGTACAACAGTACACCGTATAGCTTGTGCAACAGTACGCCTGAGCTTGTACAACAGTACACCGTATAGCTTGTTCAACAGTACGCCTGAGCTTGTACAACAGTACACCGTATAGCTTGTTCAACAGTACGCCTGAGCTTGTACAACAGTACACCGTATAGCTTGTTCAACAGTACGCCTGAGCTTGTACAACAGTACACCGTATAGCTTGTTCAACAGTACGCCTGAGCTTGTACAACAGTACACCGTATAGCTTGTGCAACAGTACGCCTGAGCTTGTGCAACAGTACACCGTATAGCTTGTTCAACAGTACGCCTGAGCTTGTGCAACAGTACACCGTATAGCTTGTTCAACAGTACGCCTGAGCTTGTACAACAGTACACCGTATAGCTTGTGCAACAGTACGCCTGAGCTTGTGCAACAGTACACCGTATAGCTTGTTCAACAGTACGCCTGAGCTTGTGCAACAGTACACCGTATAGCTTGTTCAACAGTACGCCTGAGCTTTTGCAACAGTACACCGTATAGCTTGTTCAACAGTACGCCTGAGTTTGTGCAACAGTACACCGTATAGCTTGTTCAACAGTACGCCTGAGCTTGTACAACAGTACACCGTATAGCTTGTTCAACAGTACGCCTGAGCTTGTACAACAGTACACCGTATAGCTTGTGCAACAGTACGCCTGAGCTTGTACAACAGTACACCGTATAGCTTGTTCAACAGTACGCCTGAGCTTGTACAACAGTACACCGTATAGCTTGTTCAACAGTACGCCTGAGCTTTTACAACAGTACACCGTATAGCTTGTGCAACAGTACGCCTGAGCTTGTACAACAGTACACCGTATAGCTTGTTCAACAGTACGCCTGAGCTTGTACAACAGTACACCGTATAGCTTGTGCAACAGTACGCCTGAGCTTGTACAACAGTACACCGTATAGCTTGTTCAACAGTACGCCTGAGCTTGTACAACAGTACACCGTATAGCTTGTGCAACAGTACGCCTGAGCTTGTACAACAGTACACCGTATAGCTTGTTCAACAGTACGCCTGAGCTTGTACAACAGTACACCGTATAGCTTGTGCAACAGTACGCCTGAGCTTGTACAACAGTACACCGTATAGCTTGTTCAACAGTACGCCTGAGCTTGTACAACAGTACACCGTATAGCTTGTTCAACAGTACGCCTGAGCTTGTACAACAGTACACCGTATAGCTTGTGCAACAGTACGCCTGAGCTTGTACAACAGTACACCGTATAGCTTGTTCAACAGTACGCCTGAGCTTGTACAACAGTACACCGTATAGCTTGTGCAACAGTACGCCTGAGCTTGTACAACAGTACACCGTATAGCTTGTTCAACAGTACGCCTGAGCTAGTACAACAGTACACCGTATAGCTTGTTCAACAGTACGTCTGAGCTTGCATATAGCAGTAGGCCTGCGCTTGTGTAGCAGTAGGTTTGAGCTTGTATGGCTGTATGCCTGAGCTTGTAATTTGTACTGCTGTACGACTGGGCTTGTATAGCTGTACGCCTGGGCTTGTATAGCCGTATGGCTGAACTTGAACAGGTGTACGTCTGGGCTTGTATAGCCGTATGGCTGAGCTTGAACAGGTGTACGTCTGGGCTTGTATAGCTGTATGCTTGCACTCGCATAGAAATATGTGTTGTGACTTTATAACAGCTGTTATCGTTGCAGGCATGAGCTTGTATAGCACTGTATAACAGTTGGCCCACTGTACCTGTATAACAGTTGGCCCATTGTACCTGTATAACAGTTGGCCCACTCTACCTGTATAACAGTTGGCCCGCTCAACCTGTATAACAGTTGGCCCACTGTACCTGTATAACAGTTGGCCCACTGTACCTGTATAACAGTTGGCCCATTGTACCTGTATAACAGTTGGCCCACTCTACCTGTATAACAGTTGGTCCACTGTACCTGTATAACAGTTGGCCCACTGTACCTGTATAACAGTTGGCCCACTGTACCTGTATAGCAGTTGGTCCACTGTACCTGTATAACAGTTGGCCCACTCTACCTGTATAGCAGTTGGCCCACTGTACCTGTATAACAGTTGGCCCACTGTACCTGTATAAGTTGGCCCACTGTACCTGTATAACAGTTGGCCCATTGTACCTGTATAACAGTTGGCCCACTGTACCTGTATAATAGTTGGCCCACTGTACCTGTATAACAGTTGGCCCACTGTACCTGTATAACAGTTGGCCCACTGTACCTGTATAACAGTTGGCCCACTGTACCTGTATAACAGTTGGCCCACTGTACCTGTATAACAGTTGGCCCACTCTACCTGTATAACAGTTGGCCCACTCTACCTGTATAACAGTTGGCCCACTGCACCTGTATAACAGTTGGCCCACTGTACCTGTATAACAGTTGGCCCACTGTACCTGTATAACAGTTGGCCCACTGTACCTGTATAACAGTTGGCCCACTGTACCTGTATAACAGTTGGCCCACTGTACCTGTATAACAATTGGCCCACTGTACCTGTATAACAGTTGGCCCACTGTACCTGTATAACAGTTGGCCCACTGTACCTGTATAACAGTTGGCCCACTGTACCTGTATAACAGTTGGCCCACTGTACCTGTATAACAGTTGGTCCACTGTACCTGTATAACAGTTGGCCCACTGTACCTGTATAACAGTTGGCCCACTGTACCTGTATAACAGTTGGTCCACTGTACCTGTATAACAGTTGGCCCACTGTACCTGTATAACAGTTGGTCCACTGTACCTGTATAACAGTTGGCCCACTGTACCTGTATAACAGTTGGTCCACTGTACCTGTATAGCAGTTGGCCCACTGTACCTGTATAACAGTTGGCCCACTGTACCTGTATAGCAGTTGGCCCACTGTACCTGTATAACAGTTGGCCCACTGTACCTGTATAGCAGTTGGCCCACTGTACCTGTATAACAGTTGGCCCACTGTACCTGTATAGCAGTTGGTCCACTGTACCTGTATAACAGTTGGCCCACTCTACCTGTATAGCAGTTGGCCCACTGTACCTGTATAACAGTTGGCCCACTGTACCTGTATAGCAGTTGGCCCACTGTACCTGTATAACAGTTGGCCCACTGTACCTGTATAGCAGTTGGCCCACTGTACCTTTATAGCAGTTGGTCCACTGTACCTGTATAGCAGTTGGCCCACTGTACCTGTATAGCAGTTGGCCCACTGTACCTGTATAACAGTTGGCCCACTGTACCTGTATAACAGTTGGCCCACTGTACCTGTATAACAGTTGGCACACTGTACCTGTATAACAGTTGGCTCACTGTAACTGTATAACAGTTGGCCCACTGTATCTGTATAACAGTTGGCCCACTGTACCTGTATAACAGTTGGCCCACTGTACCTGTATAACAGTTGGCCCACTGTACCTGTATAACAGTTGGCCCACTGTACCTGTATAACAGTTGGCCCACTGTACCTGTATAACAGTTGGACCACTGTACCTGTATAACAGTTGGCCCACTGTACCTGTATAACAGTTGGCCCACTGTACCTTTATAACAGTTGGCCCACTGTACCTGTATAACAGTTGGCCCACTGTACCTGTATAACAGTTGGCCCACTGTACCTGTATAACAGTTGGCCCACTGTACCTGTATAACAGTTGGCCCACTGTACCTGTATAACAGTTGGCCCACTGTACCTGTATAACAGTTGGCCCACTGTACCTGTATAACAGTTGGTCCACTGTACCTGTATAACAGTTGGCCCACTGTACCTGTATAACAGTTGGCCCACTGTACCTGTATAGCAGTTGGTCCACTGTACCTGTATAACAGTTGGCCCACTCTACCTGTATAGCAGTTGGCCCACTGTACCTGTATAACAGTTGGCCCACTGTACCTGTATAGCAGTTGGCCCACTTTACCTTTATAGCAGTTGGTCCACTGTACCTGTATAGCAGTTGGCCCACTGTACCTGTATAGCAGTTGACCCACAGCACCTGTATAGCAGTTGGCCCCCTGCACCTGTATAGCAGTTGGCCTACTGCACCTGTATAACAGTTGGCCCACTGCACCTGTATAGCAGTTGGCCTACTGCACCTGTATAGCAGTTGGCCCACTGCACCTGTATAGCAGTTGGCCTACTGCACCTGTATAGCAGTTGGCCTACTGCACATGTATAGCAGTTGGCCTACTGCACCTGCATAGCAGTTGGCCTACTGTACCTGCATAGCAGTTGGCCTACTGCACCTGTATAGCAGTTGGCCTACTGCACCTGCATAGCAGTTGGCCTACTGCACCTGTATAGCAGTTGGCCTACTGCACCTGCATAGCAGTTGGCCTACTGCACCTGTATAGCAGTTGGCCTACTGCACCTGCATAGCAGTTGGCCTACTGCACCTGTATAGCAGTTGGCCTACTGCATCTGTATAGCAAGTTGGCCTACTGCACCTGTATAGCAGTTGGCCTGCTGCAGCTGTATAGCAAGTGGCCTGAGCGTGTATTTGATGGATGGATCGCAGTTAATTCCAGTCGTGTCGAATTCACGGGAGAGGCAAATGCAATAAAATATTATAACGGCGCATATTAAATATGAGTTCGCGCAAAGCATCTCCGACCGTCTCCCATTGCTCTACGCCACGTTTAGATACGTTCGGGGGAGATGAGCTTCGTTAAAGGGGAACTGAAGCAATTTTGTGTTATGCCGTATATTTTAATATATATTATCTAACTATGCATTAATGGTGACAGATACCTGCTAATTTATGAGATAAACTGAAAAACTGATTTTGTTCGAGACAAAAATCGACAAAATGCATCACTGCGTATCGCCATCTTGTTGTCGAAACGAGTGGTTTGAGTCGCGTATATCTAATCAATGTAAATTTTCGATTTTTTGCGATTTATTTCGTAAATAGGCATTCTGGAGCGAAAAAAAATATATGGGTCTTTGTTATATATATAAGTGTTTACACACGTGAACAAAATAGCGTTTTTGTTCGTTCCAAATTAAAAAAGAAATTACAACAAAACACGCAAAAAATCGTGGAAAACGCCACACTTCTCGAACACACGAGACGCTAACCAACGAGAATATGCGATAACGTAATACCGGAACTATTTTTTATTTGTTGACAAGATAGATGCATCGCTTGTGACAGTTTGACCAGATCTGCTACTAGCGATTAGTGGTTTACTGAACTTCCGTAATAGTTGTCTATCTTTGGAGAAATGGAAACCACAGACGAAGAGTCTACTTCGACAGGACACACGGAAACAACGGTTGACAGTCGTAAAGTGTCACCGAGTGTGCGAGTCACGCTCCAGACTCCAGGTCGGCTTCGCCTTTGTTGACGTTGGATTCAGGAAAAATTACAACAGCGCTTTGACTGTCAACGATTCCTGACTAGGTAATGTGATGTGGTGAACCTGTGGAAATTGCGTCCCGATGTCTGCGCACGTTTACGTTGAGTCATCATGCTGCGCCGAGGAAGCTACCATGCCTAGGGCTAGGCTATGGCTATGGCTATGCAGCACCGTGTGCCCGACCGCGTTGGTGCTTGCATCACCGTACGAAGGCGAAGACGATGATTTTGTAGTGATATGCACAAACAGAGCAGTGCTAGATGTTGGTCTGCTGTCATTGCATGATTTGCGTGCCGACTCATTGATTCGTGGGCAGGTCAGTAATTCAATTGTTATCGAATCATTGCCATTTTAATAATCATATTTTTTCTGCATATTTCTTTTACCTAGCCCGAGGGCGAGGTCCGAACTGCAATGGCAATGCAAGCAGGCTTTTCTCTTTATTTTGTATCTAATCTAATGAAGTGTACCGTGACTGTATTTTTATATTGTGTTTGATTTTGTGTTGAATAACATTGATGACAATAATAACATGAGGGTTTATTTAATTCATTATGTGAATATATATATATTCTGAAATGTTACCATAATCGTGATTGTAATAATGATTGTAATCATGACTACATTAGCAATTGTGATTGCAATAATTACTGTAATCATGATTACATTAATATTCGTACTTGTAATCACCCCTCTCTGTAGCACACCACAACACCTTGTTGTTTGGTGCAATGTAATAATTTAAATAACAGTAATTAACTACTGACAGTATGTAATGTTCACAGTTTTGCAACTATTATGGTAATTATGGAATTACTGCTATCAACTAACCCTGACAAATTATATTTCAGGCTCAGGAAAGGCAAGACAAGTAATCCCATCCTGCGATGTGGGAAGGATCTGTGATGTCTATTCTGAACCGAATTGAATTGATGGAAAGTTTAGCTATGGAGATTGACCTGACACAGGTGAGTGTACTAATAGTCTGTTATAGACAAATTGTGAGGCACCCACAGTATGCAGCAGGTCGAAAAACAACCTGGAAAACTACAAAAATTCCCACTAAAATATTAATAACTGAATGATGTGAATGCCTTCTTATCTATATCCCATTTCTGTCCAAAAAAAATTTACCTGCAGCATCTTGCATGTCACTACACACAATTTCAGTTATATTGAGACCAACATAAAATATATCAAACGTTTATTCACATAGTAAAACAATTACCAAAGAAATAAGGCTAACTAGAACGACTGAAACCAAGACTAAACATTGACCTAAAACAGTGACTTCTACCACCGGGAAATACAACCTGGAACATGGATATCACAGTTACACACATCATTATTATGCCACAACATATCAAATATACTGGTAGTTTAGCTTAGGAAATAATTAATCTTTATAAAGCCAAGGCATTTTAACTGTTTCACCATCATCATCTGTACCAATGGCAATAGACTACTTGTTTTAATTGGACAGTAAATGTACACCAGTCATGTGTAACAATATTACTTGTTCTGACTGACAGTAAATGTACACCAATCATGCATACCAATACACTACTTGTTCCTACCAATAGTAAATGTACACCAATGATCTCATTCTGGAATCTGCACCATTTCACTACTTCTTCTGACAGTAAATGTACATCAATCATGTGTATCCAATATACTACTTGTTCTGACTGAATCTACTACTTGTTCCTACCGACAGCAAATGTAAACCAAGCGTCTCATTCTCTACCAAATACACTACTTGTACTGACAGTAAATGTACACCAATCATATGTATCAATACACTACTTGTTCTGACTGATACTTGCACACCAACCATCTGTTCCAATACACTACTGGCAGTAAATATACACCAATGCACTACTTATTCTGACTGATAGTACATGTACACCTAACATATTCAATTCACCTTTCACTCATCCAGGGGTAGAAATCAGCACACTTTTCTATGACAGACACCCCAGTATCCGAAAGACCTTGGCTGATAGATCAGACATGAGTACAACCTGTGTCACAGTTTATGGCTGTTTGGTGTGTGGCAGGTGCAGAAAAGTTACATAAGTTTTTCTCACGAATGACAAACTTCTTCTCTTTCTCATAGGTGTCGGAGCTGCTTGAGTCACCCTCAGTTATGTCGCTGTTATCACATAGTGTGCATCATCTGCACCAATGTCTTTATTCTCACTGAATCTGATGGAAGCTTCACATAGGAGTAGTCATGATCAACGTTCATTGGGGCAATAATGTCATCCATGACTACAGCAGCATTCGCGAAGTATTTCGCATTTCAGCATCAGTTGTATGTGGTGCCACAGCAGTAGTAGCAGTGATGGCACTAAAGGTGACATCCGTAATGTAAAGATTGACGGCATCACCCGTAGCGCTGGATGCTTCAAAACTAGTACCTGTACTTGTACGAACCAATGGTGAATCCTTCATCTGAAAAGATTACACATACAGTGACTTGAAAATTTTACAAAATTCATCTTTTGCATAATAAAAATTAATCACAATGTGAGAAACTTTCTCTTGTATATGTTATTTTTAGAATATAAGAGTGCCAGTGTCATATAGAATATATAAAGTAATCAACCACAGGGAAAAGCATTTTCCCTATGGAGCCATGTTAATTCAACCAATGGGTCTTTCACTGATCTCTTAATGTTTTTAATGAATCTGTTTGGTCAGTTTGACGAATGCCACTGGTAACATAACCAAACGCATGTAACCAAAATTGTAGCATCCTAGCTCCAAAGTGTATTATATTATCTAATCAATATTGCACTGTTTTCAATGGGCCAGGGAGGTAAACATTCTATAAGGGGTCCAAATTCCATAACAAAATATGGACCCATAGGTATACTTTCTATGGGGTTCCTTATTTTATATCTGACACTCGATTTAGATAACATAATGCATGAATATTGTTATTGGACCAAATGCAGATCTATGCTTGTGACATCTTTACCTTATAAATGCTGCACGCACACACACATACCTGCCCACACGTATATATATATATATATGTATATATGTAAATATATATATAATTATTAGGTATTATACTGAAAGCATCTGCTAGATAGTATGGTGCATGGACAAAAGCCCCTCCCGACAAAAGCCCCACAGACATAAGCTTGTTTCAATTCAATTATACTGTTCATGACTGTTGCTGTAGTACACAGAGACAAGATATTGTCATGAATATACTTCAGGCATGTGGTCAATTCCATTCCGGAATTGGAACTGACCCTCAATTCCAGTTCCGGAATTGGAACTGACTTCAAAAATGTTTATTTAATTGGAATTTTTTTTTTTGGGGGGGAATTGGAATTGATTTTGTTGGAATTATTGACTTGATACTGTTAATATTTACCCTTATAATTACTTATATTACTTTTAAAATCATATTTGTCTGCTATTAGCATGTCACCCTGAATCTGGTAACGGCCAGGAAGTTGTCAACATTACAGCATAGACACTGTCTACTCTGGTATTGAAACATTGTGACCAAGAACAATATAATCAAGCATTTGCATCAAAAAGAAATACTAAGTTACTGTAACAGACAGTAAAACCAAAATCAGACCATTCAGGCCTCATTTTCTTTCTCAGTGTACAAGGTTTATTTACAGAGATTGCCAATTAAGGGCACCTGCCTGCTCATTCCCTTTGTGTGAGAAAGGAAGCCTGCCCCACTTGAATGCAGCCCCTTTTTTTTCCAAGCCTAATGTTCAGCCCACAAGTTTCCCATACTAAACATGTCACTGGTCACCTGTACAATGCTGTTATATGTGGCTGTAGGGTTTGCCCTTTGTAGTAATTAAAAATGTCCCCATGGAGAATACATGTTGGAGATTAGGATGTTGAAGACTCAAACTTTCCAGTAAATTTGATGAAATATCAATGATACCACAACTGATAGCGATATAAATCTGCCTCCTAGTATATTTGCTCCCCCCAGGACATCTGCCCCTTTTTTCTATGATAGTTGACAAGTGAAAATCAGTTTGCAGTTTTATCATTATTACTACAATAACATAACATTAAATGACAAGTTGAAGTCACTTTAGCCTAATGCAATGGCCTATCCCCTGGAGTGTGTATGAGATGATCTTGTCACCAGTTGTCTTCCAGGTATCATTGATAGTCAGATCAGTGGTGGAAGATGGGTTCTTGGGGTGATGCTTCCACAAACAGTGGTGGACAGTAACGAGTCAGAGATCAGCTGGTTTGGAGTGCCCCTGGTATTAGCTGCCTTAGTTTTCAGGTCCTCACGGACCTTGGCAGCTTCTATCTGTGCCGTGTCACCATCATGGTTGCAGGCAGTCTTGTTGATCACATTCTGGATCTGGAGATCAGTGACCACAGCACCCTTGCATGATTAGGATCTACGCTGGCTTCACTCCCATTGAAGAGTAATCTTGTTGGTCCCCCTTCTTGGTGTAGGAATGACACTCAAAACATAGCTTCTGACCTCCTCAGATGCTAGTAGTAATTTCCATGATGAAGTTACAAGTGTTTTCTGACAACTCTGGCTTGTGCATCCAGTTTTATAGAAAAACGGAGTCACTCCAACTCTCCATGGTAAATGCAATTCAAAAGAAACCTTGTTGAGATGGCTTCTTTCAAATATCCTCAATTGTCCTAACATGTCCTGGTCCTAATGTCACTGACTTCTTCCACAATTGCAACAAAGATAATCCTTTCATTACAGGATCATCTCCAACTACATAAAGTAATTTACTTGGCTGATCTGGCACAAAGAACATTAATTGCAATTAGGGTAATGTATATCTTGAATTCATGTTCAGAAATAAAAAATAAGTTAAAAAAACATTTCTTAAAAAAAACATACAAATAATCCAGAAGCTACGGACAGGGGGCAAATGTCCAGATTTTGAATAAGGCAAGGGGCTAATGTCTGGGGGGCAAGTGACAAAGGGGCAAATGTCCGGGAGGGGGGCAAATGACCTGGACCCAATATAAACAGGGGAAACTGTTCAAAACTCAGATTAATGACCCAACTGTCCAGGGCTGTCCAAAATGTCTGGTTTTGTTAGCAAAAATCCAGGAGAGGTGTCGCAGCAGAAAGTACTCTCTTTATGAACTTCCGGTTATTACATGTGGGGTTTGATCTGATCAATAAAGCAAATTAATTTTATATAATTTTGCCTTATTGTCAAGTCACAAGAATTCAGACAGAAATTGTAAAGTGTCATTATAGAAACCAGACATGTAATCTGACAGTGTTCAACTGGGTAGATGACGATGCCTTAGTTTCCTTTCCAGCTAGACATTGCATGGGTGAAATGCATTTTACTTAAATATTTAAATACTTTAAAAAAGTTTTTGTAACTGCATTTGCACTTAATCACAATGAAAGTATTTGTATATTTAAATATTTCCATAAAGAATTTGAAATGTGAACAGCAACAGTAGGCTTCTGTTGCACTATAGTCTATACTGTCTTTTCGTCGTGTTTCTCCCATGCATCTAACCCCCCAGGCTTAGCGTTACGTTTGTCGCTTGCTCTCTAGGCATTTAGAACACAGGAGTTAGGAGTATATGATACTTAATTATTATGACTGTCAATAAATAATATCAAATTATTTTCTTGAATAATTTTGCCTAGTACATACGCCATGGCCCATGTTATAAGGTTGCAGTATATCCTGTAGCACTTACTGAGTTATTGTTATTGTTTTGAGTACGGCCACGTATTGACGGTACATCTGATCACGTCGAAAATAAATCGGCGGATTGGAAAACACTCGTAATTATATCAAACTATTAACACTTACTCGCACTTTATTGTATTCATACATTTCGATTTACTGTGGGTCATATATATGCTGACGTTGAAGCACAGCTGTGCTTATTGGGGTTGAACTATATTGTAATCGTAGTGATAAGTCACAATGGTAACGGTAATCCAATTTACTAACCTGGTTTCGGCTCGTCGCTTCCTACGCATCGCTCTGCCCTCTGATATCTGACGTTTCCTTGTCGCAGAATAGTCTGTAGATGCATGGTCATATGCGGAAAAAAGATCTTAGATGGAACGGTGTCTTTGACCAAGAATGACATCTTGATGCTCACCGTCTGTCCATGCTCATCACATAGTCTTTTGTATTGTAATCTGCATCGGAAAAGTGGTCACTCGCAGAGCCTGCGGCTGGCGGACACGGCAATTTCCGCATTTGCAACCACCTTTTCCGCTGCAAATTCTTCCTCGAAAGTCGATCAAAAGTTTTTTCCTTGCATTTGTAGTACTAGTTGGTATATCCAGGAGCCATCCAGTGCACACCAGTTTTCTTTTTATTCGATTTTCCATGCGTTTCGGCCGTTTTTCCGAGAGGTTTTTACTGTGTGAACGCGATGCCAGGAGCTCGTACTCAAACCACTCTGCCGCTGAGCCCCCCGCAGAGCAATATGGCGCCGCCCAGCGAAGATAATGGCAAAGTTTAAAAGGATATTACAAAATTACCGTGGCGTTGCGCCCATCATATAAGGGTGATATATACTGTAAATGGTATGTTATTATGTTTGGGCTATGGTTGTTCGAGTGCTTCACCCCCCCCCCCCCCTTTAAGCCTAGTTGTCCCTGAAGTACGGCATTTACGACTGATCGCGCCCAGCTGACACCGCGGCCACACAGAGAGCCGGCTACTGCGTACACATGTGGCGTTAGAGGATGACCGCGCTTAGGGTTACATTTGGGTCACATCACAACCAAAAGCTCCAAGGCCAGCAGTACGAAGATTCACGACGTCAGCTGACGGCGATGTTGGTTTCTCGAATACAGAGGTGAGCGGTGGTTTGCAAACCATCATCAACCGGCTGTGATGTTGGCGTGTGTGGGACATGAGTAATACTACTGTACATATACGTGAAGAAGACGAAGGGGAAACAAAAATCGACGACCGGTATCGGTGCCAGCCTCAGGGATAAAGAGGTATCGGTGCCAGCCTCATCCCGGACGACAGGGATAAAGAGGTATCGGTGCCAGCCTCACCCCGGACGACAGGGATAAAGAGGTATCGGTGCCAGCCTCATCCCGGACGACAGGGATAAAGAGGTATCGGTGCCAGCCTCATCCCGGACGACAGGGATAAAGAGGTATCGGTGCCAGCCTCACCCCGGACGACAGGGATAAAGAGGAGAGCAACAACGTGATCACGAGGAGTTTCAATATGAACAATTTTAATTTGACAAACGTCACACTTAGCCGCCTTAATTACAACACTAACGCGGGTACCATGCTGGAAAATACGTGAAACCTGACACCCGTCGTTAAACCTGACACCCGTCGTTAAACCTAACACCCGTCGTTTAACCTGAATGTATGAACGTGAATGTATACAAGGTTGCATTACCGTCGATAAATCAAGGAGATATATCTTAGTGTTGTTGCACTTGCATAGTTACTGCTGTTTTGGTCTGACCTCGATGACTCCCGAGCCATGAAGCCACGCGTATATATATATATATATGGAATGGTTTCTATCTCTATGGCGAGACACAATATTTGTCTGATTTTTATAACTGGTAATAAACGTAGTCAGTAGCCGCACATACATATGTAACATTGACTGTATTGTATCAATTAAATAAACAGTGTTGTCTTGTAATGCGACATTTTAGTTGTTGTGGTGGTGTTTTTGATAGGAAGTATATCTTAATAATTGTTTTTATTATGATTATTATTGTTACTCCGGTTGTTGTGATAACAATATCGATTGTGATACTATGCAGTCTTTTTTGTATTTTGTCTTTGTTACCGGTGGTGGACGAGGTGATGATGGTGATGATGGTGGTGGTGGTCACGGTGGTGGTGGTGGTGGTTGTGTTGGGTGTGGTTGTGGTGGTTGTGTTGGGTGTGGTTGTGGTGGTTGTGGTTGTTGTTGTTGTGGTGGTGGTGGTTGTAGTGATTGTGGTGTTTGTCGAGGCTGTGGTGGTGGTGGTGGTTGTGGTGGTGTTGTGGAGGTTGTGGTGGTAGTGGTGGTAGTGGTGGTTGTGCTGGTTGTGGTGGTTGTGGAGGTTGTGGTGGTAGTGGTGGTTGTGCTGGTTGTGGTTGTTGTGGTGGTTGTGGTGGCTGTGGTTGTTGTGTTGGGTGTGGTGGTTGTGGTGGCTGTGGTGGCTGTGGTTGTTGTGGTGGTTGTGGTGGTTGTGTTGGGTGTGGTGGTTGTGGTGGCTGTGGTGGTTGTGGTGGTTGTGCTGGTTGTGGTGGTGGTGGTGGTGGTGGTTTTTGTGATGTCGACCTTGACGTAAAGTACTAAATCCGATACCATTAAAGAACGTTATTAGCTTTGCATACGCAATATATATATATATATATATATATATATATATATATATATGAATAATCATTATCATCCTATTGTTTCCTTTGTTTATTGTGGCAATAACCTCGCTACGGTTACTGTGATATAATTCAAGCCATCAAAATACACGCGACTTACCAGGATTGGTTATCCATCGCCTATTGTGGATCAACGCAGCTGTGGACCCGAGACGCTGGCGGATGGTAGAGCATCGGACGTGTTTGTTTTCGGGTCGCAGGTTCCTTCAGCTGCGATGGCTGCAGCGGCCGCGCAGTTACTCGGCGATGTTTGTGGGACGTACAGCCCGGTCCCGAAGGTAGTAGCAACGCTGTAGCAACGTCTCGTCGGCCGATGAGAAGTTCTCAGTACGAGTTGGTGTTTGTGACGCGCGCTATCAATCGCCGCTGGAACGGGAGGAGATGAAGACGATAATAGCACGGCGGTGGATATTTCGATAGAAGCTCGCTACACTAGTGAATTAGTGCGGCGCGCACGGCGTGTGTGCAGATAATATCAACTACGCCGCACGCCAACTACGACGGAACACCCTAATATCGCTCAAGCAATCGATGCACTGTCGAACTGTATTTCAGTTGAAGCGACGATACATCCGTTAGGATTCTGCTGCGTAGGTAATATCGTTTCTGTATTTTGACATTCAAAACACCATACATATAATCTTAAAATGTGCCGCCTAATAAAGCTGACGTCGTCGATTGACCGACCTTCCACACAAGGCAGATGCTTATTCACTGCATTGAGACCGAGCGATCTTGTGCGATGATGTCACACGGTGTGGCAGCTGGTTTATAATAACGATGCCGAAGAACGACGCAGAGAAAAATCAATACAACGGCAGGGAATGACCTCGTGTGACGTAGTCGCCACGTGCGAACGGGCTACTCGTGATAACGCCGTTCACGCCACTGATGCTGCATCAAGACAATCCCGAACAGCTTGACGTTTTCTACCCAGCTAGGTAGATGCATGGGTTTAGGCTATTGAGGTCATCTTATGAATTTATTTCCCCCCCAGCTAGGTAGATGGGTTTAGGCTGTTGAGGTCACCTTATGGAATTGCTGCTTCCATATACGTGTATAAAGGAGGCACGTCGCCTGGGCGATAATGGGTGACAATCATAAATCAACGGGTATTTTTATCTAATTACCAGTCGTCCTGTGCATACGATGAATCACGCGCAGCTTCACTGATGTTTGGTTTTAATTACAATGCATGGATTGGGCTCGCACAATAGTTAGCTTTCATATTTGCTAGGCATCAGCTAAAGACGTATGAGCTTTGAATACAAATCGTGTGCAAGCATAAATAATGTCACTTCTCATCGCACGCATGCCTGTGCAATGGAAAAGAAAGACACCTGTCCACTGTCCAACACATTGCACATCGACGTTATGTGCACCACCCTGTTCGACACCTGTACAACATGCGCCAAACGAACTTACGATATCAGAGACGACCTCCTGATCGAACACCAGCACTTTTACACAGCTGAACAGCCGACCGTGCTTGCCAATCAGAGACTGCTAACAGGGAAGCGGGAGTCATCAGATGAACGCCAGACGGTTTCCTCACGGATCGATCAATATCGCCGTGGCAACCGTTAAGGCGAAATGTCGTCCAACTATCTGCTTAATAATCGCCATGCCTCGCACGTTTGGTGCATGGCTGTAATTCAGGCCAGCTCGACCGGTTGGTGGTTTCGCCAACACAGATTTATCGCCGAATACGTGAGTGTGTTTCAGCAAGCAAACGTGTTTGCGTTTCCGCGTTGGTACAACGCACTTTATACCGGTTTGGGCAACGCCAATTTGAGCAATAGGCCAATTTGAGCAATAGGCCATTGGATGGCAGGGCCATCATGAGTCATCGGAAGGTGCCCCGCGTAAAACAGCGTAATATTTGAGTCGCTCATATATGAGCTCATTACAAAGATAGGGTCATACACAAAACCGGGGAGAAAACGTTTCAACGTAAAACAATCATACACAAACGTGAGCAGACAGGTGGAAATATAAATCGTAATTTTAGCATCAAGTTTAGCATTGTAGTTCAATATTTCTTATTGCGTCGATATACCGAGGCTGTTGCAGCCAATAAA
Organism: Lamellibrachia columna; assembly: GCA_963662155.1. Taxonomy (NCBI): domain Eukaryota; kingdom Metazoa; phylum Annelida; class Polychaeta; order Sabellida; family Siboglinidae; genus Lamellibrachia; species Lamellibrachia columna. Next base: position 2,890,146 of record OY759272.1, read on the forward strand.
ATAATGCCCAATTACGTTTTAATTTTATAAGTGCTGGAAAACATAAAATTATACGGACAATTTTGCCATGCTGTTTTGACGAGTTTTATATTTTCAGAAGTATACATTTTGATGTAGAATTCAACCTACTTAATAGAATATGCCGATTAAAAAAAAATTTGTGCAAGAGATCGATATACCAAATCACTAATAGCTACTTTATCTATTCAACGGAAACAAATTATTTAAAAAGTTGCTTCGAGTGAAAACTTACAAATATCGAAAGTCCGAACCATGTCGAGCGAGACGAGGAAACCGGTGTAATTCAACATATATCTATGACAAGCCGTACTGACAAGCTTTTTTCATTTTACCACATTCATCTAATTATTTCAACTTTTATAACTAGTAAGGTTTGTCGTAAGGCTTTATAAAACATATAGACGTATATTTGTATTGAACATATAACGTTAACGCAATTAATTTTTTCTCGTATATTTAACACGTTTTAATTATTCCTACTTTTATGAAAGTACTGGCTTGCCATACATCTACCACAAAAAAGGCAATTATTGTCACGTGGCCAAGAATGAGACACGCACCAGCAGATGCTCAATAATAATGTCTGGTAAGCATGCAGCATCGTTTTTTTTTATCTACGTATGAATATCATAAAAATGGTCCGTGTTATATTATATATTCAAAATATATTTTGCTCAGACAAGACTCTCTATCGTTATTGTCGTAAACAGACACTGTGGCGTCTCTAACGCGATATCAAGCGATATTTCAAAGGGTTGAAACCAGGAATGGGTTGAATTCTGCACCGGAAACTTTATATGTCCTTACCATTACGGTGTTCCTATTGGTGTGAACTGGAATGCTAGCCAACCTACACTACTTTGGTCGTATAATGATTTTGAATTAAATCGTAAGAACGTTGCAGCCATTACAAGCAAATAGACGTAGACCGTAGTGTGACGCTGTCGGCGCACGCGTTTCGGGACACACAAACACGCTTCATGCGACACGTATCTGTCGTCGAAAAAACATTGACAACAAAACAACAATATTTGGCAAAAAATTCCACCAACCTTATGTCCCATTCAAACCACGGCAAGCAGCACTCACGCGACGCGCGCTTTCGCAAACGTCACAAACACCTACGTCACGACGCTCCCCAAGCGTTGCACCAAGGCATGTTATGTCATCATTTTCCACGACTTTCGATCATAACTATGCATTCAGTATATAAAAAAAACTTCAGTTTGTTCTCCTGTTAACCTCCATGTCTATAGAGTTGTTAAACTACATTCTTTTAGACGTTCTTCATAACTAAGGTCTCTCCGTTCTGGAATAATTTTAGTTGCTCTCCTCTGTATTCGTTCAAGCGTATCTATATCCTTCTTACGGGATGGTTTCCAAGCTTGTATGCAGTATTCAAAATGAGGCCTCAATATTGTTTTGCACAGGGGCATAATTAGCTCTTGTACGCTATATTTTTCCTAATCAACCAAAAAATGTTATTACCCTTTGAAGCTGCAACACCATACTGCTCTGAAACTTGCATATCAGCACTTATTGCTTCTCCCAAGTCCTTTTCTCCCATTTTATAGTTAACGTCAAAGTTGCCGTGCCCTGTGTGTAGGGATTTGCATTTCCCTCAAATGAATAACATCTGCCATTTTTCAGACCATGTAACTAATTTGTCTAGATAGCTTTGTAAATGTGTTTAACCTTTCTAAACACTTTAGTGTCATCCGAAAATTTCAGTACGTTGCTTGTTATATTGTCGTCCAAGTCACTGATATATATTGAGAATAATAAAGGTCCTAATATTGATCCTTGTGGTGTCCCACTCAAAACTGATTTCCAGTTTGAAACCTCTCCATCTACTACAACACGCTGTCTTCTGTCATGCAGCAATTGCTCTATCCAGTCAATTATGCCATCCCCGGTACCATGGATTTTTAATTTAAGTAGTAATCTTTGATGTGGCACTTTGTCAAAACCTCTCTACCGGTGATCCCTCGTCTATCCATTTAGTGATTTATTCCAAAAAACATACCATATTTGTTAAGCATAACCTCTCTTTTAGGAATCCATATTGAGATGAATTTAATAATTTATGCCTAACAAGGCAGTCAACCATATGGTCTTTAATTAACATTTCTAATAATTTACAAATCACTGACGTTAAACTCACTTGGACTGTAATTCTCTGACTTATTTCTCGAACCTTTTTAAAATAATGGTATGATGCTTGCATATTTCAATTCAAAAGGAACAACTCTTTAATGACAAGTTGAACAATTTTGCAAGTGGTACACTGATTTGTTCTACTGTTTCCATTCGTACTTTTGGAGGAGTTCCATCTACTCCCGGTGATTTATTTTCCTTCATTGCCTTTATTTTCTTAGCTACCTAAGCTACCTACCTTTTCTACAGCCCGTCATACCGACCTCCGTCAAGCTTCGTCTTAGTCTCGCTTATCCGACGCTCGCTCGCCTGGGTAAATTCGCCGAAAAGAGAGTCTGGCCTCAGAGGCGTGGTCTCGTTGTTATCCACTGTCACCGCTGCATTTTGTGTAGGCGTTCCCGTGAAGCGCCAGCAGCCAATCAGCGTCATTATCGAGATTGTACATTAACATTTATTGGCCTGATTTAACCTTTCACTCTGACAGTTGTGTCAGTATAATCAAAGTTAAAGTTAATTCGAATTGCATCGTATAAACTGAAAAAGTTCACTCTTATTTTATGAATTAACCAAATGCCCGGTGGACATCGTAATTAGCTAATTACGTATGCAGCCAGAATCTGTCACAATGAAAAGTACACATTGCATCCACGCGATGATGTGTGCGACAAACGGTGGCGCCACAGCACGGAGCCTAGGTAATCGAGGTTAGCTTCGCCTTAGTAACCATGTTTAGGCCTACATAATGACATAGTTCGAAAATGGTGAAGATATATGCATGGAGGACCGACACCATTCAGCAATCGACAACCATTTTTGAAATGGATACAGTAATGTGGCCGCCCCATTCGACGATAAGCTCAACGTACACACGATAACTAAACACACCTATATTTGAAGTATGGCAAGTTATGTCAACTTATGTACTGAGGCGGCATATATTTTCCAGCAGTTTTCCATTGACTTTCGATCGTGCATACATCAAGTCAAAAATTCAACGAAAAACACGACGGTGTGTCTGGCAGCTGTTGCCATGGTTGTGTAAAGCTTAACGAGTCCTGCTGAGGTTGCTAGGCAAACATTCTGGATCCGTCAATTGTGGTCTGACCCCGGTCCTTGACAGTGGTATGCATTATCATCCACCGGCGGCGCTGCAGTGTTCGCGAATAGGGATCAGACCACGGTTAGGCTTCCGGAAATGTAGTGCCTTAAAATACGCAACTTAGCCGTTTTCAGTGATTTCGTGTGCCAAGAAGTAACTGTATTCAGCCGCCAAGGTTGGACCGTTCGAAATGTCGCAGCTTTGGCAGTGAGACGTTGCACCAAGAGGCGGATTCGAAGAGGCGTAGGTATTTTGGTGTTGACATTTCCGAAACACCGTCAAACTGCCAATGTTGAGGATTAAATCATTTGGGCACGGACCACAGTCAGAATCCGTCCGCCTTTGCGTAAATAGTCCCTAGGAAAAAAGTTATTGTGCAGTTAGGGTTTATTTGTGAGAGCAGAAATTGTGTTGATGAGTGAGTGGAAGTGACGTTTTTGTGCACAGTAGCATCTAAGCTTTGAAATGATGCCATTTGTCAGTAGGTATACCAGTTGCGTAAGGACACAGTGGCCGTTAGGCAGGATGTACTCATATTTAGGAAACCAGGGAATTTCATGACAGAAATGCAGGGGCGTCATGCGTTGAAGCAATTTGTGCGAAAAGGAGGTATGTCATGTTCACGAATTTCACATATCAGGTGTCTTAGTGGGTCTGTCATGTGCTGTGAAAAAAAAATATAGGATAAATTTTTAATGTAGGCGCAAGAACGTTATAATGGTCGACTATGGGAAAAGTGACTGTGGGCCGTGCCCATTTGCGACATGATTAAAAGAGCTTTTTGACGAAACTTGTTCAGAATATCAATGATGGTGGTGGAAGTTAATTTTTTCAGAATTTCTGATGGGCCAGTTTTCTTATAGAATAGCACTTACGAACATTTCGTCAAGTTACGGGCCCGTGATTTCGCCGCAACCGAGTATTACGACGTCGCGAAAATATATTTGTTCATCTCGATGACATCCGGGTATGTACCAATTAAACAGTATGTCAAGTTACACTGTACGTTGTATTGCATCTGCCTCGTTTTGAAAACGTTTAAACGGCACCCAGTCCCAGGCCCAAACCTTAATTAGGCTTAGTCCTTACTAACAGCAATGGCAAAGCATAGTCATAGTGGCGTAACAAATAATGAAAAAAATCAACAAACGGGACCGATTATTAATTGACTGAGTTGATTTATAGACTGCATGCGTGTTATAATAAAATGTTAAAGTTTAAATACACTTGAACAGCGATGTCTATTATACAATTCCACTATGTTGAAGGGATGTGGCAAGGGTTTCAATGTCCCGTCTCCCTCCTGTTTAGGGACCAACCTCCCACCAACTCTAAGAATCCATCTCCCATCAAACTTACTTCTCACCTATATTAACTGCCCATGCACTCTAAAAACAGATTGGTTGAGAAAACGACCAATCTAATTGGTTGGCCCAATATTGGTTATATATTGGTTGTTTTAACCAATATATTGGTCAACTAGTGACCAATACGTTGGTTGTCCGGTAACCAATCACATTGGTTAGGCCTACAACCAATTGTGTTATGCATTATTGTTGCCTTATGCCGTGCTTATTGTGCAGTACAGCAACTTCAGACGGCTATTTGACATTAGATTAATAATATAATTGTTTGGCCCAATATCGGTTGGCTTAACCAATATATTGGTCAATTAGTGACCATTATTTTGGTTGTCCGGTAACCAATCACATTGGTTAGGCCTACAACCAATCTTTGTTTATTATTGTTGCCTGTTGTCTTCCTTATTGTGCAGTACAGCAACTTAAACCGCTGTATTAGTACTTTGTGAATCCCATAATAAAACAACTAAACAATCCAAGAAGTTTCAGTTAAATACTAAGTGACTACATTTGCTGAGTGGCAGTGGTCACGTGAGATGCAGGCAACTTCCTTTTCACAGCATGACTTTGAACTGACGAGGCCACCGCGTAGACACTTGGTAAGTGTCAAATAGTTTCTTAACCAAAAGTTTGTTTATATTATATAATTTTGGCATGATATGGTATATAAAGGAATATGCTATTATTTGATGTAACTTTAATGTAATGTATTAGTATATATTCATACATATGACTAGTTTTATTCTCAGGGGTGTGACCTTGTATGTGTTTAGTGATGGAGACGGGCCAAGCCCGCACGTATCAGTTTTCATATAGAGCTGGAAGCAGTACTAGGAGTTCTTGATGAAATATACCAGATCTTGGTTTATCATCATAAGGAGTTAGTAACTCTCTGTTAGCCAGTGTACATCTTGCTCTATGTTAACTGTAAAATGCGGAGTTGTAAGTAGTTAGTAAAGTTAGTTAGCAAAGCTTTAATGGAATGTTTGAAACTGATATATCCTGTGTTTGACTGTGGAATGCAGAAATGACAAATTACCCAGTGACCAGCTCAAGCCAGCGGGGTGGTTCATAGCAACAGCCATACTCCACTAGATGGCAGACAGCAGTCAGTGTTAATGACTTTCAAGGATAGTCTACATGTACCAGCCAGCAAGATTTAACAAACTCAAATTGCTTCTTGTAGCTGTTTATTATCTGTTACATACTATGTCATACATTCTTAGTAAAGTAAACGCGTGTAGTGAACTACATAAATACAATGGTATTGAGTCACTGTGGACTTGTGCAGCTGTGTTGCTATTTTCTATATAACGGGTAGTTTGAGTATTTAGACCTACTTGATGTCTACCAATTAGTACATTATATTGATTAATATATTTGGTAATATTTTTGTAGTTTCACCAGTCATCACTGATGGACAATTATGTGGAAGACAAGATGGCCGATTGGGGAATGCATCACATGATTGAGACATTCAGGGGTAAGTTTAAGTATTAACTTTTTTGTTCAAATCCACTGTTCTATAGTCACCAGTCTGGCTATTTGACACTTCTCACTGGAGTACACATGGCATGTCTATCTTCGCAGCATATGCCACATCCGTAATCAAAAACAGTACTAACTTAGTAATTATAAATGAATATATAAATAAATGTACACATAATGTACTGGAATGTCGTCATGCTTCAGCGTATTATACTCCGTGTTCCTTGCTTATTACAGAGTGGGACATACCTTGCTGCCTACCTAAGAAAGAGATGAGAGGAGAAGTGAGGTATGACTCGGCAACCTCAAATCCTCGCTCTTTGTGACACTATCTTGGCGGCCAAGGAGTTATTCCTCCTCTGTGAGGATGTGCTCTATGAGGTGGACTTTTTGGTGAAGGCAGTCGACATCTGCTTCAAGGTCTTCTTTATATTCAATGCAGAGTACCCCGCTGAGGCAGCAGACGTGTGGACATTCGTACAGAAGGGGCTTTTCAACATCACCACGCCATATGACGTGGTCACACCAAGAGAGATGGAACTTCTCGGCCACATTAAATGTTAGGACTAGAAATACGAAGCTGACATTGTTTTGTTTTTAGTTGTCATCAAGCTGCCCGACTGCTCTATGTGCATTGTACTTGGTTAGTTAGTAATTGAAACAGACAACGAATAGAGTCATGCACTGCATGCCAGTTATTTGCCCTTACAAATGTGTACTCGTAATGTGTATTTTTGTGTGTACTAGAAAACTGAAATCAAGATCACAGTGTGACGTCTCTTGAATTATTTCATGTAACACAATTAACAATTTACATTGTGCATGTCACACGACACATTTTTATACTTTCATGACCTTGAGGGTCATGAAAGTACATTGATTAGACGTGCCAGTTTGAGCTATTCTATCATTTGCCTTTGTTTGCATTGATTTTTTATTGGCTTTAGTTCTATATCGTTCACCCGTAGTTTATAATGTATTGTATTTTATGTTAAAACCTTTAGAAACCGGTCGCGCGATATATCGCGCGACGGCATAGGGGTGGTCATATGTGGTCTGTTGCGGTAATTTCATTGCTCTGGTAGAGGGGTGTAGGGGATTGATCAATAGAGCAATAGCTTAGGCATTCCCTGTAGTAATGGCGTCGCAATTTTTTTTATATTAGTGTTGTTATAGCGTTTTGAAGATTGTTGTTGATAATTTGTGTTCCGCCGTAAAAGTAAGTAATGGCGCTGCGATCGCGCTTGATCGCAGATCCACACGAGGTGCTTCGAATTATTGATGATATGGAAGATAGTGAATTATCGAATGAAGATGACAGCGAGACTGACGAAGAAGCCGAAATATCGCTCGCTGTGACGCCTGTTCATTCGGACAGTGAGACTGAAACGATTGATTCGATCGATCCAATCCCGAGTGGAAGTGGAGTGGTTTCGACAGTTGTAGCTGCTGCTACCAGTGGTAATCTTCATCCTGAAAGCAGCAGTGACACTGACAGCTACAGTGAACAACAGCAAGGTGTGGCTAGACTGACTAGGTCTAAGGCCAGGGCAACGGCAACGACAGGCAGGCCCAGGCGAGGTAGGGCTACCGCTTCAAAGTCAAGACGTGGACGTGACCGGTCCCCTATTCACAGAGGGCGTGGTCGTGGACATGGCAGGCTTGTGGCTAGGCCTACAGTTCTTACTTTGTATAGAACAGGAAACAATGAAGATATTTTCTTCAAACTTTGCATCTTTGTGTTGTTTTTAGTGCAGTTTCTGAATATGTAAACAGTTTTCATATGTGAGTAGTACTTTTTTTTATTGTCTAATAAATGTGATGATGTGTCGCCAGCGATAATGATTGTCAGCCATTTTGAATAAAGTGTGATGTCTGACAACTTATAAACACAAATATTTCACTGTGACTGAATTCTTGAGGATATTACCTTTCCAAAAATGTATACATGTGTATTGAAATTCTTTATAGTAATGAAATGACATGCGTTTAAAGAATAGCATAGCAATTTCTTGAAAAAAATCCGGGTCTCTAAAGGTTAAATGATTTAATGTCTCAGTACAATGCCGTCATATTACATGTTTTGCACCGACTTGCACTGACAACTTTGTGGAAAAAACTGACATGATGTTCCTGAAATTAAATGCATGCAGTGATAGTAGAATGAACTCTAGCTTGTTGTCTATTGCATTGCCTAAATGGTATATTGTAGTAATTCCACATAATTGTTCATATTCTACACAACAAATCAATTGGTCATATTCCAACCAATATAATTGGTCCTAGCCTAACCAATTTACATTGGTTGCTACATGACCTAGATATATTAACCAATAACTTGGTTAAATTGACCAACATATGTTGGTTACTATTCTAACCAATATGGATTGGTTAAAAAGTTAACCATAAAAAATTGGTTGTCTTAACCAAGAGATTGGTTGGACACATATCTACCAACCACATTGGTTGAATTTGACCAATATCCTGGTCATTTTAACCAATCTGCTGACTTTTGTGTGTTCGAATGACTAATGTATGTAAAAAAAACACCAAGCTTGACATAAAAAAATATTGTTCATATAATAATGCCTTGCTGTGTTTTATTTAGCGGTTGTTTTTAAAGCTATTATCTCGAAAGAAAATCATTAACTGTAGGAATACTCAACATTCTGTTGAACTTGTCAAGGACCATCATACTTTTACTCCCCTAATATAGCGTGTTGCTCACCATTACACTGGCCGATATATAATGGAAGACATCCTTATAAAGTAAACTACCAAAGAAGTAGGGTAAATTACAAATCCTGGCTATTTATTTATTTTCATACAGAAAGACACATAGAAACAACTGATGCTACAAACATGAATAGACACATTATATGTTGAGTGATTAGAGCTTGTAGTTAGGCTACAATAAGAACAGTCCGTAGTGATTGTATTCTGAATTAGCGTATTTATTCTGAAATGTATGTTTTGAAATAGCAACTGATTTGTGTCATGTTTAACAAGCAGTTTAGCATAGTTGTTATTGATATACTGCGGCATTTATTTATTTAAATATGTTTGTTTGATTAGTAATAGTTAAAAAGCAGTATAATGGCACTAGCAACAGCAAACGCATTTTCTTTTAATGTTTAATAAACACATCATTTTTATAAGCAGTAACTTTTGACATCGTTGTAGAGAAAAGGTGGGGGATGCCATACTTTATGTAGGGGGGTCCCTGGATTTTTTTGGACAAAGGGGGGCCTTGGAGGCAAAAAGGTTGAGAACTGCTGCGCTAGAATTTACCATAGGGATATGTTGTGTATTATATCTAGATGATTTTTGTGATAAACTTTTTATAAAGTTCAGCATTAAAAAAATAGAAATTAAGGCTGGAGAAGAGAGATTTTATATGAATGAATGTTTTTAATAAGCTGCATTTACCTGTCCGGAATACGATTCACTATACGGTCGACACCCAAAACCACCATCAAAGTTGATACAGGAGGTGACGTATATTCGACAACTTTGTCCATATTGATGGCGTCCAGTCGACCCTGCAAAGGGTAAACACAGATGTCAATATACGCGAAATCACAGGAAAAGTTACAAAGATAAAGTCAGTTGTCAGTAGGAAATGGTCACAGAGAAATAAAACTGCGTGTACGTGCGTGCGTGCGTGCGTGCGTGCGTGCGTGCGTGCGTGCGTGCATGAGTGAGTGCGTGTGTGCGTGTCGTGTACAAAACTATGGCCATTAAGTGGCAATACAAACAAGACCTGTAAATGATCCTGCTGTATTTTGATTCTATCGTATCTCACATTAGCAATTT
>OY759272.1:2905087-2942587 GCA_963662155.1 Lamellibrachia columna
GACATTTATAGAACACCAGATAGTTAGACCCTTAGCTGAGCCCTTTTCAGTTGACACATGATACAATGCTTTCAATTTATAATTGCATCATACTGTGTGATAGAGAACTGGCCATCTTTTTATTTCAGGGTATTTACTTTATCAGTTATAATTACTTAATGGTGACTTTGATTACGAATGTGTTGGAAGATGGGGAAAGACTGGTCTTTTGACCTTAGGAAAGAATGTCCAACAGAGCTTAATGAGATGTTTGACCACTTGCAGTCAATAGCTAATACATATATAGAACACTTTAGAAAGTCCAGTTTCGATCATGTTTAGTGGTGCTACTGTTACAGTTAATATGTTATGCTATTTGATATGCAAGGCGCATGGGTAGATTATGCATGTAATAAGGTATTAGGTAACTGTAGCCATGAACAGGTTGGTCCCCTCTCTCCCTTTGAAGTTATTGGTTAATTGCTGTAAGAAGTGGCAGTGAGAGGGTTGATCTTGACACAGACCCTAGAGACCTGTGAGTTGAGCAGTGCCCAAGACTTGTTTGTAAACAGCAGTGCAATGACAGCTAGGCTAGTCTGGCAATGCCTTGGGCAATAAACATGTGAAATAGACAACATTGTTAACTGTTGAGTTTACGCTATTAAGGGTTTATACATGTAGATTACTAGTTTTACATTAATACTTATATGTATGCTATGAATGTATGGATATTATTATGTATTAGTACTGAATAAGATATATTTTACAGACAATATTGTGAACAGCACCAATATGTTGGAACTATGGTACTTGATAGATGTTTATGTATCCTCTTATCTTTCACTGGACGCTATGATATGCAAATAGATTACTTGTTCTGTTTGTATTTGTACAGGCTCACTCCTTTATGTGGTACTCAAGTTAGATCAGGAGTGTAAATTGTGCAATGCCTGAGAAATTAGGTTTTGCATGGTATTAGTAATAAGTTTAGTTTATCAGTTTAGTGTAATAAATGCAATACAGTGGTCTATTCTTAATTTAGGCATAAGCTTGCCACCCGCAGCCTACATATTATTAGTTATTTAACAGTTACATTAGTGAGACATGTAACCCATTATACATTTATTACACTGAATAACTAAAGTTATTTAGTAGATGCTGGTATGATATATGACGAAGACTGGCTGCTGTACAGCATAAACACTGCGCCTCCAGTCGGTTCTTGCCGTGCAGCAGTATGAATATCACTGGCCCATGCCTGCATCGCTGTATCGTGTGTCAACTGATAAGGTCTCAGCAATCTTGTTTTACTAAAGGGTGTTCTATTGGTGTCTGTGGTCGGCCATAGACTGTTGGCTCTGTGTGCTATCAACACGTAGTCCTACTGTTCACTGCCACTAACTCCACGCCATCTCCGTGTCGTCCCCAGACTGCTGGAGGAGCAGGAGGCGGCCCCTGACCGCTGGTTCCGGTGGCGAATCGCCGATTACTGGAAGGATAACATCGAAGCTGCCTGCCGTTTCGTGGGCGCCAAGTCGCAGAATGCTGCCTTTGTCCGCAATGCAACTTCAGGTTTGATTCCACCGAGGTATTCGGTAATACGTCTCATGTTGTTGCACCTGCGGCGTCTCCTATGGTTCGATGTTATATTCATTCCACAGCGTCCGACCGTTTATTCAACAACGTGTCCCTTGACGCATGAGTGTTACGCACAAGATGCCGTCAAGTCAGTCACTGTAAATAAGTTTAACCTTGAATTAAAGTATTACTTATATAACTTTGAATTATAGTATTAGTGTTGAATGCAATGCAATTCAGTAACATTATTTGGAAGTTTGAAGACGTTTAAAGCGATGGGTGGCCATGTGTGTATCAAGCAATATTATGTTGTTGGTGTTGTTTCTGCAAATGTTGCTAATAGAGCAGTTGCTGTTGCCCCATCTGCTGTCTGTCTGTCTGTCTCTATAAATACCTGATGACGCGTGGCCATGTCTATAAACACGCACATGCGATTATTCTTTCTACTGTCTATAACGCAAACAACATATCAAACAATGACCTAAATATGTGTTGTCCAATATATAATAAAATATATATAATTGCATAAATCTGACGTCTGATTCTTCTGACATTGTTTGATCTGATGTCGCCATAGACACCATCACGTCACGCGAAACGACGAAGTGTAGTTGTTGACAAAGTACGATGTTATTGTATTGTACAGCTGTAAACACGGTACTCAAGTCGCTGCCGCTGAAAGCCGGAGACGCCATCTTGGTTTATAGTTGGACATACCAATCCGTGAGAAATGCATGCGACGCGACCGCGCAGAGGGCAGGTATGGTCACGTAGAGCAACGGAGCTTTCATATTTGAAATGTATTTGATGCGTATACATATCTGCAAAATGATGTGCCGCGATTTGCTTGTTATAATTAAGTTCGTCTATATGCAAGTGTGGGAAGTTTCAATATCTCAAACCTCTCCTGATAATGAATACCCTTGTGGGGCATCTTTTAAAGCAATGCATTTTGGTGTTTCTTCTGAAACACACAGGCAATGTGGGTGAACGAAATTGCCCTAGTTTCGATACAGCAGCAGGTAGATTCGACCCCGGTCCACTCGACCACCCAACGCCTACCATACAGCTACCGCGCCACACTGTTGTAACGGAAATACATTATAATAAGGTAAATCAAATGTTCGACCCAAGCTAAGTCTACTAAACGTGATTGGTCAACGTTTATGTACTAAAAGCAGTGCCGTCTTCCAAGTAAAAGAACAACGTCGATGTATCGTGTGGCGAAGTGGCGTGTGGTTGGAACAACGGACTTTCAATCGAGAGAACACGGCTTCAAATCCTCTTGCTGCCGTTTCGAAGCTTAGACAATTTCATTCACTCCACGTTGCTCCAGTTCACTCAGATGTATGCATGAGTATATACCTGGCAGTTGTGGATATGTGAATGAATGTCTGTAACGGCAACACGGCTGAATGCTTCCCAGATTTGTCGAGTTGGCTTTGGAATGAGCAGGTCTACCGGGGTGTGAAGTGTAAAGTGCTTTGAGCAGTCCCAAAGTCTGGATACCGCGCGCGCTATGTAAAAACGTATCTTTGTGTCGAGATCGTCAATGTTTTGTAGGAGCCGAAGTTCTCTCAGTCGACATAAAAATCCCGATTAAGAGTCGACACGAAGTGATTGAACAATACCGGGATATGCTGAACGCCCACACCAATGTGAAGATAGCGGTCCTCGGTGAGATAATCATGCTATTTTAACCGCTGTTAAAATATTTCGTGTATTGTGTGAGCACAATGTTAAATTATCTCATTCAGTGACAATCATGGTGCCTTAACATAGTGATCAGTGACCAGGTCACGCCACCAAGTGGACGTCCAATGAATGAAAAACTACCGTCGTATATGTCTGAAGAATATCACTTGTTCAACGACTGCACACTAACATTAAGTTATGACCATGGGCATCCGGGGGGGCATGCGCCTCGCACCCTCCGTGTCACACATGTATGGTTTGGCTGCGATAATGCGATGATCCAATGGAGGTGCACGTTATGGTTCAGCATAGAAAATAATCACAAATCAAGTATGCTGAATAAAATTACAATCTACCAACATCCAATATTATTCATCACTATTAAATCACTTTTATATAATAATTCAAAGCCTCTTACAGCTGGCGTCGCTTCTAGCATAAACAATTCCAGCGAGTGTAGTACCGAGCTAGTCACAGCGAATGCAATCATGCGTACCCCCTGATAGTGCAGTCAAACGTAGAGCATGCCCAGACAAGTGCAGTCAAGCGTACCCCCGGCTAGTGCAGTGCTTATCGAAAGTCCAACAATGTTCATCGACGTGTAATCCGCCCTCCTCAGGTATGTGCGAACTTTGTTTTTAAACATATTCACGCTGCTAGCGTTTACACAATCCGTAGACAATTTGTTCCATTCATTTATTGTCCTTTGTGAGAACGGGTATTTCCTGATATTAAATCTACACTGATCCTTTACTAATGTTATCTCATGTCCTCTAGTTCTATCATCTTTCTTGAGTGGGAAAAACATATTTCTCTGAATATTTTCATACCCATTTATTATCTTAGAAACTTCAGTCTGATCTCCTCTTAACCTCCTTGTCTCTAGAGTTGTTAAACCATATTCTTTAAGGCGTTCTTCAAAACTAAGGTCTCTCAGTTCTGGAATAATTTTAGTTGCTCTCGTCTGTATGCGTTCAAGCGTATCTATATCCTTCTTACTATATGATTTCCATGCTTGTATGCAGTATTCTAAATGAGGTCTAACTATTGCTTTATACAGAGGTATAATTGGTTTTATCCTTGTATGTTATGTTTCTCATAAGCAACCCAATAATTTGATTACCCTTTGAAGCTTCAATACCACACTGTTCTAAAACTTTCAAATCAGCACTTATTGTTATTCTTAAGTCCTTTTCTTTGACAGTAGTACCTAGAATAGTATCTCCCATATTATAGTATATATCCAGGTTCCTGTACGAAGGCATTTCCATTTCCCAAAATTGAATAACATCTGCCATTTTTCAGATCATTTAATTAATTTTGCTAGATCGTTTTGGAAATGTTGTTTATCACCATCAGTGTTAACCTTTCTAAACACTTTTGTGTCATCCGCAAATTTCAATACGTTGCCCTGTTATATAGTCGTCCAAGTCATTGATGTATTTTAAGAATAATAAAGGTCCTAATACTGATCCTTGTGGTACCCAACTCAAAACTTATTTTCAATTTGAAACCTCTCCATCTACTACAACACGTTGTCTTCTGTCAGTCAGCCATTGTTCTATCCATTCAATTATGCCATCCCCAATACCATGGGCTTTTAATATAAGTAGTAGTCTTTGATGTTGCACTTTGTCAAACGTTTTCTGAAAATGTAAGTACATAATATCTACTGGAGATCCCTCGTCTATCCACTTAGTGATTTCTTCCAAAAAACATAACATATTTGTTAAGCGTGACCTCGCTTTTAGGAATCCATGTTGAGAAGAATTTAATAATTTATTCCTAACAAGGAAGTCCACCATATGGTCTTTAATTAACCTTTCTAATAATTTACAAATCACTGACGTTAAACTCACTGGTCTGTAAATAACTGACTTATTTCTCGAACCGTTTTTAAATAATGGTATGATGCTTGCTTCTTTCCATTCAAAAGGAAAAACTCCCTCTTTTAATAACAAGTTGAACACCCTTTCAAGTGGTATACTGATTTGTTCTACTGTTTCCATTAGTAGTTTTGGAGGAATTCCATCCACTCCTAGTGATTTATTATCCTTCATTGCCTTTATTTTCTTTCTATTTTCTTAGCTACAATTTCTGGAGTTACAATTAACTGCCCTAAATAGTCATATTTAGCCTCCTGAAATTTAGCATCTAGAACTGGTAATGAACTAATGTCCTCTTTGGTAAACACTGAACTGAAGTAAACATTTAAGTCTTCCGCCATAAAAAAACCCTTATGATATTATATTTCCAGCCCTGTCTTCTAGAGGTCCGATCTTGTCTTGTACGTTTTGTTTACTCCTGACATATGCATAAAAACTCTTGCTGTAATTTTTATGTTACATGCTATGCTTGCTCATAGCTTCTTTTAGATTGTCTAATTTCATTCTTCTTTGTAATTTGTCTTCATCCTTTCTGGTACGCTTATAAACCCTCCACATAGTTTGCTTGAACCTATTTTTCTAATAGCTTCTTTTGACAAGTGTTTCTTTCTAGACCGTATTCTTTGTTTTTTTTTCAAGGGAACAAATTGATCAATGATATTTTCAATTTCATATGTTAGAATGTTCCAACATTCAATTGCGGTCTTGTTCCTCAGCATGTTATTCCAATTTAGCTTTGCTAAGTATTTTCTCATATCTTTATGGTTACCTTTGTGGAAGTTTCTCTTTTACGTTTTTTATTTTTACTTTCTGATTTTACATTGATGTCAAAATGTATTTGATTATGATCGTTGTTACCCATTGTATTTTTACATTGTCCACTAATTGTTATTGTGATGACAAAACTATATGTAATACATTTTCTCCCCTGGTTGGTTCTAGCACGTGCTGAGTAAGGAAGCTCTCCTGAATTAAAAATAGAAATTGTTGATCCTCACCCCCTGTACTTTCTAGAGATTTCTAGAGATTCCCATTGTATGTGTCCATCGTTTGAATCTCCCATTGTGATACATTCCCCTTTACTAACTTCCTTTATAGCTTTTTGTATTTTGTGTTATCCTCTTCGTTTATGTTTGAACTTCGGTAAACTAATCGAATAGTGAATTTTTTATTTCATGAAACTATCTTGCCCCAAACAGCTTCATCGCAATCTCCTTCCATTTCTAATTTTATTTCATAAGCCTGAATAGATTCTTTAATATATAAAATTATCCCCCCTTATTCCTTCTTCAAATCAAATAATATACTACACAAAATCCATGTCATAAGAATCTAGACAATACAGGCATAATGATGGTGTACACAAAAATGTATTTCGTACAAAATTTATAACAAAAAAGCACTTTACAAATTTCCTTTATCTCAACCCATTGTGGATGGTGAGAATGTAAACATATTTACTTCACCATTGTGCTGTCACCGACACAAATCAACAACTGCTGCTATATCTCAAGATAATTGTTCTCCACCATAATTAAATGCTGACACAAGGATAAACAATATCAGCATACAGCGAGTTTTCCAATTATACCAAACATGACAACATTTCATTTTTCTGTTAATCCGTTGTAAACAAACCATTTACTGAAATCTTTAGTCGGCGCCACTAGCACGATCCACAATCACCAAGTTCAATCGCTAGGTTACTAAAGGAAACAAGCTAATTCTATTAAAAAAAAAATTATTTTATGGCGAGTAGATTGTTTACTATTTGTGTTAGTTAGATCATCTAATATTTTTGTTAATTAAATATATACAATTCTATAATTATTGTTAATTGAAAGTAGACATTTTGGTAAGTGTAAAAAATTTCTGGTCGAAATCAGACAGCAGAATGTGTTGCCCCCAGGCCTGGAAAAAAGCCTGCGGACGTCCCTGCCCTGGTTACGCCTGTGCTCCAGCGGCTCTTTTTGGTATTCTCTGATTAACGACCTCAATATCTAACAAGTTTTAAGAATATTTAACCAGATTTATTCAGATTTAACACAGTCTGACAAGATGGTGCTGAAACCTAGTCAGACAAGATATAAATATATTTAACACGATTGCCATCCATAGCAACGTGCCCCGGATATCAAGTGGTAAAAAAAGAAGGCATTGGTTAACCAATTCCTTTAGTTTGAAAAAGAACACTTCTATCGACATCTTCATAGCATTTCAATTATCTTACTTAACCTATTTTATATTTTGACGTGAATGGCTTAACTTTGGTGCTCGATAACTAACTAAGTAACTGCATTCGCCCTTTTTAAATGCTTCGCTGGTTTTACTGCTGGTATTTTTGTCTCAGAACTGATATCCAGCCCGACTGCTACTATTATGCCGATATTGGAGCTGGTTAAGTTATGTCAAGAGCGGGGTGTGTTGGTTCTACTGGATGGCGCTCATGGGCCTGGCCAAGTCCCCCTGAACTTGGAGGAGTTGGGCCAAAGTGGCGTCGATTTCTTTACGGGTACGTGGGTACAGATCATTATTTATTTTCCATAGGCGACCATGTTAACGTTTTTAGCCGTAGTGTAGTAGTCTGCATATGTGCCCTTTTCCCTGTTCAGAAACAATTTATTCAAGGTGCAAACAAATCACTGGCACTTCATTCGTATGCCACCGATCAGGAAGTGAAATAGTGATCTAAACCCAGGTCACGAACCGATACTTTGTGGAGCACTGTTTCCTCAGCACTTATGTGAGTGAGGACAGTGAGGACACGTGCTTGTTATCGGCAGTGTTGTTTTGGCGGCGAATTTGACACAGTGGTAAATATTGATTCCTGGATGTCATCGAAATGTACACGACTGTCGTTGTTGTGATCTTTATTTTCTTAATCTTGTGTTCTCAAATCTTCCTGGATTAGTATTTTATTGTATATATAACCAACTACCTTGTGCATGAATGAACACACATGTGCATGATCGCTTGCGTGCGTGCGTGCGTGCGTGCGTGCGTGCCTGCGCACGTGCGTGCGTACGTGCGTGCGTGCATTTCCGTACTTGTAATGTAACTTGTATTTAGGTACGTTGTGTTAGCCGAAGTTTGGGCTGTTTTGAGTATAATTACTTGAGACTTGAGAGTTAGTTAACCGTTTGACCACCAACCGATTCAATATGTGCCAAACGCGTGGTACTTGCACGCACGCACGCACGTGCCCACGTACGCACTCTTCGCGAATCTGTG
Source organism: Lamellibrachia columna (assembly GCA_963662155.1). NCBI lineage: Eukaryota > Metazoa > Annelida > Polychaeta > Sabellida > Siboglinidae > Lamellibrachia > Lamellibrachia columna. The sequence goes on from OY759272.1 coordinate 2,913,457, forward strand.
GCCCTCCGGAATGTTGCAGGCAACTTTCACAAGTGGGTGTACGCCCCCCGCGGCTGTGCCATCCTGTGGGTGCACCCCAAACACCATAAGGTCATCAGGCCTGTAGTGACGTCAACCTACTACAACCACGACGCCTGGCAGGAAGACTTCATGACTCAGGGCACGGCCGATGACACAGCCTACTACTCGTGCATGAAGGCGATAGAGTTCTACCAAGGCATCGGTGGCATGGTTAGTATACATCCATTCATAATTCCATCAATCCAACTGCTTCACTGCCGCCTCCAGCACCCCCCCCCCCCCCCCATCCACCGTTCTCGTTTTCTGTTCCCCTCCCAATCCCGCCAAATCTTTCTTCTCAAATCTGACCCGTTTTTGTAGAACATTATCATATTACATTAGTAATCTATTGGCATAATCATATTGGCAATACACCCACACAGACACGCACGCACGCACGCACGCACGCACGCACGCACGCACGCACGCACGCACGCACGCACGCACGCACGCACGCACGCACGCACGCACGCACGCACACACACACACACACACACACACACACACACACACACACATCTACTCAACTCAATGTGTCAGATGTGCCTTCGTGTAGATTTGTTGACGTTTCAAGATCATGTATTTTAGGAAGCCATTGTCGGGTACAACTCACAGTTGGCGGACGAAGCTGTGGCGCTACTGACAGCCGCGTGGGGGACGCACACGTTCCCTATCCCCAAAGATATGGAGGCGCCGTGTATGCGTGTTGTGAAGCTACCTCACTTGAGCCAGTATCCCGTGGAGCAGAAGCCAGGGGCAAGCAATGTCTACTTTATGCACTACTTTGTGGAACAGTTGATTGACGCCAGTCCGTATATAACGTATGATAACGTAATGCCACACCCGTCTAACAATTCAACATTGTGGGGTTACTTTACCAAGTATGAAACTATATTGTGATCAGTTAGTCTTGTTATTGTGTATTTTGTAGTACTACCTGTCTGTCTTTCTGCCTCTCTTAATCGTTCGTTCACTTAATATATAACTCACTCACATCCTTACCCACTCAATTGCTCTTTCCCTGTCACTCAATCTCTCCTTGCAATCATACGAATTAGTTGTATAATTTAAACGGGCAATAGTTTGACATACGTATGCTCTCTCGACTAGGTGGTGTTTGGAGATATCCTCGGCCTAATGAAGACATTGGCTGACCGGTTTCGAATCTATTCGGTGGTCCTCTACATGTACGGTGAAGCGTGGGTGCGCATTTCTGCACAGGTATGTCACATGACTCAACCTGTTGTATCATTCGTTGTAGCGGATTATACATCAACTCTGAACAATTAAATCAATCAATGTCGTTGTCTGTTTATTAACGTAAAACTGAAATACAAGATGAAAAATAAGGTATAAATGAAACAACACAAATGTGTAGAAAACATGAATATTACCAATAAAGGCACAACTACACCTTATTACTACTTATTAGAAGTTGGGGCGGGGGAAAAACAATAGCTAGTTTACAAGTCATATAACACGAGCTGCGCACAAAACCACGATGCTATGACACTACCCTAACGGAATCTCTCCTCCCATTCTCTATTGCACACATGCAAATACCAGATGGCGCCACCACACAATTGCACTAGCAGTATATAAATTACTAGCAATTACATTCGTCGTCATTTATATATGTGTAGATAAAACAACCAACGAGAAAAACAGATGACGCGTCCAAACACGTATTTCAAAGAAGGGCACAAACCCACCCACCATTTCCATTCATTGGATGTAAAATATAATGATGTGGTTATAGTAGGCCCTGTGGTTTCCAAAGTGTTTTAAATGTGTCTCCTCGATTCGACGTTTCCAGTCGTCTTGTTTCAGACTCATTTAGTGAAAAATCAAACCTCTCTAATATCGCCCGCTAGCTTGTTTGTGCAAATGTGTTAATTTGTTTCTATGAAATCTTCGGACAAATTATTAAATAAGTTTCGACTAGGGGTCGCAATTCGACGAGAAGGGTCAACAATGGCTCCGCCTTTATCTACTAGGCCCATGACAAGGCTATTCACGTTTTCGCAAGTTACCCGATCTAACGATCAAAGTCGATTCTTTCGATGGATTTAACAAAAGTACGCACTTTTTTATTTAACCTACTGCGCAGATTACTTACATTAAAATTCACACACTACATATTTGAACTTCAACGAACATGATTTGCGATGGGCTAAATAATGAGGATGGGTTGTTGAATGTGTGCTAAACGCTCGTTCAGGCGCAGGCCCGTTAACTTTCTGTTTATGACAGCTGTGCAGGGCCTAACTGTTAATAAAAAAATACCGCACATTCATCATGTTGTGACTATGGGGCAAGCAAATGGGTAGAAAGCCAAGTTGGTGCACATGTGTAGTCTATGTGAGCGTGCACACGAGCCGTTGATAGCACTAACAAAAATACCCAACTTCCGGGTAGGATAACTTGGATGTTCATAAGTGACGATTACGATAACAATATTTACAACATTTAAAAGAAATATCCATCAATGCCTTGGTTCCTGTTGCTGCCAGCCAATATCTTGATGTTGCGGACAAATGTACGTAATAACCACAAAGGGTAATTCAATTGTTCGTAGAAAAGGTAATAGCGGGTGAATGTCGAAAAAGATAAAACTGTGACGACCCGAGCGTGGGGTCGTAGATGAACCATTGAAAGTTTGGCGCCTATCCCTACATGCAAAGCGTCTAGGAGGAGTTGCATAACATGCACACAAACATAGAAACACGTGTTGGATTATAGTCCGATGACGGTTGTTATTGTTGCAGGTGTACAACTCCCTGGACGACTACAGGAAGCTTGCTGACGCCGTTCTGACCCTGGTTCACGAGGAAGGCGATACGCACATAAATAATGTGAAAGAAAACTAACGGCAGCCTGACAATTTTGAATTTCTTATCAACTTAAAAAGTCATAGGCCTATTGCATCGAATTGCATCGAATTATATTTTCATAAATATTGTGTGTCCTATTATTTAAAATATTGATACCGTAACAAAGATTCACGTGTGCTGCTTTCGATTTATTTGTTTAAAAGTAGTGTAGCGGCCATCTAATGGCGGCCGTAAGGTGATATTACATTTTCAACGTATAATTTCAAGTCAAAATATAGGTCTAGCCACCAAAGTGAATCCTCTACATGATTTAAAATCCCAGATATAAGCTCTAGTGTCCAGCATAGTGTGATTTAGCAGCCATTTGTAATTACCAGATGTCAAGGTAGAGTGGTCAAAAATGCCAGAGACGGATTTCTGTTACAGGAATATAATATCTATCTACAAGAGAAGCTTCTTTTTATTTAGTATGCGGAAAATGCAACTTTACATAGTGGCCCAAACCATAAATATGATCGTACACGTCTCTAATCGTCTGTTCAGTGTTCACGCCTCGATTTTCATTATTGCCTTATCATACTCTCGGACACAGCACGTCACAAATAAAACAATTGCCTTTTCTGATGTATTTACACAATAGTTTGTTCAGTAACAAATAATATAATTCAGTAAAATCACTGACATGTTGAATGACACTTGTGGATTGGTGTTGATTTTCTAATACTGGATAGCTATAGGTTATTCGTGGAGAACGTCAATGGATGTTTTGTGACACACATTGTCCAGTTAATTTGTACGATTTGCTAAAGCTACCGTGTGATACAAGGGATTCAGAGATACAGTTTCGGCGTGTTTTGTGTTCGCACTTTGATGCGGCCCAAGTATTTCTCAAATACATTTCTGAATTTCCAGAAAGACAAGACAATGGAATCGGGACATGATTCTGATTGCATGAGATAGATGTCAAGTTGATGAACAAAGTCCTTGACATTCGAATGTGAGATTGCATCTTCCTCATTTCCACAGTCATCAGTATAGTAAGAGGAAGTGACACAGTCAGATGTGGATGTTTCTTTCTGAGCTACAGTCTCTGCATTGGAATGCGAGGCGCATGTCTCAATTCGCAAGTCTCAAGTGGTTATACTCCAAACAGCCCAAACTTGCGCTAACGCAGGAGTTTGTGGTGGATTGTGCGCATACGCTGTGGGTGGTACATTCGACTAAAAGACTAGTAACTTTAATGTTGCTCAAATGGTTTTTATCTTATAGTTTTATTTATTTTATATATAGGATGTTAAACGAAATTTTTTAATAGGTTGGTTATGTGTATGGATACTGTCGCTGTCTTGCCACATGCACACATAGACAGTCTCCATACCCACACCATGGATAAGTTTACGCTGAGCACTGTGTTTTAAAGGTAGTTTAGGTGAGGAGGTGTGGCGAAAGGAAGTTCCATAATAGCTTCTTGAAATGATTTTGGGTTTTTTATGTTGGTAATTTTTGGTGGAATCATATTCCATATGCGAATGGCTTGGGGATAAAATGAAAAGACCATTGCATTTATACGACACCTGGGGGCTATGTATTGTCCACGGGTTCGAGAGCGGGTTAGTAGGCCTGGAGGGGGGGGGGTGATCTCAATAATGTTATTTAGAATTTTGTAGAAGGTTGTGGCTTGTTTATTGATGCGTCTTCGTTCGAGGGTTGGCCATCCAAGGGCAGTAATTAGATCTGCTTTCTCAACATCCTCATCGATGTTGAGAAAGTCATCTGATGATATGGCCTCATAAATGTCAAGAGTTGTGTGTAAAGACTTCAAGGTGTCGCCACTCAGTTGACAAATCCGATGTCACTTCGACAGCTGTATCGTAACAGTTCTTGGTAGTGACAGGAATGACTTTCTTCCGGGCTTGATTGAGCAACAATATTGAATCAAGAAGGTATATTTGGAACTCGACCGCTCTGCAGCCATCATCAATGTGACAGATGAGTTTTCAGCATATCAGAGACCTATAAATAAAATAAACTGAATTGGTCCCTTATTATTCTTTGGTGTACAGTATTGTGTACCAAGAAATTACATGTACTACATATGTTCGTGAGACATGTAAAGATCAAAACAAGGTTGCATGTTAAGTTTACGCATCATACTTTGTATACATGCATCTTTGAACACCTACATATTTTTTGTACATACTTACTTGTTGTGTACAAAGGTTTCATTCATCAAAATACCTCAATGTTTTAATTGAAGATGCAGGAGAGTGAGAAGTCAGGAATGGACAAGTAGGGAAAAAGGAAAAGAGGGTGGAACAGAGAAGAGATTATGGGTAGAGGAGGACTGGAAGTAATGAAGAAATAGAAAGAAAAAGAGGCAGTTAATGACAGTCTATGAGAGACAAGAGGAGGAAAACAAAACATTTGGGGGGGTACAGAAAAGTTCAAAACTGTGTGAATTACAAAACAGTGCATGCTACCAAAATTCTTCAAATGAAACACAATGCAGTAACAAAGGATATTTGATACATGTATTCTACCAGATTCATTCATTTATTCTTACCTGTAGTTGACCTTCACATTCTGTAAGATGCCCTGGTTGCAGTTTGGACGTTGCATTGGGTGGCAGGAAAAAGAGTTCCGTTGCTCTGAGCCCTTCAGTTGTCTTGTGAGCTGTGCATTTGTCTATCACAAGCAACACTTTGTGCTGTTGGCGGTGCATGCCTCGATCGAATGATCGTAACCACCTTTCGAAAAGCTCGGCAGTCACCCATGCCTTACGCTTTCCCTCATATGTAACAGGCAGTTTGTTTATACACTTGAAACGTCGGGGATTATGGAATTTACCAACTGCAAACAAACCCCGTTTCTCTGTTCCATCCATGTTGGCACAAATGACCACTGTGATTCTTTCTTGCGAATTTGGATATTTCTCCAGTTTTCTTTTCAGCACTTCCTCTGTCCACGACTCAATAGCCGCTTCATTCACCGACTGACTCTCACCACAAATTCTGTGGAATGTTACGCCATGCCTCTTCTTGAAGCGACTTAGCCATCCATCACTGCATTTCCAGTATATACTAAGACTGATCTAGCTTCTTTGAACCAATACAAAAGGGCCGTATCAATGTTCTCGTGTTCAGCGCTTCGTAGCCTTTTCGAATCAGTATTAAAATTACTTTCATAAAATGTTCTTCTCTATCGTGCATTGTCCTTCAAGATGCCACACCAAACTCATCTGCAATGAGTCGTTTTTTCTTATTGGGGTTTGCTTCTACGGCTTCGAGTGACAATGCAGTGTTTTTTTTTCGACCAGCCAACTCAGCTAGCCTGTGCTGAAATGAATGGCTTTAGACGCTGCAGGTGCGGTCGTTCGTTTGTACAACGCACTGTTCGCAAGAGGTGTCAGATCGGGCGACCGGCCGCGATCAAAGTGGCTGTGACATGAAAGGCAGCGGCACTTCAACGTTTTCGGTCAAACAAAGCGAAGACTGGACGTTCGGCATAAGTAGCGGATAAACCTCTTTGTGAAGTCAGTTGAGACATACTAGTGCTTCTTGTTATCCGGATTCCAGATAACTCGAATTCGTATTAACCGGAGTATTTTTACAGAGACAAAGAAGGCCTCGGGCTGGGACCTGACGACAACTTCGAATTATCCAGCTTTTCGAATTAACCGACTTTGAATTAAGCGGTGTGCAATGTAAAATTGTGTGTATGTATGTATGTATGTATGTATGTATGTATGTATGTATGTATGTATGTATGTATGTATGTATGTATGTATGTATGTATGTATGTATGTATGTATGTATGTATGTATGTGTGTGTGTGTGTATGTATGTATGTATGTATGTATGTATGTATGTATGTGTGTGTGTATGTATGTATATATATATATATACGTATATACATACACATTTATCTATATTTAATTTAAATCTAGAAATATGTATATATATATATTATATATATACATATATATATATATATATATATATATATATATATATATATATATATATATATATATATATATATATATATATATATATATATATATATATATATATATATAAATATATATATATACACATACATACATATATACACATTATCTAGAAATATGTGTATGTATGTATGATGTATGTATGTATATATGTATATATATATATATATCATAAACTTTAAAGTTATTGTGCTAATGGCATAGTGTTTATCTTAATTTAAATTTTTTTGTCTCATTATGACTTTATAAGGAAAAAGACAACTTCGAATTATCCAGCTTTTCGAATTAATCGACTTTGAATTAAGCGGTGTGCAATGTAAAATTGTGTGTATGTATGTATGTATGTATGTATGTATGTATGTATGTATGTATGTATGTGTGTGTGTGTGTGTGTGTATGTATGTATGTATGTATGTATGTATGTATGTATACATATATATATATATATATATATATATATATATATATATATATATATATATATATATATATATATATATATATATATATATATATATGTATACATACATACATACATACATACATACATACATACACACACACACACACACATACATACATACATACATACATACAAAATATGAGACAACAAAATATATATATATATACATATTTCTAGATTTAAATTAAATATAGATAAATGTGTATGTATATACGTATATATATATATATATATATATATATATATATATATATATATATATATATATATATATATATATATATATATATATATATATATATATATATATATATATATATATATATATATATATATATATATATATATATATATATACGTATATACATACACATTTATCTATATTTAATTTAAATCTAGAAATATGTATATATATATATATTTTGTTGTCTCATTGTGACTTTATAAGGAAAAAGATGCAATAGTAGGAGTTCGAAAACGCACTGCCTGCGTGGCAGGCAAACATTCTACCGCTGAGCCATTACTTTTCACCCGATTACGTTATCGTTTGGGTGTGTATTCATGTCAGTCTTGACAAACAGGTTGCGCAACCCAGTCTCAAGAAAACGGCGAATTTGTAGTAACGCGGGAAAATGGAGAAAACGGCGAGTTTGTAGTTACGCAGGACGCCACCCAGCCGCTAGGAACGGTACAGTAGAACGGCGGAAACCGCGAGAAATGTGGGAGGATTGCCGATGATATCATGTCATGGACTTCATACATAAGGCATCCACAAGAGAGCGCCACTGCTGTCGGTTTGTGGCCTGTCTGGTGATGGTTTCAGAGGTCAGTCCGCATGCCTTCATCTCTTTCTCCACTGTTCTCTGCCAGGTCTCCTTGGGACGACCTCTTCCGCTTCCCATCCGGTGTCCAGCGTAGGGCTATTCTGGGCAGCGAATCTGGTAGCATTCGACGCACGTGCTCCAGCCATCTCAGTCTTCTCTTTTTTATAATTTGGGTAAGAGATTTTGCATTTGTCCTCTGCCTCTGCCTCTGCCTCTGCCTCTGCCTCTGCCTCTGCCTCTGCCTCTGCCTCTGCCTCTGCCTCTGCTTTTGGCTCTGGTGCAGCTCTTCGTTTGAAATTCTTCTAGGCCAGACAATTCTGAGAATCTTCCGCAAGCACTTGTTCTGGGAGGTCTCTATTGTGGGCTATTCTAGTTGTTTATTTCCAGCGCTCTGTCCCATACCGTAAAACGCTGAACACATTGCTGTTGAAGATCCTTAGCTTAGTGTGGGTTCCAACTTGTTTTGATTTCCAGATTTTCTTCAGCATGGCAAAAGATTGGTTGGCTTTGGTGATTCTGGAGTTGACCTCCCTCTCCGTCTCCGTCTCCCTCTCCCCCTCCCCCGGATAAATTTCGTAGCCGCGAAGTTTCGTAAGTTCGCATTCTCGAACGACTTGCGAATTTGCTTAGCTATGAAAATCGCAACTTACTTACGATATTCTCACTAGGTTTTGTCAGTGTTGCAACGGCTAATGTAACTAAAATTGACTTCCGTTTAAGCAGTGTTTTGCCATTTTACATCTGCATGCGTCTTTATGTTGATAGATGATAATACATCAAAATGGATAAACATTCAGTAAAAACCGGTGAGTTGTCAATATAGCAACAATGTAAAACATAATGTAACAATGACATTTGAAAATAGTAATGTAATCAGAAAGTTGTTGACTAGAAGTAGTGTAATGTCGAGACCAACTCGGTCTCTGACAGTAACTGAACTGGACTCGAGTATATTGTGTAAGTGACCCTTCGGCTTCGTCGCGGCTTCCTCTTTTCAAACGAAAGTCGAAAACATCGACATCGCTATATTGTCCAATTGTTATGCGTTATGTGTCAGGAATAATGTGTGCGCTTGTGGATTTAGCAACAAGATCGCCAAATGAAGAAAAAAGGAAATCATTGCATTGCCATTGCCATTTTGCATTGTCTTATTGTAATATTGAGTGTCCAACATAAGCTTTTATTTTGTTTCTATTTTTATTCATCTATGTGTATGACTGTGTCTATGAGTTTTATGTGTATGAATAATTAAAGGAAAAAATAATACATTATACACACAATAATAATGTAAATAATAACACACACATACTTCTCTGTAATAATATTAATGTATACACATTATGATTAGTATTTGTAAACGTGTGTTACATGGAATAACCTATTTTAAATCTCTTATTTAATTACAGCATTGACCGAACTCTGTCAACCTCTCCGACCAATGAAATAACAACACAAGGTAAGTTATATGACATGGTCATGTTATCTATGATAAAAAGCACACGGTATACTATAACCCAGGTGTAACTATGTAATACAATAAGGACTGATCACATAATTAGCATCTGGTCAAGGGCACACGGTGCGTGACTGTGCATTGTCTGGGAGATGTCATCTTCTATGATGTGCTCAATGTGGCGCATGCATTTGCAATCAAGGTGATATTTTTGAAGAATCTGAATCATTAAAGTAAATTTGCTGTATGGACTATATCGTATAACTCGATCATGTTAGAAATGATGTAGAGCATAAAAATGAATATCACATGTATGTATTTTTACAGTTGCATTAAATTATCTGCTCATGAGCTGTGTGGTCTACTTAGGCCTACAACATATTATGAATATGGCTACCTTTTCACAGCTATAGTTTACCAGTGTAAATATAAATAAAACACTGTACCAGTCATTCTACAAACTGAGCACTTTCACTTTTTGAAATAGATACACATTGTAGAATAACTTTAAGAAATGTAATTTACATTATGCATTTACTTAATAAGGATATCTTCCATTATATATCGGCCAATATAATGCTGAGCAACACGCTATATTAGGAGCGTAAAATTATGATGGTCCTTGATAAGTTCAAAAGAATTTTTAGTCTTCCTACAGTTAATGATTTTCTTTCGAGGTAATAGCTTTAAAAACAACCGCTAAATGAAACACAACAAGGCATTTTTATAAGAAAATATATTTTTTAAGTCAAGTTTGGTGGTGGTTTACATATGATATATACTTGTGTAACAGCTTTTGTACATATCTTTTATATCTTTTATTAGTCATTCGAACACACATTAGTCGTTCCAACACACAGCAAATCAGCAATGCCATGAGCAACTATAGGTGGGAGGTAAGATTGATGGGAGGTGGATTCTCGCAATTGGTGGGAGGTTGGTGCCCCAAAACAGGTGGGAGATGGGAAGTTGGAACCCTTGCCACATCCCCTCATGTCTCGAGTAATAATACTCCAAACAGCCCAATCTTGGGCTAACGCAGGAGTTTGGACCAACGACGTTTAGTGTCTCTTCCGAAAGACACAGGCAAAGTGGGCTGAATGAAATTGCCTAAGCTTCGAAATGGCGGAGGTGGAATCGAACCACCGTCCTCTCGAAGGACAGGTGGGTGCTTTAACCATCAGACGACCGCTCCCCCTCAACATAGTTGAATTGTGTAATATAAATCGCGGTTCAAGTGTTTTTAAGCTTGCCTACATAATTGTATTATAACACGAATTAAATTTATGTTATAGTATACACTGTACATTTTATTATACATAACATGACCATGTCATAGAACTTACCTTGTGTTGTTATTTCATTGGTCGGAGAGGTTGATAGTGTTGGGTCAGTTCTGTAATTAGATAAGAGATTTGAAATATGTTTTTCCATGTAACACACGTTTACAAATACTAATCATGTGTATATATTTATGTTATTACAGAGAAGTTTGTGTGTGTTATTTTTTACATTATTATTTTGTGTATAGTGCATTATTTTTACCTTTAATTATTCATACACCTAGACTCATAGACATAGTCATATATGAATTAAAATGTAACTTATGCTGGACACTCAATATTACAATAAGACAATGGTTTCCTTTTTTGTTTTTATTTGGCAATCTTGATGTTAAATCCACACGCGCACAGATGCATGACAATTGGACATTATAACGATATCGATGTTTTCGACTTCGATTCTTTCGAAAAGACGAAGCCACGACGACGGGACAGTAGTTAAGGGAAGGTAATGACCGAGCAAAAGAGGTGACCTCTTCTGCTCGGTCATTACCTTCCCTTTACTACTAGGGACACTTACACGGCTTAGTCTTACTCAGTTAAGTTACTGTCAGAGACAGAGTCGGTCTTGACAGTACACTAGTCTCAATGGTATACAAATACTTCTTGTCAACAACTTTCTGACTACTAGGGACACTTACACAGCTTAGTCTTACTCAGTTAAGTTACTGTCAGAGACAGAGTCGGTCTTGACAGTACACTAGTCTCAATGGTATACAAATACTTCTTGTCAACAACTTTCTGACTACTAGGGACACTTACACAGCTTAGTCTTACTCAGTTAAGTTACTGTCAGAGACAGAGTCGGTCTTGACAGTACACTAGTCTCAATGGTATACAAATACTTCGTGTCAACAACTTTCTGACTACTAGGGACACTTACACGGCTTAGTCTTACTCAGTTAAGTTACTGTCAGAGACAGAGTCGGTCTTGACAGTACACTAGTCTCAATGGTATACAAATACTTCTTGTCAACAACTTTCTGACTACGTATATTATCCAGTAGCGGATCTAGGGGAGTCTTATGGTTCTCAAGAACGACATTTGACTACGACTTATTGAGACCCCCCTGCCAACAAGCCTAGATTATCTAAGTTGCGATTTTCGTAGCTGCGCAAATTCGTTCGAGAAGACGGACTTAAAAAATGTCGTGTCTACGAAATTTATCCGCCATATTTGCGTAACTTCTTACATACGATAACATTTCTTCGAGAATACGGGTATGTTAACTCGTTCACATCATCTATGTCACTGTTGTTTATGGTGACTGGATTGTTTGACTTGTGATTCATTTTCATAAGTTTTTTTTTTTGGTGGTCACTTTCAGACCCAACTTCTGTCTTCTCTTGCATGTCTCTCTGCCGACTTGAAATCAGGCTGATGTCGTCCTCCATGTAGGTAGTGAGGGTTCACTTTATTCCACTTCTGCTTTCTGTTGTCGTCACTTTCAGTCCATGGCAACAGAGAAGAGGAATGGTGATAAGATGCAGCCTTGCGTGACCTCTGTGGTGATGCTGAAACTATCTCTGAGCTGATTGTTACAAATAACCTTCCATTCAAAGTCTCTGTAGATAAGTTTTATTATATTCACCATCTTCTGGGGGATCCCATACGGTTGGAGGATTATCCAGAGGGTTTCTCGATGGAGACTGACAAACGCCTTTTCAGAATCTATGAAGTTGGCGTAAATGGTGCTGTTCCATTCAGCCGACTGTTCAAGTATCTGTTTGGGGGTGAATATGTGATCAACGCAGCTTTTCCCTTTTCTGAAACCAGTTTGTTCCTGGCAGATGGTGTTCTCAGTTGCAGCTGAAATTCGTCTGAGGATGATCCCGCTGAAGACTGCTTGTGAGAGGCAGCAATGTTACCCCCGCTAGTTACTGCAGTCCCCCAAATCGCCTCTCTTTGGAAACTTGACAATAGTGCTAGTTTTCCACCCCTCTGGGGTGTCTTCACTGACCCATATCTGCTGCAAAATCTTACGGAGGATATTGGGTGTCACAAATTCATCAGCTTTCAGCATCTCTGGACAGATCCCATCTTCACAAGGCGTGTTTCCATTTTTTAGTGTATTGTTGGATTCTCTAACTACAGTTTCTGTGATCCAAACGAGGTTGACATCAAAACCATCTGCTGCTTTCTGGATATCAGCTGTGGTTGCTGGTTCTGGTCTGTTTAAGATGCTATGAAAGTGCTCTTTCCATCTTGATATTTTATCTTTCTTGTCAGAGATGGGCCTGTCATATATTAATTTTGTCCTTTACATGTAAATATGGGCTTGCGTCATAGTCATCCTTCAAGCATTTTGTGATTCTATAGAGCGTCTTCATGTCTTGTCGGCCAGCTGCTTCCTCTGCCTCTGTAGCAAGCCCATCAATAAAGTGTCGCTTGTCACTCCTTGCCCTGTTTTTCACTTGTTTGTCTTTGTCCGCATATTCTCTTGAAATGTGTTCTTTTAGTCTTGGGGATTTAGCATCCAACACATGTTTCCTGATCTGCTTTCTATCTTCAATCGCTTTCCATGTAGGCTGGAATATCCACTCTTCCTTCTGTGTTTTCCGGCAGCCAAGGATAATATCTCCTGCTTCCCGTATTACCTGATTGAATGCATGTATAGTCATTTCAGTCTTATTCTGCAACACACTGTAATTGTTCTTGAGAGCAATGTTGAAGTTCTGTTTGATGTCAGGGTCATTTAATCTTGCGATTTTGTCTTTTTTCCCCCGAGCTTGGTTCTTCTCAGCTTCAGAACCAAAGACAGCTACCACAAGGCTGTGATCTCTCCCGGTATCCGCATGTCTCGTGGTTGTCACATCTTGTAAAGAACGTCGCCACTTGCAGTTTATGAAGATTGATCAATTTGGGTTTCTGTTCTGCCATATGGGGACTTCCACGTAAATTTACGTATTAACTTATGCTGGAAGATAGTTCCTCCAATTACGAAGTCGTTGAATTCACACTGGTCACGCATCCTTTCTCCATTGTTGTTCACTGTGCCAGTGTCGTGTCTACCCATGACTCTTTCCATTCCTGTGTTGTCGTTACCAACTCGTGCATTTAAGTCTCTAATAACAAGCAGGGCATCATATTTTGTAACTGCTTCTACTGCTGACTGCTGACTATAGACCCTCATAGAAGTCATCCTTCACTTCCGCCTCAGCATCTTCTATCGTTGTATAGACATTGATAATTGACAGTTTTGCTAATTTGAATCTGGTATACAGTAATCCCTCACTGATGGGTTTCCATTCCAAGAGTTTCTTATTCAAATATAAAAGTTATGATTCTAGATATGTCTGTCGGCAGCATTGATCTCTTACTATTTAGCCCCCCTGAGGGTAGCTGTCGTTCACATAGCCAATACTCCAGCTGGTCAGCGTCTATGTGATGCAGCCGGCCAACAAGAACTCATTGACTTATCATCTGATGGCACCATGAGAGCTCGTTTCAATGAAGTGCAACGTTCTGGTCCCAGTGTGGTGCTGAGTTCCAAGTATGTCATGATGCAGCAATGAAAGTGTTGATACCATTCAACACCACCTACCTGTGTGAGGCTGGCTTTTCAGCCATGACAGCACTGGAAACTATATACAGGGTCACGTTGACCACTGAATATGCCATGCGTGTTTGTCAAAGATCTCCCCGCGCATTGATTGTATTATTTCGGGCACCAGCAGCAGTCCTCACATTGAGTGACTAGAGCTTGTAGTTAGGCTACAATAAGAACAGTCCGTAGTGATTGTATTATTGGCAGGCACCAGCAGCAGTCCTAACATTGAGTGACTAGAGCTTGTAGTTAGGCTACAATAAGAACAGTCCGTAGTGATTGTATTATTGGCAGGCACCAGCAGCAGTCCTAACATTGAGTGACTAGAGCTTGTAGTTAGGCTACAATAAGAACAGTCCGCAGTGATTGTATTATTGGCAGACACCAGCAGCAGTCCTCGCATTGAGTGACTAGAGCTTGTAGTTAGGCTACAATAAGAACAGTCCACAGTGACTGTATTATTGGCAGGCACCAGCAGCAGTCCTCGCATTGAGTGACTAGAGCTTGTAGTTAGGCTACAATAAGAACAGTCCACAGTGACTGTATTATTGGCAGGCACCAGCAGCAGTCCTCGCATTGAGTGACTAGAGCTTGTAGTTAGGCTACAATAAGAACAGTCCGTAGTGATTATATTATTGGCAGGCACCAGCAGCAGTCCTCACATTGAGTGACTAGAGCTTGTAGTTAGGCTACAATAAGAACAGTCCACAGTGACTGTATTATTGGCAGGCACCAGCAGCAGTCCTCACATTGAGTGACTAGAGCTTGTAGTTAGGCTACAATAAGAACAGTCCGTAGTGATTGTATTATTGGCAGGCACCAGCAGCAGTCCTCGCATTGAGTGACTAGAGCTTGTAGTTAGGCTACAATAAGAACAGTCCGTAGTGATTGTATTCTGTATTTATTCTGAAATGTATATTTTGAAATAGCAACTGATTTGTGTCATGTTTAACAAGCAGTTTAACATGGTTGTCATTGAATAAGTAAAGTTTAAATGCCTAACCATATTTAAATAAACTGAGATCAAGCTAAGCTGACATATTGATATAGTCTGACATTTATTCATTTAAATCTGTTTTGTTTGAATAGTAATAGTTAAAACGCAGTATAATGGCACTATCAACAGCAAACACGTTTTCTTTTAATGTATAATAAACACATCATTTTTAAAATCAATAACTTTTGACATCTTTGTATCGAAAAGGCGGGGGATGCCATATCTTATGTAGGGGGTCCCAGAATTATTTTGGACACGGGGGGCCTTGGAGGCAAAAAGGTTGAGAACCGCTCTGCTAGAACATACCATAGGGACATGTTGTGTATTATATCTAGATGATTTGTGTGATACAATTTTGATAAAGTTCATCATTAAAAAATAGGAGTTATGGCTGGAGAAGAGAGAGTTGGTATAAATGAACGTTTTTAATAAACTGCATTTACCTGTCTGGAATACGATTCACTACACGGTCGACACCCTAAACCACCATCAAAGTTTATGCAGGAGATGACGTATATTCGACAATCTTGTCCACATTGATGGCGTCCAGTAAACACAGATATCAGTAGATGCGAAACCACAGGAAAAGTCACAAAGATGAAGTCAATGGTCAGTAGGTAATGGTCACACAGAATGCTTCTCAGAAATGAAACTGTGTGCGCGCGTGCGTGCGTGCGTGCGTGTGCGTGTGCGTGTACAAAACTATGGCCATTAAGTGGCAACACAAACAAAACCTGTGCATCATCCTGTTGTATTCTGATTCTATCGTATCTCACATTAGCAATTTTATTTTCCATGGTACTTTATATTTATATTCACAATGGACTCTTGTGATTACAACCTAGGATAATAAATGCAGCCAGTCTGAAAATACTAGAAATTTACTTCATCTACTGTATGTACGTTCTGTATGTAGTGTGGTGGAAAAGTACAGTTGAACTTCAGGTTTATAGATCTTGTAATCCTGATAGTGAATTGAATTTAAGCCCTTCTTTATTTTATTTCATACTAAGTTCCTTAGTACGTACCAGAGTTCACCAAGCTTTCCGTGTGCAAACAGCAAAATGTACTGGAACTATTTACCAGCAGGGCAAACCAGACGACAGCGCAGAAACTGAATCTTGTGTTAATCTCCCCCCCCCCCAACTTGTCTCCCATGAAGCTACCCTGCCATACAATCACAATGGGTGGTGCAGAGAGGCCCGGCTTTTTCTGCGATGATCCACGGCTGTAATGGCTTTTCACGAAGTCACTGTGAATGAAGAACCTGTGAAACATTGTGCAGAAAATGAGTATTTATTTAATAATTTATAATATTATAAATATTTTTTTACATCTGGATTATCAGTATAATTGTGTACATTTTTATGTATGTATTATTGTATTGTAAAGCTCCTTGATTTATGTACAGGATTATGCGCTATATAAGATTTAAATTATAGATCTGGTAAGGATCAAAATAGTGGATATCCAAAATGGTAAACACTGTGAGGGTCAGTGGTGACCGTGGGCGTGACCTCCAAAGAAAACCATGAATTAATAAAAAATATATAATAAAAAAAAATTAATTAATGAAAATACATATAATATAAAAAATATGAATCAATATTAAATGCCTACATTACCATTCCATTACATATCGTTGACATTTCATATGATATAGTCATAGCATAGCCATAGCCTAGGCCTATCTAAAAATAAAGCAATCCGGCCTTCGCTCGTACAATATGATAGCCATTTTTCACAAAAACCGCTACATCGCTGATCTAACCAGACGTCATCTGTTTGAAGGCCTCTAGGCTTTTCCACGCCTACATGAAACTCTTAGTAAATATCAAATAATTTGCAATGTCTGGGCAGGAAACTGCAGGGAAGCTTGCTTCACTCTTGGACCTGCTGAATTTGGCAACGCATACGGATCTACTTCAACGATTCGTAATTTACCAAAATACCTCTGCCTACTCAACACATCTAGAGTGTCAACATACGGTGGTTTTGTCACTTTGGGTCCTGCCGCTGTAGCCATACTGCGATGCAGCAACAAAGTAAACAATTTAATGGATCACTACACATTCACAATGGGCTACCCGAGATGTTGGCTTGTAATCCGAAATGGCCGAATGGGCATGTGTGCACACATAGTGCTGACGTCATTAAGCACCCTCTATATGTATTAGTTAATTATGTATGTGCCCAGAATCTGGGTGCATACCATAGAGTTACATCATTAATCATCCCATCTTGTTTTACTTACAGGTGTTCTATTTATGTCTGTGGTGCATACATAGTTTGAGAGGTTAGACCACAGTGCAATTGTTTTGTCAAAATCACATATCGCCAGCTCTTTTAAAACGACCCCACGTACGATGTCCGTCAATGTTTACAAAAACAGCCATGTATTCATGCGCCCATATGACCCACAGCAGACCAATTCCCTTCAAACCCTCCGTCTGTTAAACTTTACAAAAGGCTCTACTTCACAGCCAATAGCTTCTACAAAGAAACCTGTGAATATGCCTGTTTAATTGCACTAATGTCACAGCTTATGAATTGTTTAGTTTCACGTATCACAATTTAGCCTCTGGCATTGTCACAAGTGTTATTGAGGCCAAGGGAATGCGATTAGTCAGCGCAGTTTTTTTTCCTTTGACATGTAGTATGTCACTCGCACGGTGATCGCAGCTACAGCGGATGCTTACGTTCGAACTCCAGGTCTATATGTAACAGACTTATGCCGCTTATACGTATACGGCGATCCCAGTGTACTGCTACATCGCTACAGTCCAGTAGCGACCCAGACCTCAAATTTACATTGTTTTGTTCGTGCTTCCGCGCGGCCTGGAATGGTGCCTTTCGGACGGGACACGGACAGGTTGCTGTTCCGACACGAGCCAGGAGCGACGTTTCTCAACCACGGCTCGTGGGGCTCTGTGCCTCGACCCGTCTACGACGAACGGCTAAGGTGTGTAGGCTAGGCGTCAATGGTTCACTGTGTGTTGAGCATATTCGTTTAGACGCCGCGCGACGAAGTTGACACATTAGCAATTAATGCTCAAAACGGTCGGCGGTGAGACGATAATGTGAGATAATAATCTTATTTTAACAGCGTTTCACAAAAATGTCTTCTACTGAGTACTGATTTCGTGACAGTCATGTTGTTTTAACATAGTGATCACTGGCCAGGTGGACGGCCAATAAATGAAGTCTTTTGTAGACATGTTCAGTTGTTTGCAGATGCGTATGTTACGAATAATTGTTTTTTCAATAACTACAAGGATGTTTAGTTACTATTCTGGCGACATCGATAAGGCGTCTGACTATAAAGGATTAGTCATCAGTCGAAACTGATCTTTCAAAATTTCTCTTGGGGTGCGTTAGAATCACGCAATTTTTCGTCAAAAAAATTTCCAAGGGACGAGTCAGAAAACATGCAATGGTATGTAAGCTTCTGTTGCAAGGGTATGTCAAGGAATATATACGTCTGACGCACATACGGTAAAATTATACACATTGCCCCGGGAGCCCATAAATAGATCACCAGTTAGTTAGACCGCTGAGCCCTTATTAGTTGACACAATGTAAAATCATGTACCCCTCTAGTTATAGCAGGGAGACAAGTTGTGTGTAAACGGATTGATGAAGGAAAACAACTAAGTAAGCGAGAGCGGACGAATAGGTCAGCCTCCTAGAAAAGGCTATATCAAAACAGACTGCCCCAGTAGAAGACTACAGCTATATTAAAAGAACACCTATATCTAGATAGCGGACGGTACAGCTATATTAACGATGTCAGCTGACCCGTCCAAGGTCACAGTAACCAAGGATAGAACCGCACTCAGATTTGTTGTTCTAGAAAGCGAACAATATAGTTACATAAAGCAGGGAATATTCCGTTAACCCATCCAGGGGAGTGTCCAAATATATAATGTGTATATAATCACTAGAAGGAATAGTTCCTTCAGAATGGAAAGAGGTAAACATTACGCTGCTATTTAAGAAGGGATCGAGGAACAAGCCAGACAATTACAGACCAGTGAGTTTAACATCAGTTGTATGTAAATTACTCGAAACATTAATAAGAGACCACATGGTGGAATTCCTTGTAAAACATAAATTAATAAATACATATCAACATGGGTTCCTAAAAGCAAGGTCATGTCTAAATAATCTCTTGTTTTTTTGAAGAAATTACAAAGTGGGAAGATGACGGATCACCAGTGGATGTTGTCTATTTAGATTTTAAGAAAGATTTCGATAAAGTGTCACATCAAAGATTGTTACTTAAACTAAAAGCCCATGGCATAGGTAATGATGTAATCAACTGGATAGAAAAGTGGCTTACACACAGAAGACAGAGAGTAATAGTAGATTTTGAGTTTTCAAACTGGAAATCGGTTTTGAATGGGGTACCACAGGGATCAGTATTAGGCCCTATACTGTTTTTAATATATATAAATGATTTGGAAGATGACATATCTAGCAAAGTACTCAAATTTGCAGATGACACAAAAGTATTCAGAAAGGTTACTAATGATACAGATGAACAAAGTTTACAGGATGATCTAGATAAATTAGTTAAATTGTCAGAAAAATGGCAAATGTTATTCAATTTTGGGAAGTGTAAATGTCTACACATAGGACATGGAACCATGGACGAAGAATATAAAGTGGGGGGTGCTGTACTAGGTAGAACCACACGAGAGAAGGACTTAGGAGTAACATTTAGTGCTGACATGAAAGTTTCAGAGCAATGTGGGATTCCTGCTTCGAAAGGAAATAAAATTCTAGGGCTAATTAGGAGAACTATCATGTATAAGGAGAAACAGCTAATTGTACCCCTGTAGAAAGCAATAGTTAGACCACATTTGGAATATTGTATTCAAGCATGGAGGCCATATCGTAAAAAAGGACATAGACAAGCTACAAAGAATACAACGAAGAGCAACATAAATGAGTCCAGAATTGAGAGACCTTTGTTACGAAAGTCGCTTATTACAATGTGGTTTGGCAACACTAGAGACCAGGAGACTAAGAGGAGACCAAATAGAAGTGTATAAAATAGTGATGGTTATGAGGATGTTGACAGGAATATGTTCTTCAAACTTAAAGAAGGCAGTAGAACCAGAAGACATAAAGCAGCATTAGTTAAGGAGCAGTGTAGGTTGGACATGAAAAAGTACTCATTCTCATAGAGGGTGATAAATGAATGGAACAAACTGCCAAATGATTGTGTTAATGCTAGTAATGTGAATATGCTTAAAAATAGAATTGACAGATATTTGATAAGGGCGGGCTACATATACATGATACAATTGTTGGACTTTCAATAAGCCAATGGCTTCCTTGTCCACTTGCCATCTGGAACTTGTTGTTTGGGATGGCAGTCTTGTTAAATCTTGTTACATATAATTGTGTGGGTTAGCCTAGGATGTCCAGAATAGTGGTCCACGGCTGAGACTGCTCTGCTGAATTATAAGGACACGCCCTCCCTTCTGGGAGGACTCATCATGAGCCTGGCGCAAGAACGCTTATAAATGGATGCCCAAAATATAGAAAGTCGGTTTTAGTTTAGTCTTGGTGGAAGAGAGTTAAAATGAGTTTTAGTTTAGTCTTGGTGGAAGAGAGTTAGAATGAGTTTTAGTTAGTCATATCTGGTTGGCATACGACAACGCATAAATCTGTCATCATGTAGTCTTAGACAGCAGACATGATTGTCTACGAATGTAACTGTATCATCTTTTGTCTGATTAAACTCATAACGAGTTTACCTGGAATCTTCTGAGTGAAGTGAGTTCTTTCTATTACCGTGGTAATTGACCAGAACTGATTTGGGATTACCGGGAAATACATAGACAAGATGCGTGGATTAATGTTTAAAATTTATATTCATAAATACAGTGCCAGTGGAGAACAAGTAGCCAGATCAACCTCGGGAATTAATTACACATTTAAGTGAGACTACGTTATGACCACTGTAGTATATACGAATTGTGTTTTATTATCTTAAAGTGGTTGATTTGAAGTGTGGTTTGCTTAACTGCTGTCTAATTGCACTTTTGGTCAGCCATGATTCTTTCCCGTAGAAGCCCATAATCTCGCCTACTTTCTTGCAGTCGCGATGCTAAGTTAGTATGGTACATAATGGCTTGTTGATTGTGTATGTCTGTCGACAGACACTCTTGGAAACGATATTTTTATTGTGGCACACTTTGTGTTCTCTTAATACGGCTGCTTATATTCTAACTAGTGTGTGCTTTATGCTTATATATGTGTCTTCATTGAGGTAGTGTTGTGTGTTATGTGTGTTTTAATCACACCACTTACATGATTTATTGCGGTTTTCAACCGTTGTTTTTGCATGTCTTTTTCCTTGTATTAATTACGGTTTTATAGTTGATCACAACTGTATAATTGTGTGTTGGGTGTATCATTTTTGATGTGACATGACTTTAGTTTCGAACGTTTTCTCCCGTTGTTTAGTTAACTCGTAGTAATTAACTCCGGGGTAGAGGAGGAGTGTAAATTGATGTACCCCTATGGTTGTAGCAAAGAGACAAGTTGTGTGTAAACGGATTGATAAAGGAAAACAACTAAGTAAGCGAGAGCGGACGAATAGGTCAGCCTCCTAGAAAAAGCTATATCAAAACAGACTGCCCCAGTAGAAGACTACAGCTATATTAAAAGAACGCCTATACCTAGATAGCGGACAGTACAGCTATATTAACGGTGTCTGCTGACCCGTCCAATGGCAGAGTAATCAAGGATAGAAGGGCACTCAGAGTTGTTGTTCTAGAAAGCGAACAGTATAGTTACATAAAGCAGGCAGGGAATATTCCGTTAACCCATCCAGGGGAGTTTCCAGATATATAATTGTATGGGTTAGCCTAGGATGTCCAGAATAGTTGTCCACGGCTGAGACTGCTCTGCTGACTTATGGGAGGGCTCATCATGACTGTGCCTGGCGCAAGAAAGCGTATAAATGGATGCCAAAAATACAGATAGTCAGTTTTAGTTTAGTCTTGGTGGAAGACAGGTAGAATGAATTTTAGTTAGTCAGTTCTGGTGGGCATACGACTACGCATAAATCTGTCATCATGTAGTATTAGACAACATAAATGATTGTCTATGTATATAACTGTATCATCTTTTGTCTGATTAAACTCATAACGAGCTTACCTGGAATATTCTGAGTGAAGTGAGTTATTTCTATTACCGTGGTTGTTGAAGTCATCAAGCTAACCCTGAATGCAGTAGGGGGGACGCTTGTGACTAGGTAACTAACTGTATAAGAAATGAGACACTCACTTATGTAAAATCAGCTTGTTTGTATACCAACATCAGAAACACAGCTGGAATTTATAACATGATACAATGCTTTCAATTTATAATTGTATCATACTGTGTGGTAGAGAACTGTCCATCTTTTAATTTCAGGGTATTTACTTTATCAGTTATAATTACTTAATGGTGACTTTGATTACGAATGTGTTGGAAGATGGGGAAAGACTGGTCTTTTGACCTTAGGAAAGAATGTCCAACAGAGCTTAATGAGATGTTGACCACTTGCAGTCAATAGCTAATACATATATAGAACACTTTAGAAAGTCCAGTTTCGATCATGTTTAGTGGTGCTACTGTTACAGTTAATATGTTATGCTATTTGATATGCAAGGCGCATGGGTAGATTATGCATGTGATAAGGTATTAGGTAACTGTAGCCATGAACAGGTTGGTCCCCTCTCTCCCTTTGAAGTTATTGATTAATTGATGTAAGAAGTGGTTGTGAGAGGGTTGATCTTGACGATTCCCTGGGACAGACCCTAGAGACCTGTGAGATGAGCAGTGCCCAAGACTTGTTAGCAAACAGCAGTGCAATGACAGCTAGGCTAGTCTGGCAATGCCTTGGGCAATAAACATGTGAAATAGACAACATTGTTAACTGTTGAGTTTACGCTATTAAGGGTTTATACATGTAGATTACTAGTTTTACATTAATACTTATATGTATGCTATGAATGTATGGATATTATTATGTATTAGTACTGAATAAGATATATTTTACAGACAATATTGTGAACAGCACCAATATGTTGGAACTATGGTACTTGATAGATGTTTATGTATCCTCTTATCTTTCACTGGACGCTATGATATGCAAATATATTACTTGTTCTGTTTGTATTTGTACAGGCTCACTCCTTTGTGTGGTACTCAAGTTAGACCAAGAATGTAAATTGTGCAATGACTGAGAAATTTGGTTTTTGTATCAATTTAGTTAGTAAGCTGTAATAAATGCAATTTTATCCTACAAACTTGCTTTACAGTGCCACCCGCAGCCTACATATTATTAGTTGTTTAACAGTTACATTAGTGAGACATGTAACACATTGTATATTTATTACACTGAATAACTTATGTTATTTAGTAGATGCTGGTATGATATATGACGAAGACCGGCTGCTGTACAGCATAAACACTGCGCCTCCAGTCGGTTCTGGCCTGAGCGTGCTTCGTGTACCAGTCGGTTCTGGCCTGAGCGTGCTTCGTGTACCAGTCGGTTCTGGCCTGAGCGTGCTTCGTGTACCAGTCGGTTCTGGCCTGAGCGTGCTTCGTGTACCAGTCGGTTCTGGCCTGAGCGTGCTTCGTGTACAAGTCGGTTCTGGCCTGAGCGTGCTTCGTGTACCAGTCGGTTCTGGCCTGAGCGTGCTTCGTGTACCAGTCGGTTCTGGCCTGAGCGTGCTTCGTGTATCATGTGTCAACTGATAAGGGCTCAGCGGTCTTGTTTTACTAAAGGGTAAACTATTGATGTCTGTGGTCGGCCATAGACTATTGGCTCTGTGTGCTATCAACACGTAGTCCTACTGTTCACTGCCACTAACTCCACGCCATCTCCGTGTCGTCCCCAGACTGCTGGAGGAGCAGGAGGCGGCCCCTGACCGCTGGTTCCGGTGGCGAATCGCCGATTACTGGAAGGATAACATCGAAGCTGCCTGCCGTTTCGTGGGCGCCAAGTCGCAGAATGCTGCCTTTGTCCGCAATGGAACTACAGGTTTGATTCCACCGAGGTATTCGGTAATACGTCTCATGTTGTTGCACCTGCGGCGTCTCCTATGGTTCGATGTTATCTTCATTGCCGCAGCGTCCGACCGTTTCTTCAACAACGTATCCCTTGACGTTATGCACAATATGCCGTCAAGTCAGTCACTATAAATACGTTTAACCTTGAATTAAAATATTACTTATATAACTTTGAATTATAGCATTAGTGTTGAATACAATACAATTCAGTAACATTATTTGGAAGTTTGAAGACGCTTAAAGCGATGGGTGTCCATATGTGTATCAAGCAATATTATGTTGTTGGTGTTGTTTCTGCAAATGTTGCTAATAGCTAGAGCAGTTGCTGTTGCCCAGTCTGCTGTCGGTATGTCGCTATATACGTGTGCGTGCGTGTCCATGTATATAAACATGCACGTGCGTGTCCTTGTCTATAAACATGCACGTGCGATTATTCTTTCTACTGTCTGTAAGGCAACCAACATATCAAACAATGATATAAATATGGGTTGTCCAATAAACACTATCACGTCACGCGAAACGACGAAGTGTAGTTGTTGACAAAGTACGATGTTATTGTATTTTACAGCTGTAAACACGGTACTCAAGTCGCTGCCGCTGAAAGCCGGAGACGCCATCTTGGTTTATAGTTGGACATACCAATCCGTGAGAAATGCATGCGACGCGACTGCGCAGAGGGCAGGTATGGTCACGTAGAGCAACGGAGCTTTCATAATTGAAATGTATTTGATGCGTATACATATGTGCAAAATTATGTGCTTCGATTTGCTTGTTATAACTAAGTTCGTCTATATGCAAGTGTGGGAAGTTTCAATATCTCAAGCCTCTCCTGATAAGGAATATCACCAAGCCTCTCCTGGTAAGGAGTACCCTAGTGGGGCAAAGCAGAGACTTTTGGTGTTTCTTCAGAGACACACAGCCAATGTGGAGTGAACGAAATTGCCCAAGTTTCGATATAGCAGCAGGTGGATTCGATCCCGGACTTTCAATGGAGAGAACCCGGGTTCAAATCCTCTTGCTTCCGTTTCGAAGATTAAACAATTTCATTCACTCCACGTTGTTCCACTCAGCTGTATGCATGAGTATATACCTGGCTATAGGCAGTTGTGGATATGTGAATGAACGTATGTAACTGCATCACGGCTGAATGCTTCCCAGAGATGTCGAGTTGGTTTTGGAATGAGCAGGTCTACCGGGTGTGAAGTGTAAAGAGCTTTGAGCAGTCCCAAGGTCTGGATACCGCGCTATGAAAAACGTATCTTTGTATCGAGATCGTGTATGTTTTGTAGGAGCCGAAGTTCTCTCAGTAGACATAAAAATCCCGATTAAGAGTCGACACGAAGTGATTGAACAATACCGGGATATGCTGATCGTCCACACCAATGTGAAGATAGCGATCCTCGGTGAGATAATCATGCTATTTTAACCGCGGTTAAAAGATATCGTGTATTGTGTGAGCGCAATGTTAAATTATCTCTTTCAGTGACAATCAAGATGCCTTAACATAGTGATCAGTGACCAGGTCACGCCACCAAGTGGACGTCCCATGAATCAAAAACTACAGTCGTAAATGTGTGAAGAATATCACTTGTTCAACGAGTGCACACTAACATTTAGTTATGCCCATGGGCATACGGAGAGGGCATGCCCCCCTTCCGTGTCACAGATGTATAGTTTGGCTGGGATAATGCAGTAAGCCAATGGATGTGCTCGTTATGATTCAGTGTTCGTACAACTACAAACAAATCAACAACAAGGATATATGCAACAAAGTTCCCGTTTAATAATTAAATTAATAGCATAGAAAATAATCACAAATCAAGTATGCTGAATAAAATTACAATCTACCAACATCCAAAATTATTCATCATTATCAAATCACTTTTATATAATAATTAAAATTCCTTTACCGCTGGCGTCGCTTGTAGTATAAACAATTCCAGCGAGTGTAGTACCGAGCTAGTCACAGCGAATGCAATCAAGCGTCCCCTGGCTAGTGCAGTCAAACGTAGAGCATGCCCAGACAAGTGCAGTCAAGCGTAGAGCGTGGTCATTCGCGTACAGTTAATCGTAGAGCGTGGCCAGGCGAGCACAGTCAAGCGAGTGGCAAGTGGACAAAGAAGGCATTGGTTTATCTATTTTTCAAACAGCTTCTTTTGACAATTGCTTCTTTCTATACCGTTTTCCTTGTTTTTTCAAGGGAACAAATTTATCGATGATACTCTCAATTTCATATTTTAGAATGTTCAATTGCGGTCTTGTTCCTCAGCATGTTATTCCAATTTAGCTTTACTAAGTATTTTCTCATATATTTATAGTTACCTTTGTGGAAGTTTCTCCTGTACGTTTTTTTATTTTTACTTTCTGATTTTACATCGATGTCAAAATGTATTTGATTATGATCATTGTTATCCAATTGTTCATGTATTTTTACATTGTCCACTAATTCTTTTTGTGATGACAAAACTATATCTAATACATTCTCTCCCCTGGTTGGTTCTAGCACGTGCTGAGTAAGGAAGCTATCCTGAATTAAAATTAGAAATTGTTAATCCTCATCCCCGTACTTTCTAGAGGTTTCCATTGTATATGTCCATAGTTTGAATCTCCCATTATGATACATTCCCCGTTACTAACTTCCTTTATAGCGTTTTGTATTTTTGTGTTATCCTCTTCGTTTAAGTTTGGACTTCGGTAAACTAATTCAATAGTTAATGTTGAATTTCCTGAAACTATCTTGCACCAAACAGCTTCATCGCAATCTGCTTCCTTTTCTAATTTTATTTCATCAGCCTGAATAGATTCTTTAATATATAAAATTGCTCCCCCTCCTCTTCCTTCTTCAACTCAAATAATATACTACACAAAATCGATATCACAAGAATCTAAAAAATACACGCATAATGATGGTGTACACAAAAATGTATCTCGTACAAGATTTATAAAAAAAAAAGCAAATTTCCTTTATCTGAACCAATTGTCGATGGTGAGAATGTAAACATATTCACTTCATATACAATTATATAATTATTGTTCGTTTAAAGTAGACATTTTGGTAAGTGTAAAGATTTTCTGGTCGAAATCAGAGAGCCGAATTTGTTACCCCATGGAAAAAAGCCTGCGGACGCCCCTGGTTACGCCTGGTGTCCAGCGGCTCTTTTTGGTTTTCTGTGATTAACGACCTCAATATCTAACACGTTTTAAGAATATTTAACCAGATTTATCCAGATTTAACACCGGCTGCAATATGGTGCTGAAACCTAGTAAGACAAGATATAAATATATTTAACACGATTGCCATCCATAGCATCGTACCTCGGATATCAAGTGGAAAAGAACCAATTCCTTTAGTTTGAGAAAGAACAATCCTATCGACATCTTCACAACCATTCAATACTCTAACTTAATCTATTTTATATTTTAACGTGAATGGCTAAACTTAAATTCTCGATAACTAACTAACTGCATTCGCCCTTTTTAAATGCTTCGCTGGTTTTACTGCTGATATTGTTGTCTCAGAACTGATATCCTGCCCAACTGCTACTGCTATGCCGATCTTGGAGCTGGTTAAGTTATGTCAAGAACGGGGTGTGTTGGTTCTACTGGATGGCGCTCATGGGCCTGGCCAAGTCCCTCTGAACTTGGAGGAGTTGGGCCAAAGTGGCGTCGATTTCTTTGCGGGTACGTGGGTACAGATCATTATTTATTTTCCATAGGCGACCATGTTAACGTTTTTAGCCGTAGTGTAGTAGTCTGCATATGTGCCCTGTTTCCGTGTTCAGAAATAATTTGTTAAAGTTGCAAACAAATCACTGGCTCTTCATTCGTATGCCACAAATCAGGAAGTGAAATAGAGATCTAATCCCAGGTCACGAACCGATAGTTTGTGGAGCACTGTTTCCTCGGCACTTCTGTGAGTGACGACAGTGAGGACACGTGTTTGTTCGGCAGTGTTGTTTTGGCGGCGAATTTGACACAGTGGTAAATATTGATTCCAGGATGTCATCGAAATGTACACGACTGTCGTTGTTGTGATCTTTATTTTCTTAATCTTTTGTTCTCAAATCTTCCTGGATTAGTATTTTATTGCATATATAACCAGCTACCTTGTGCATGTATGAACACACATGTGCATGATCGTTTACGTGCGTTTGTATGCGTGCATGCGTGCATGCGTGCGAGCGTGCGTGCGTGCATTTCAGTACTTTTAATGTAACTTGTATTTAGGTACGTAGTGTTAGCCCAAGATTGGGCTGTTTTGAGTATAATCACTTGAGACTTGAGAGTCAGTTGACCGTTTGACCACCAACCGCCAAACGCTTGATACTGGCACGCACGCACGCACGCACGCACGCACGCACGCATGCACGAACTTTTCACGAATCTGTGGCCTCCGCAATGTTGCAGGCAACTTCCACAAGTGGTTGTTCGCCCCCCGCGGCTGTACCATTCTGTGGGTGCACCCCAAACACCATAAGGTCATCAGGCCAATAGTGACGTCAGCGTACTACAACCACGATGC
>OY759272.1:2947587-3070087 GCA_963662155.1 Lamellibrachia columna
GTCTTAAATACCTATGTGTATTCTGTTAGTTTTCACATAATATATACTAAAATTATCTTATACTTTAAAATGTTGTCGCACTGTTGTTTACAGCATCGATGCAACGAAGACCTTCGACCGGCAAGGTTATTTAGTCTGAAGTACATGCACTAATGCCAACTCAATGATGAAGAAGCTTGTCTTTGCGAATAACCCTCACTTGGTTTTATTTGCAAAACGAGACATTGTAGTTGGGGCACAGCTTCTGCATGGATACCCTCTAATGAATCTGTGGCAGAAGAATATTGAGGTAATTAACTTGTACACCGTATAGTTTCGAAATTTAGCAATGATTTAACAATTAAAAATGTTTGTCATGCCGACAGTACTATATTCAGCTTACCTTCTTACTATAAAGAAACGTGGTTAACCCTTGCATGATTGTCACTTTATGTTTCTGTGGCAGTTGTTTTATGTGAAAATGATAAGTTGATGCAAAGGAATGTGTTTGTAGTAATACATTTTGGATAGGATGTACTGATATCAAGTAATGGTAATTTATTTTCTTTCTAAGGTTTCCTGCTACAACTAGTGCCCTGTTTAATGTAGCAGTTATGTGAAAACACATTTCCAACTAGAAATACACTTAAAATTTCTAATAAAAAAAATTCTAAAGTATTAAAGAATGACAAGAAATATATAAACAATTGAATGTGGAAAAAAGAAATACGTTTTATTTATAGTGGACGCGTACATTAGCATGGTGAATGAGATATAAGTTATTATATATATATATATATATATATATATATATATATATATATATATATAATATATCTTATTCACCATGCTAATGTACCTGTCCACTATAAAAAAACGTATATATATATATATATATATATATATATATAAATATATATATATATATATATATATATATATATATATATATATATATATATATATATATATATATATATAAATATATATATATATATATATATATATATATATATATATATATATATATATATAATAACTTATATCTCATTCACCATGCTAATGTACGCGTATATTAATTTTGTGTAGGTTTACGCATGAATTGGACACCCAGGAAAACAGCACTTATTAGTAAGACTTTCCATAAATGGTTGAGTCTTCCAAGTCCATGCAACAGTCTGCCTGGTGAGATGTGCTTGACCATGTCAAAGGATACGCAATACTGCTAGATGCATTCTGTCAGCAAAACAATTCTTTTTGGACACAATTTCGGGTATCCTTGGGGGGGCATTTAATATTAGGAATTATTTTGTAATGTGCCAGAGGTACTGGGTGTTGCTTGATCATGCAATATTCAATCTTTGATTCACAACTATAAGTGTTGCATGCTTTAAGCAACGGTAATAGTATATGCTTAAACAATAGTGGTCTAACACTGATATATGTTTTAAATGTAATAAGATGGAGCATATGTTTTGTATTTTAGTGATGGTGCTACACAAAAATTATATTACCACAATTTAATTATGGTGGACATAATGCATACAAACAAATTTGATGGTTCATTTCAAAAACTGAAGGTTTGCTTACTGTTTCATTGCAGGTAAAAAGGTATTGCTCAAATTCATGAAAGAGAACGAGATTCACAGCAGCCTGTATGCGAAGGTCAGGACCAAGGTCATGAATGAGCAGCAAAAGATACAAATGAAGGCCCACAAAGTGTTGTACGACAAACGAAATTGTAAACTTGAATTGACGGACAAAATGACACAATTTTCACAATTTAAAGATAGTTTATTATCAGTGTTTATTATAAAGGCAGAATATAGTTTCATGGTAATAATGCTTTCATGGTGTTACAAAAACAGATTTGCCAACTGCTCCGATTTTATCGGAAGACTTCCGATTTTTAGAACATTCTTCCGACATTACGATCACATCAACACATCTTCCGATTTTTAGACCCGATGATAAAAAATATATGGCCCTACTAATATAGTTATATTAGTTCGGTTAACATGATTGACAACAGTTGTCGATGTAGTGATATAACTCATTCCACTTTCTAAACAAAACAACGTACTCTGGTCGTCTTGTAGATGCAGACGTAATCAATGTTGCCTGCGTGACCTCAACAAAGCATTTAAATAAGGAAGCAGAGTCACTCAACGATACGCCATTTTGATTTTGAACTGGTAGCGTATACAGTGGCTCACACCAGAATAACAGAAGGCGCTACGCGAGTGACTATAGATTTGTTATCTCTGTTGTCAATGGTGGGATCAAATTTGCTCAACCAATCAGCGATCTCGAGGTGTACGGAGTCAGTTTGACTGTCAAGCAATTCACCGTAGAGGAGGGGTTAATATATCGCCTGTGATCTAGTTAGCCATATTGGAAACGCCAAAGGAAAAAAATGTCTAACAAGCGCGTTGCCTCGTCGATATCGTCGGATATAAAAGACGGCGCACCGAAGAAAAAGCGTCGAGTATATCAGCAACAATTTCTGGGCGAGTATACCAAAGAATGGCCATTCACTATGCATTCTAAAATTGACACTTTGTGCAAAAAACACGTCTCCGTGAAATGCGGCGGACGGGAGGATTTGAACAAACATGTTGAGACGAAGCTGTACAGGCAGATAGCACAGACCGTTCAGACGACGTCGCCGATGACGTTGTTTGTCACCACAGATTCCGACACAGAGGTAACAAAAGCTGAAATGCTGTTTACTCACTTTTTGATAGAGCATACCCTTCCTGTAGCAGTGTCTGACCATGCTAGGCCTTTGTTTAGACAAATGTTTGGCGATTCAAAGGCTGCGGCCAAATATGGCTGTGGGCAGAGTAAGACCACCGCTATCAAAAAGTGTTTAGCAGAACAGCACCCGCCTTTAGAGCTAGTCCATACTCTGTAGCAACCGATGGCAGTAACGATCGGAACTCGGACTGTTCATTGTATCCATTTGTGGTGCGATACTTCAATGCAGAAATTGGTAAAATTGTGACAATGCTGTTGGCCTTGGGCACATATACTGAGGGGTCAACCGGCGAAAACATATTCAAAGTAATGGACAATGAACTGAAGAAACGTGCCATTCCGTGGGAGAACTGTATTGAGTTCTGCTCATATAATGCGTCTGTAGTGATGGGTGTACACAAGGGTGTGGTTGCCCACGTCATAAAGAAATGTCCAAACGTTGCTGTCATTGGCTGTCCATGTCATCTGATCCACCTAGCAGCTCCACGGGCAGCCAGTCAGCGACCAGTAGACATTGAAGACTTGCTAGTTGACATCTACTACTACTTGGAAAAGCGCTCGTTGGTTGTTTCTCGGTATATGTCTGGACCGGTTATTGGAACAGTGGACTGCACTTGAGAACTTTGTATCACAACATATGCCGAAACCCAGCTCACCAAAATCGAAAATATTCACAAAGACGAAAGAAGCAACAAAGACATCATCGCCAGAGCTCAAAACGACAACTCCGAACAAATCACGTTCAAAGACACCAAACACATCATCAGCACAGAGGCAAATATTTCAGACCCAAAGAGAGCATCAATGAAGCCAACGAAGCCAAAGACGAGAATCGAACGGATCCATGCTTGCTTACTGGACCCTAACACAAAAATGTACTGTCTGTTTCTGAAATCTACCACACCAGTGTTCAATTCAGTGAATCTGCTACTTCAGCGAGACGAACCTGGCATTCATCTGTTGAAAGATGAGCTGTTGAGATTGCTGACTGAGCTGTACGTCAGGTTCCTAACACCTAAGTCTATAAGTGAATGCGATGATCTTCGTATTGACTTTAAGAACAGGAAGTTCCAGAAAGACAGACAGGACTTGGTGATTGGAGCAGCCACCAAACATTACCTTGACGTCCACAAGTTGTCACATGCACAGAAAGACACTTTCTACAAGGCAGGATACAATACTTCTGCAGACCGTGTGAGTACATCATCGCAAAGTTCCAGCTGAAGTTAGATGTCCTGGAGCATGCGAAAGCAACAAACATCAGCAAGAGACAGGAGGTGAAATTTGAATATGTTGAGTTCTTCATTGACAGGTTTGACAATGATTTTGTGCAGCTGGAATTCTTGAGATACCAGGTTGAACTACTACCAGAGTGCGTATTGTCATGTGAACATGCAGATGTCGCATGGCACCACATCAGCCAACTGCGATACAATAACAGCAAGCACAAGTTCAAGGAGCTAGCTGCCGTTGTGAAGGGGATATTGGTTATCCCTCACAGTACAGCAGACAGCGAAATATTATTCAGCTGCGTGCGCAAGAATAGAACATAATTCCGACCAACTCTCTCAGAATCGACACTGGACTCCCTGCTTGTCGACAAAACCCAGCATGTTTGCTTCAGGGAAGGTACACTTTCCTTGATATTCTCTTTAATATTCTTGCACAAACATTGCATTGTGAATATAATGGTCATTACACCTGTGTATGACTTGGTGATGTACTGTAAATGTTAACATCTAGTTTAGAAAAAAAATTAGCAAGTGTCAACAGAAGCCAATGTTCGATTCCCTCAGTCGGTCAGGTATAACATGGGATGTAAGACTGATTATGTTAGTGGTTGATATTCGCCATTTTGCTGTTACGCTGTCTTTTTGCAAATGTGGATAGAACCATTGGCAAGTTATGGTATTGACAGACATACTAACGTACGCAAGGGTGCATTTCAAAATACAGTAAACCTCGGATATTGTCGCATTTCTGCGAATTGCTATTATATGAACTATTTTCCTGGATATGGTGAGATAAATGTTAGAGTGTATATAAACGGATGGCATAAACAAAATGTGTAATGATATCAAAGTGTTGTGTGGGAGCCCACATTGGAAGTTTATTGCTACGCCTGGGGCATGAACAGGTTATGCAATAATTGTACCCATGATGTTTTAGCCTTTGGCGTGGTGCATTATAGTAAAAGGGGTATCAACGTAATGGGACCGTTCGTAGATGTTTATTAATTTTGATTGGCTGAAGCCGACCTTGTGATGTGGTGGGAAAGTTACCAAGCGATGGGTATGAGACGCGAAGTAAAGGGTATTCAAGAGGGGGGCAGAACACACAAATGCATTATTAGAGTTCCAACGATGATGTCCGGCAAGGCCCGGTATGAAGAGGGCGCGTTTTATCGCGACGTCGCAAAACCATCTACAACTTTGCTCGCATTGACAACGGCGAGTGAAAACCCAGACAACACAATACCACGCAAGAAATTACTGCGCATGTTTGACTATATGCGTTGACCGTCTGCATCGGCCGCATCTCGTTTTCTGCTGCCCTGACTGCTTGCGACTGTTCAGCTATCTCTTCATGTACGACAACAGTGTGTCCGCATGAGCCATCTTCACGACACGTTCGTCCTCTCCACGTCATGTTAACGGTCGACTTACAAAGCGCTCAGCCGACCGTTCAGCTGTCTTCCGAGTGTGCGACATCAGAGCGTCCGCGTCAGCCGTCGTCATGAAACGTCGCCGTCTCTACGATCCATTGACATCCGGCCCACTATCGTCCAGCTGACAACAAGCTCGACATCACTGCGGTCGAACGATACACGTGCCGCCTTCGTATTCAGCTGGCGGTGTGATCATGTGACCGACGGCCACATCAGTTATCGTCCTATTCAACCCAGCAGAGTGACGCGAAGAGTATTGTTGACTTTGTGCGTCATAAAGCACGCTCCTTTGACCATTTTTTTTCAGAACATTTCATTATAAGTGCGAAATACGCCTATCTGCTTGTGAAGAATGTATTAACAATGTTGTCTGTGGTACGGTCTTGAAGGGGAATAGCCTCAACGGTGAACGTAACAGTAAGCGTAGGTTTTTTTGTTTATTTGGTTTGAGGGTATTAACAACCTGATCTAGAGTTAGTTTCTTTATTTCATTAGTGTCATTTTAATTAGGTTTTGATTCATTATAAACATATTCTTGTTTATTACATTGGTGTTGTTTCGCATTTGTCGAAATTTCTTACACTGATATGTTGAGCTTAATTTAAGTTCGGCCTGCCCCTAGTTTTGAACCACTTTGCGCGAACCTCCACCGAAATCCGTGACAGATATAACAAATGGCTTGGGACTGCCCAATTTATTTGTTATATCTGAAATTCTTTATATCCAAGACGTGTTACATAAGGGTTATTTAATAATATTGTTGCTATTAGGCAGTTTACCACATTATGGAATCGAAAATATGTACCAAGGGTGGTCATGAGATCAAAATATGGGGCAAGGCCTGTATTTTTTATTTCACATTGTCAATTCGTTATATTCGATCATATATCAATGGATTTTGGCCGTTGGACTGACAAAATTGTTCTTTATGTCCGAAATACGTTATAAAAATGTGTTATACGCGCAGGAATTCATAAGAAATTCAATTAGAAAAGTCTGGTCCAATTAATTTATTCGGCATAAGTGACAATTCGCTGTAAGCGAATTCGCTATATCCAAGGTTTACTGTAGTTTTTTAATATGACTATCGACTTTCAGAATGGAGTTGTGATGTTACGACACTGCTTGTTATGCATATATGGACTCAATCAGCAAACAAGTTTTTTTTTATTCACATGAAGAATGATTTATTCACATGAAGAATGATTAGGCTGTTCTACTAGAGAGTAGAGACCTCACTGCTTTAATAGTTTTTAATACTTGGTACTTGGTGTCGCAACAACATAATGGTTCGATTCTACTGAAACATAGAACAGTTCTTGCTGTGATTCTTGTGCGATGCAGAAGTCCTGAAACAGACATTGTGTCTAATTAATTGATGTGACATGCACCAATTATTTAAATGAAAAGAGCATATGTCTGATTGTCATACATGGCACCACTATTACAATTTCTGGCAATGTTGATGTTGCTTCAGTACTGCATATATTGTGTTGTCCAATGTCTTGATGTTGTAGTATGAATGCTTACATTTACTTCAAAATACTGGCAACACTCTATGGATTATATATGTGTGTACGTTTACGCGACTGACCCTACTAAATGTAGATGACCTTAAACTATGTTACCCAATGAATATTAGAGGACAGGACATTTGTCCTACCTATCTGGCTATGTACACTAACATTTGAAAAGGGTCTGCATGTAACAGTAAACACGTATTATAGTTATTTTGATAAGCGTTTAAATATGTTTAATGCTAACAAGTACATTAGCAATCGACGTCCAGTAAATCTGTGAAATAGATGTAGAATCAGACTGACTAGGTGTAAGGACATGGACCTGACTCGCAGGGAATACGGAGGTGGATTCGTATTGACTGGAAGTTGGTAAAAAAAAACTTTTTTTAAATACCACATTGTAATAATTACATGTATTACTATAATGTGACACAACATGGGAGCTACTAATTAACAGTTGTATTTGTTTTAACTGTTGTGTCAATTAAACTTTTTTAAATTGCTGTATTGAATAGCAGCCAGAACAGCATTAATACAAAAAAATTCTATATATAATTGTACAATTTAACTTCAATAATGAATTATAATATGATTACATTGTCATAACCATGACGTAGGGTAAAGATGCATTACAATACTATTAGATTGGCCCAGATCTAAATTATTTAATCGACCCTTATTTAATAAGACGTCGTTACGGATCCGGGCACCGACAAACTGAAACAGCCAATTTTATTGGTCTGAACTCCAATCTTAACCATAACCACAAACTTAAACATAAAATTAACAATCAATTAAACTCTAACTAGAGCCTACTCTTCAAATTACAATATACTTTTGGGGGATGATAACAAACAGGCGGATTTCTCTGCTTTGGTATGGAGTTGGTATGGAGTTGGTATGTAGTCGATACATATTACAATAAACATGGAACTAACTGAAATAACGCAATATTTTCGTACTTC
Organism: Lamellibrachia columna; assembly: GCA_963662155.1. Lineage (NCBI taxonomy): Eukaryota > Metazoa > Annelida > Polychaeta > Sabellida > Siboglinidae > Lamellibrachia > Lamellibrachia columna. The sequence goes on from OY759272.1 coordinate 2,955,480, forward strand.
TGAAGTCTGTCCGACATTTTTTCAGCCGAGTGCTACAGCATTTTTATTGGCTGTCTCGTATGTGTCTCAAAACGGTTGGTATTGTGGATATAAGTACCAAAATGGTCGGATTTTTGCATGATCATTTGACTTTGACTTTTTTCTTTTTTGGGAAAACAAAATGTATATTTGTAATAAAAGTACACATTTATCATTTACATACGTGACAACATAAAATTAAGCTTACTAATATATGTTTTACTAACTTACTTTAATTTTTTTAAACTATAAACCGTATTTCATTTTGCACCACAATTGTTGAAGTTTTGGAACATGTCCCTAAATGGTTGGTATATATATATATATATATATACATATATATATATATATATATATACACACACATATATATGTATATATATATATATTATATTATATATGTGCATAATTTATATATATATTATATTAGTGTATATATATATTATATATATATATATGTATATATCTATTGTGTATATATATGTATATATCTATTGTATATACGTACACATATATAGTAATAACATCTACTCAATTCAATGTTTCAGATGTGCTTTCGTGTAGTTTTGTTGACATGTTCAAGATGACGTCTTTTAGGAAGCCATTGTCGGGTACAACTCACAGTTGGCGGACGAAGCTGTGGCGCTACTGACAGCCGCGTGGGGGACGCACACGTTCCCTATCCCCAAAGATATGGAGGCGCCGTGTATGCGTGTTGTGAAGCTACCTCACTTGAGCCAGTATCACGTCGAGCAGAAGACAGAGGCAAGCAAATTCTACTTGATACACTACTTTGTGGGACAGTTGGTTGACGCTAGTCAGTATAATGATAATAGTCCTGCAGCACAGGCTGAAAAAGAGCCCTAATTGTTGAGCAACCGGAACCAGAAGTCTGACATTTGTCACTAGCGCTGACATTGATCTTTGGGGTGTTGAGTTGAAAATATAATGAAAATATAAGATGAAATTTTGTTAACTTGGTGCGAACAAGATGGCGGTGTTTTTCCAAAATGGCCACCAGTCTATCATTGAAATGTCATATATCCAGAAATATTGCACTTAAGAATGTGATCTTGGTGCCAAACACCACGTTTTCGGGGTCAGTGAGTTCAGTAAAACTATTTGTAATACTCTCAAATGATGGGTTACCGTCTGTTCGTCTGTCTGTTTGTCTGTCTGTCCGTCGCCACTTTTGATTTCCGTTCGATAACTTGAGTACCATCTGTCCGATCTTCATGATACTTCACCTGTACATTGATACCAATCATGGGAAGACACCTATTGAAAATGAGGTTGGTCGGCTTAAGGTCAAGGTCACCAGAGCTAAAAATAGATTGTTTTCACGCACTTTCGTTTACGTACGATAACTAGACTACCTTGCGTACTTTGAATCTCCCTGGATAAATACCGGGATCTTTTGCTGTGAATGGCTCTGGACAGAATAAACATTTGTCAGTGTCAAATATCTACACTCGACGTTTCTTGGAAACGGAGACATCAAATTCTGCAGTCATTGTTTGTTTTTTATTCTGCAATATTGAAATGAAATACACTTTTCAGTGTATGTCTTCCCATGATTGATATCAATGTACATTGGAAGTATCATGAAGATCGGACAGACGGTACTCAAGTTATCGCGCGGAAAGGAAAAGTGGCGGCGGACAGACAGACGGACAAACGTTAACCAATCATCTGACAGTATTACAAATAGTTTTATTGAACTTACTGACCCCATAAACCTGGCGTTGGACACCAACATCACTTTCCTAAGTGCTATAGTTATGGATATATAACATTTCAATGACAGACGGCCATTTTGGAAAAAAAGCCCGCTATCTTTTTCGCACCACCTTAGGAAAATGCAATCTTATAATTAAGTTTCATTTTCATGAACTCAACACCCCAAAGATCAATTTTAATCATAGTGACAACTGTTATACTTCCGGCCCCTGTACACTTCTTTTGTAGGCCCCTGCTGCAGGACTACAACGTGTACGCCCCACCAGTCTAAGGAGTCAACATTGCGGGGCTACTTTACCATGTATGAAACTATGGTTTTAACATATATGTTCAATTAGTCTGGTTATTTTGTATTATGTAATATTACCTGTCTCTCTGTCTGTCTGTATGTCTGTCTGTCTGTCTGACTCTCTTACTCGTTCGCTTTCTCAATATATCTCACTCATTCACTTTCTCTCTCCCTGTCGCTCACTCTCTCCTTGCAATCTTTCCAATTAGTTGTATAATTTAAACGGACAATAGGTTGATATCTATCTGCTCTCTCGACTAGGCGGTGTTCGGAGATATGGTCTCCTTAATGAACACATTGGCTGACAGGTTTCGAATCTATTCGTTCGTCCTCTACATCTACGGTGAAGCGTGGGTGCGCATTTCTGCACAGGTATGACACATGACTCAACCTGTTGCATCCTTCGTCGTCAACGTCCTCGTCGTTTTTACTGAAGCTTGTTTGTGCAAATGCGTTAGTTTGTTGTAAAGAAATCTTCGGACAAATTATTAAATAAGGTTCGACTGGGCGTCGAAATTCGACGAATAGGGTCAACAGTGGCTATTCATGCTTTCGAAAATTACGTGATGTAACGATCAAAGTCGATTCTTTCGATGGATTTAACAAAAGTAGGCACTTTCTTATTTAACCTACTGCGCAGATTACGTACATTAATATTCATACACTACATATTTATACTTCAACAAACATGATTCGCGATGGGCTAAATAATGAGGCGGGAGTGTTGAATGTGCGCTAAACGCTCGCTCAGGCACAGGCCCGTCAACCGTTGTTTATGATAGCTGTGTAGGGCCTAACGAGGGAGTTTTGAATGTAGGGCCTAACTGTTAATAGCAAAATTACCGCACATGCATCACACTGTGATTATGGGGCAAGCAAATTGGTAGAAATCCATGTTGGTGCACATGTGTAGTCTATGTGAGCGTGCACACGAGCCGTTGATAGTACTAACAAAAAATACCCAACTTCCGGTATGATAACTTGGGATGTTCATAAGTGAGAGTTAGGATAACAATATTTACAACATTTAAAAGAAATATCAATCAATGTCTTGGTACTTGTTGCTGCCAGTCAATATCTTGATGTTGCGGATAAATGGACGTAGTAACTACAAAGGGTAATTCGATTGAGCTGAGTGAATTTCGAAAAAGATAAAACTGTGACGACCCGAGTGTGGAGTCGTAGGTGAACCATCGAAAGTTTGGTACCCATCCCGACATGCAAAGCGTCTACGAGGAGTAGCATAACATGCACACAAACATAGAAACACGTGTTGGATTATAGTACGATGACGGTTGTTATTATTGCAGGTATACAACTGCCTGGACGACTACAGGAAGCTTGCTGACGCTGTTCTGACCCTGGTTCAAGAGGAAGGCGATATGCACTTAAATAATGTGAAAGAAAACTAATTTTAATAAATATTGTGTGTCCTATCATTTAGAATATTGATACCGTAACAAAGATTCACGTGTGATGCTTTCGATTTATTGTTTAAAAGTGTAAAGTGTAACAGCCATCTAATGGCGGCCGTAAGGTGATTTTATTTTGTCAAAATATAATTCCAGGCCCCCAAAATATAGGTCTAACCACCAAAGTGAATCCTCTACATGATTTAAAATCCCAGATATAAGCTCTAGTGTCCAGCATAGTGTGATTTGGCAGCCATTTGTAATTACCAGATGTCAAGGTAGAGTGGTGAAAAATGCCAGAGATGGATTTCTGTTACAGGAATATAATATCTATCTACAGGAGAAGCTTCTTTTTATTTAGTATGCGGAAAATGCAACTTTACATAGTGGCCCAAACCATAAATATGATCGTACAAGCCTCTAATCGTCTGTTCAGTGCTCACGCCTCGATTTTCGTTATTGCCTTGTCATACTCTCGGACACAGCACGTCACAAATAAAACAATTGCCTTTTCTGATGTATTTGCACAATAGTTTGTTCAGTAACAAATAATATAATTCAGTAAAATCACGTTTTGAATGACACTTGTGGATTGGTGTTGATTTTCTAATACTGGATAGCTATTGGTTATTCGTGGAGAACGTCAATGGATGTTTTGTGACACATATTGTCAAGTTAATTTGTACGATTTGGTAAAGCTACCGTGTGATACAAGGGATTCAGAGATACAGTTTCGGCGTGTTTTGTGTTCGCACTTTGATGCGGTCCAAGTATTTCTCAAATGCATTTCTGAATTTCCGGAAAGACAAGACAGTGGATTCGGGACATGATTCTGATTGCATGAGATACATGTCAAGTTGATGAACAAAGTCCTTGACATTCGAATGTGAGATTGCATCTTCCTCATTTCCACAGTCATCAGTATAGTAAGAGGAAGTTGCACAGTCAGATGTGGATGTTTCTTTCTGAGCTACAGTCTCTGCAATAGAATGCGAGGCGCATGTAACAACATCCTCATCGATGTTGAGAAAGTCATCTGATGATATGGCCAAGTCCTCATACATGTCAAGAGTTTTGTGTAAAGACGCCAAGGTGTCGCACTCAGTTGACAAATCCGATGTCACTTCGACAGCTGTATCGTAACAGTTCTTGATAATGACAGGAATGTCTTTCTTCCGGGCTTACTTGAGCAACAATATTGAATCAAGAAGGTATATTTGGAACTCGACCGCTCTGCAGCCATCATCAATGTGACGGATGAGTTTTTAGCACATCAGAGACCTATAAATAAAATAAACTGAATTGGTCCCTTATTATTCTTTGGTGTACAGTATTGTGTACCAAGAAATTACATGTACTATATATGTTCGTGAGACATGTAAAGATCAAAACAAGGTTGTATGTTAAGTTTATGCATCATAATTTGCATACATGCATCTTTGAACACCTACAGATTTTCTGTTCATACTTACTTCTTGTGTACAAAGGTTTCATTCATCAAAATACCTCAATGCTTTAACTGAAGATGCAAGAGAGTTAGAAGTCAGGAATATACAAGTAGGGAAAGGTGAAAAACGTGGAACAGAGAAGAGATTATACGTAGAAGAGGACTGGAAGTAATGGAGAAAGAGAAAGAAAAAGAGGCAGTTAATGACAGACCATGGGAGACAAGAGGAGGACTGACATGATCAAGTGGTATAAAGGGGGAGAAAGAATATTTTTTAAATATTTGTGGGGTACAGAAAACGTCAAAACTGTGTGACGTACCAAACAGTGCATGCTGCGCAAATTCGTTCGAGAAGACTAACTTACGAAATGTCGTTGCTACGAAATGTATCCGCCATATTTGCGTATCGTCTTACGTACGATAACATTTCTTTGAGAATACGGGTATGTGAATTCGTTCACGTCATCTATGTCACTGTTGTTTATGGTGACTGGGTTGTTTGACTTGTGATTCACTTTCAGACCCAACTTCTGTCTTTTCTTACATGTCTCTCTGCCGACTTGAAAGCAGGCTGATGTCGTCCTCCAGGTAGGTAGTGAGGGGCCACTTTATTCCACTTCTGCTTTCTGTTGTCGTCACTTTCTGTCCATGGCAACAGAGAAGAGGAATGGTAATAAGATGCAGCATTGCGTGACCTCTGTGGTGATGCTGAAACTATCTCTGAGCTGATTGTTACAAATAGCCTTTCATTCAAAGTCTCTGTAGAGAAGTTTTATGATATTCACCATCTTTTGAGGGATCCCATACGGTTGGAGGATTTTCCAGAGGGATTCTCGATGGAGGCTGACAAAGGCCTTTTCAAAATCTATGAAGTTGGCGTACATGGTGCTGTTCCATTAAGCTGACTATTCAAATATCTGTATTGGGGTGAAAATGTGATCAACGCAGCTTTTCCATTGTCTGAAACAAGATTGTTCCTGGTGGATGATGTTCTCAGTTGCAGCTGAAATTCGCCTGAGGATGATCCCGCTGAAGACTTTGCTTGTGAAGGGCAGCAATGTTATCCCCCGCCAGTCCCCAAGATCGCCTCTCTTTGGAAGCTTGACAGTAGTGCCAGTTTTCCATCCTCTGTCCATATATGCTGCAACATCTTACATATGATTTTGGGTGTCAGCCTTCAGCATCTCTGAACATATACCATCTTCACCAGGTGCCTATCCATTTCTGAATGCATTGTTAGATTATCTGACTTCATTTTCGGTGAACCAAATGAGGTTGACGTCACGATCATCTTCTGCTTCCTGGATATCAGCTGTGACTCCTGGTTCTGGTCTGTTTAAAGTGCTATGAAAGTGCTCTTTCCATCTTGATATTTATCTTTCTCACCAGCGATGGGCCTGCCATGTGTGTCCTTTATGAAGTTAAATATCAAGCGTTTTGTGATTCTATAAAGCGTCTTCATATCTTGTCTGCCAGCTGCTTTCAGTAGCAAGCCCATCTATGAAGGGTCGATTGTCACTCCTTGCCCTGTTTTTCACTTCTTTTTCTTTGTCCGCATATTATCTTGAAATCTATTCTTTTAATCTTGGACATTTAGCATCCAATATATGTTTCCTTATCTGCGTTCTATCTTCAATCGCTTTCCATGTAGGCGGGGATGTCCACTCTTCCTTCTGTGGTTTCCACTAGCCAAGGATAGTATCTCCTGCTTCCCGTATTAGTTGATTGAATTTATTTCTTTCATCTCTATTTATCTCTTACTATTTAGCCCCTGATGGTAGTTGTCGTTCACAAAGCCACCACTGCAGCTGGTCAGTCGGCCAATAATAGTCAACATTCCCACGCAGCAATAAATCTGAAAAGTCACATATCATGAGTTAGAATGTTCTGGATTAGAATATTCTGGGTTAACACGTTCTCTGTTAGAAATTAGAATATTCTGCGTCAGAATGTTATGTGTTAGACTGTTCTGTGTCAGAATGTTCTGGGTTAACATGTTCTGGGTCAGAATTTTCTGCGTTAGAACATTCAGGACTTGAATGTTCAGGATTACAGTGTTCTGTGCAAAAACATTGTTGGTGAGAATGTTCTAAATGAACTGTTTGTCAACTAAAATGGCACAGTAATTGTACTTCAGCTGTAGTAGTTGTTAATACCCACTACATTTAATTCAGAAGGCATTATGCATGCACCAACAAAATGCTATCGGTGCATACTGTGACCATACGCTAGAAGTTAACGTTTCTCAACCTGGGGTCACTGGGCCTGAAAATACCAGAAAGTTACCTCATTTACTGTATGTACGTTCTGTAAGTAGTCGGGTGAAAAAGTATTAAAAAAAATTTGACAGTTGAACTTCAAGTTCATAGATCTTGTAATCCTAACAGTGAAATTGAATTTAAGCCCGTCTTGATTGTATTTCATAGTAAGGTCCTTGGTACGTACCAGAGCTCACCAAGCTTTCCGTGTGCAAACAGCAAAATGTACTGGAACTATTTACCGGCAGGGCAAGGCAGGCGACAGGGTAGAAACTGAATCTTGTGTCAATCTCCCCCAAGTTGTCTGCCATGAAGCTGCCATCGTCCAGCTGTATGCCATCCAAGTACTTGACCTACAAACCCGTCGCTGTGACACAAGAGACAACACTACATTCTTTGTGTCAACAAGTACTTGACCTACAAATCCGTCGCTGTGACACAAGAGACAACACTACATTCTTTGTGTCAACAAGGCTGAGTCCATGAACACATTGAGTGATGGTTTTGCTGTCACGGAACTTCACAGAGAGAAGTGTGGCGATGTGTGTGCAGGCCTCGTCCAACCCTGCCATACAATCACAATGGGTGGTGCAGACAGTCCCTGCTTTTTCTGCAATGATCCACGGCTGCAATGGCTTTTCACGAAGTCACTGTGAGTTCAGAACCTGTGAAACATATTGCAGAATACGAGTACGACAATTAAATTAAAAAAATAGAACATTTTATACTTGGTACAAAACATCATAGTTATACTTCCTTAAACCTGCTTCTTCAACTGATTTAGCTTATCGCAAATCCGGTTCGTTGGTGTCCAAGTAATATTATGTAGTGTGTGAATATTCTATGCATCATCCGCAGTCGATTTAATAACAAAATGCCTATACTGTTCAAATCATCGAAATAATCGAGTATTCTCTATTTCAATTTATTTACTTATATATATATATATATATATATATATATATATATATATATATACATATACATATACATATACATATACATATACATATATATATATATATATATATATATATATATATATATATATATATATATATATGCATATGCATATGCATATGCATATACATATACATATACATATACATATACATATACATATACATATACATATACATATACATATATATATATATATATATATATATATATATATATATATATATATATATATATATATATATATAGCTAGTTTTAAAAGAGTATTTATTTAATAATTTACACTATTATAAATATTTTTTATATCTGGATTATCAGTATAATTGTGTACATTTTTATATATGCGTTATTTTATTTTAAAGCTCGTTGATTTATATACAGGATTATGCGGTATATAAGAATTAAACTATTATTATAGATCTGGTCAGGTTCAAAATAGTGGATATCCACAATGGTAAACACTGTGTGGGTCAATGCTGATCATGGGAGTGACCTCCATCCTCTCGGCGATCACATGACAAAGTTGAACAAGCATTAACTAATTTAATAGTTTGTCTGATGATTTCACAAAAATTACATACAATAGTTGCATAAACGAGCTAGCATATTGCAGTGGATACTAGGTAGGTTTGGTTTTTCGCAAAATTAATTTGAAATGAGACTGGCAAAAAAAATCGAATTGATTAAGCACCTTTAATTAGGTTCTTCAGTTGGTGCATACGGCCACTATTCATATAAGACAAACATGAATTAATAAAAAAGATATAATAAAAAAATTATATTAATGAAAATACATATAATATAAAAATATGAATCAATACTAAATGCCTTCATTGCCATTCCATTATTTATCTTTGACATTTCATTTGACATACTCACAGCATAGCCATAGCCTAGGCTTATCTAAAAATAAAGCAATCCAGTCTTCGCTCGTACAACGTGACAGCCATTTTTCACAAAAACCTCTACATAGCCGATCCAACCAGACGTCAACTGATTGAAGGCCTCTAAGCTCTTCCACGCCTACATGAAACTCTTAGTAAATATAAACTAATTTACAATGTCTGGGCAGGAAACTGCAGGGAAGCTTGCTTCACTCTTGGACCTGCTGAATTTAGCAACGCATACGGATCTACCTCAACGATTCGTAATTTACCAAAATACCTCTGCCTACTCAACACATCTAGAGTGTCAACATACGGTTGTTTTGTCACTTTGGGTCCTGCCGCTGTAGTCATACTGCGATGCAGCAACAAAGTTAACAATTCACTGGATCACTATAGTGTATACACATTCACAATGGGCTACCCGAGATGTTGGCTTGTTGGTGGGGGAGACGGGAGGGGAGACAACCGGAGGGAAGGAGAAGGGAGTGGGGGAGACGGGAGGGAAGACAACCGGAGTGAAGGAGAGGGGAGTGGGAGAGACAAGAGCAAAGGAGTGGGAAGTGGGGGAGACAGGAGGGAAGGGGTCAGGACAGAATGTGATGGAAGGGATCGAACGGACGAGTTATTCTGCAGCAGTGATAGAGGGGGTGAGGAAGAAAGCGATGGTGTTTGTGGGGGATTCGATAGTTAGGAAGACCGACAGAATCTTAAACAAGGGAGATGTTGTGGTGGTCTGCTTGCCTGGATCCAAAATAGAGGCGACAACTGAGAGGGTAAAAAACATCGTAGGTTCGGGTAAGGGTGGATCTGTTTTAGTACACGTAGGGACAAATAACGTAGAGAGGGAGGGTACAACTGCCATAGTTAGGAAATATAGGCAGTTGGTCAGAACACTAAAACAGACGCGGGTTGAGCAGGTAATACTGTCAGGGATTTTACCTGTAATGGGCAGGAGGGGTCACAAATATCGAAATTGTCGGGGGATGGCAATTAACATGTTAGTCCAGAAGCTATGTAGGGAAGAGGAAGTTGGATTTGTGGATTTATGGGGAAGTTTTGTTGGGAGGGCTGATATGTACATGAAGGATGGGCTTCATCTAAGTGGAAAGGGGGCGGCAGTATTCGCGGACAAACTTTCAGCAGCAGTAGATAGTGACACGGGTACAATGACAAATATTTTTGGAAGTAAACATTGTTTAAACTAGAAGTGCAGGGGGGTTACCTAGAGGTGTCTCAAGCAGAACAAGAGTCCACTAGCACAGATAAACCAATATTAAATCATCCGAAAAACATCTCTGAAAAAGGTTATAGATGCGTATGTTTAAATGCAAGGAGCATAGTAAATAAGAAAAACGAGTTAAACATTATGGTAGAAGATATTGACCCTCACATAATTGGTATAACTGAATCATGGGCCAACATATATATATCAGATGCTGAATTGGGACTGACAGGATATGTAATGTTTATGAAAGATCGAATAGGAAGAAGGGGGGGGGAGTTATTTTATATGTTAAAGAATCTATTCAGGCTTATGAAATAAAACTAGAAAGGGAAGCAGATTGCGATGAAGCTGTTTGGTGCAGAATTGTTTCAGGAAATTCAAAATTAACTGTTGGATTAGTTTACCGAAGTCCAAACATAAACGAAGAGGACAACACAAAAATAAAAAACGCTATAAAGGAAGTTAGTAAAGGGGATTGTATCATAATGGGAGATTTTAACCATGGACACATTCAATGGAATTCTCTAGAGAGCACAAGGATTGAGGACCAACAATTTCTATTTTTAATCCAGGATAGCTTTCTTACTCAGCACGTACTAGAACCAACCAGGGGAGAAAATGTATTATATATAGTTTTGTCATCACAAAACGAATTAGTGGACAATATAAAAATATTTGAAACATTGGGTAACAGTGACCATAATCAAATACATTTTGACATCAATGTAAAATCAGAAAGTAAAAATAAGAAAGCGTACAAGAGAAACTTCCACAAAGGTAACTACAAAGATATAAGAAAATACTTAGCAAAGCTAGATTGGAATAACATGCTGATGAATAAGACCGCAATTGAATGTTGGAATATTCTAAAAAAAGAAATTGAGAGTATCATCGATAAATTTGTTCCCTTCCAAAAAAAAGGAAAACGGTGTAGAAAGAAACACTTGCCAAAAGAGGCTATTAGAAAAATAGTGTTAAAACAAACTATGTGGAGGGTTTATAGGCGTACCAGAAAGGAAGAAGACTATGCAAATTACAAAGAGGCACTTAATGCAGCTACAACTGAAATCAGACAATCTAAAAGAAGCTATGAGCAAAAACTAGCATGTAACATAAAACATGACAGCAAGAGTTTTTATGCATATGTCAGGAGTAAACAAAACGTACAAGACAAGGTTGGACCTCTAGAAGACAGTGCTGGAAATATAATATCACAGGGGTTTTTAATGGCGGAAGACCTAAATGGTTACTTCAGTTCAGTGTTTACCAAAGAAGATATTAGTTCATTACCAGTTGCTGATGCTAAATTTCAGGAGGCTAAATCTGACTATTTAGGTCCGTTAGTTGTAAATCCAGAATTGGTAGCTAAGAAAATAAAGGCAATGAAGGATAATAAATCACCGGGAGTGGATGGGATTCCTCCAAAATTACTAATGGAAACAGTAGAACAAATCAGTATACCACTTGCAAGAGTATTCAACTTGTCATTAAAAGAGGGAGTTGTTCCGTTTGAATGGAAAGAAGCAAACATCATACCATTATTTAAAAAGGGTTCGAGAAATAAGTCAGAAAATTACAGACCAGTGAGTTTAACGTCAGTAATTTGTAAATTATTAGAAAGGTTAATTAAAGACCATATGGTGGACTTCCTCGTTAAGCATAAATTATTAAATTCATCTCAACATGGATTCCTTAAAGCGAGGTCATGCTTAACAAATATGTTATGTTTTTTGGAAGAAATCACTAAGTGGATAGACGTGGGATCGCCAGTAGATATCATCTACTTAGATTTTCAGAAAGCTTTTGACAAAGTGCCACATCAAAGATTACTACTTAAATTAAAAGCCCATGGTATCGGGGATAGCATAACTGACTGGATAGAACAATGGCTGACTGACAGAAGACAACGAGTTGTAGTAGATGGAGAAGTTTCAAATTGGAAATCGGTTTTGAGTGGGGTACCTCAAGGATCAGTATTAGGACCTATATTATTCTTAATATATATCAATGACTTGGACGACAGTATAACAAGTAGCGTACTGAAATTTGCGGATGACACACAACTGTTTTGAAAGGTTAATACTGATGGTGATAAACAACATTTACAAAACGTTCTAGACAGATTAGTGAAATGGTCTGAGAAATGGCAGATGCTGTTCAATTTTGGGAAATGTAAATGCCTACATACAGGACATGGGAACTTGAATGTAAACTATAAAATGGGAGATACTGTTCTGGGTACTACTGTAAAAGAAAAGGACTTAGGAGTTACAATAAGCGCTGATATGAAAGTTTCAGAGCAGTGTGGTATTGCAGCTTCAAAGGGTAATCAAATTCTTGGATTGATTAAAAGAAACATAACATACAAGGGAAAAAAGTTAATTATACCTCTTTATAAAGCAATAGTTAGACCTCATTTAGAATACTGTATACAAGCATGGAGACCATATCGTAAGAAGGATATAGATACGCTTGAACGCATACAAAGGAGAGCAACTAAAATGATTCCAGAACTTAGAGACCTTAGTTATGAAGAACGCCTGAAAGAATGTGGTTTAACAACTCTAGAGACAAGGAGGTTAAGAGGAGTTCAGATTAAAGTTTTTAAGATATTGAATGGGTATGAAAATATTGATAGAAATATGTTTTTCTCACTCAAGAAGGATAGCAGAACTAGAGGACATGAGGTAAAATTAGTAAAGGATCAATGTAGATTGGACATCAGGAAGCACTCGTTCTCACAGAGGACAATAAATGAATGGAATAAATTGTCTACAGATTGTGTAACTGCTAGCAGCGTGAATATGTTTAAAAACAAGGTTGACACATATCTCAGGAGGGCGGGTTATAAGTAGATGAACATTGTTGGACTCTCGATAAGCCAATGGCTTCCTTGGCTGTTTAGTTACTATTCTGGCGTAATCGATAAGGCGTCTGACTGTAATGGATTAGTCATCGGTCGTAACTGATCTTTCAAAAAAGGTCCAAGGGACGAGTCAGAAAACATGCATTGGTATGTCAAGGAACCTATACGTCTGACGCACATACGGTAAAATGATACACATTGCCCGGGAGTCGTGGGGATGCGTCCACAGACATAAATAGAACACCAGTTAGTTAGACCGCTGAGCCCTTAATTATTAGTTGAAACATGATACAATTGGAAGACGGGGAAAGAGTAGTCTTTGGACCTTATTAGGGAAGAATGTCCAACAGGGCTTAACGAGATTTTGACCACTTGCAGTCATATTTAGAACACTTTAGAAAGTTCAGTTTCGATCATGTTTAGTGGTGCTACTGCTACAGTTAATATGTTATAATATTTGATATAAAAGTGCATGAGTAGATTATGCATGTAATAAGGTATTATGTAACTATAGCCAGAATCAGGTTAGTCCCCTCTCTCCGTTTGAAGTTATTGATTAATTGCTGTAAGAAGTGGCTGTGAGAGGGTTGATCTTGACACAGACCCTAGAGACCTGTGAGTTGAGCAGTGCCCAAGACTTGTTTGTAAACAGCAGTGCAATGACAGCTAGGCTAGTCTGGCAATGCCTTGGGCAATACATTGTTAACTGTTGAGTTTATGCTATTGGGGTATACTATACATGTAGTTTGCTAACTTTACGTTAATACTTATACGTATGATATGAATGTAAGGTAAACATTTATATAATTATATATTAGTACTGAATAAGATAACATGTATTTTACAGATAATGTTGTGAACAGCACCAGTGTGTTGGAACTATGGTACTTAATAGATGTTTATGTATCATCTTATCTTACACTGGAAGCTACGATATGCATATAGCTTAGTTGTTCTGTTTGTATTTGTACAGGCCCATTCCTTTATGTGGTACTCAAGTTAGATCAGGAGTGTAAATTGTGCAATGCCTGAGAAATTAGGCTTTGTATTATATTAGTAATAAGTTTAGTTTATCAGTTTAGTGTAAGGTGTAATAAATGCAATACAGTGGTCTATTCTTAATTTAGGCATAAGCTTGCCACCCGCAGACTACATATTATTAATTATTTAACAGTCACATTAGTGAGACAGGTAACCCATTGTTCGTTTATTACACTGATTAAATGAAGTTATTTAGTAGATGCTGGTATGATATATGATAAAGAATGGGTGCTGTACAGCATAAACACTACGCCTCCAGTGGGTACTGGCCTGAGCGTGCATCGCTGTATCGTGTGTCAACTGATAAGGGCTCAGCGGTCTTGTTTTACTAAAGGGTGTTCTATTGATGTCTGTGGTCGGCCATAGACTGTTGGCTCTGTGTGCTATCAACATGTAGGCCTACTCTGCCGTGAAATGACTAAAGGAAGCAAGTCCAAAAGGTCAAGTTTTGAGAAATGGACAAAAACAACTTTTCTTTGTAGCTCTCCTAAACCTGTAGAAGTAGAAGTTTAGTATTTGGGTCATCAAATACTTCATGTATGCCACTATTTCATCATGTTATAAGGACATCATTCAGGTTATCCTAGGCGTGACTAGGGTGACTTGCTTCCTTTTGTCATGGCAGAATTATTATTTCACAATCCATGCAAAGTTTGCAATAAGGAAGCAAGTCCATTTACTGCAACTATTAACCTTTATTCAAAATGAGAAAGAAGTCAAGGTACTCACTAATCATTCAATGATATTATAAAAAGAGGAAACAATGATTGTTCTGTTGTTTATACAGGGATTGTTAATTTAACAAGATTTAACAAGATTTGCCATCCAAGCCAAAGGCCCAGATGGCAAGTGGACAAGGCAGCCATTGGCTTATCGAGAGTCCAACAATGTTCATCTACTTATAACCCGCCCTCCTGAGATATGTGTTAACCTTGTTTTTAAACATATTCACGCTGCTAGCAGTTACACAATCTGTAGACAATTTGTTCCATTCATTTATTGTCCTCTGTGAGAACGAGTGCTTCCTGGTGTCCAATCTACATTGATCCTTTACTAATTTTACCTCATGTCCTCTAGTTCTGCTATCCTTCTTGAGTGAGAAAAACATATTTCTATCAATATTTTCATACCCATTCAATATCTTAAAAACTTCAATCTGATCTCCTCTTAATGCGTTCAAGCGTATATATATCCTTCTTACGATATGGTCTCCATGCTTGTATACAGTATTCTAAATGAGGTCTAACTATTGCTTTATAAAGAGGTATAATTAACTTTTTTTCCCTTGTATGTTATGTTTCTTCTAATCAATCCAATAATTTGATTACCCTTTGAAGCTGCAATACCACACTGCTCTGAAACTTTCATATCAGCGCTTATTGTAACTCCTAAGTCCTTTTCTTTTACTTATTGTAACTCCTAAGTCCTTTTCTTTTACAGTAGTACCCAGAACAGTATCTCCCATTTTATAGTTTACATTCAAGTTCCCATGTCCTGTATGTAGGCATTTACATTTCCCAAAATTGAACAACATCTGCCATTTCTCAGACCATTTCACTAATCTGTCTAGATCGTTTTGTAAATGTTGTTTATCACCATCAGTATTAACCTTTCTAAACAGTTTTGTGTCATCCGCAAATTTCAGTACGTTACTTGTTATACTGTCGTCCAAGTCATTGATATAAATTAAGAATAATATAGGTCCTAATACTAATCCTTGAGGTACCCCACTCAAAACCGATTTCCAACTTGAAACTTCTCCATCTACTACAACTCGTTGTCTTCTGTCAGTCAGCCATTGTTCTATCCAATCAGTTATGCTATCCCCGATACCATGGGCTTTTAATTTAAGTAGTAATCTTTGATGTGGCACTTTGTCAAAAGCTTTCTGAAAATCTAAGTAGATAATATCTACTGGCGATCCCACGTCTATCCACTTAGTGATTTCTTCCAAAAAACATAACATATTTGTTAAGCATGACCTCGCTTTAAGGAATCCATGTTGAGATGAATTTAATAATTTATGCTTAACGAGGAAGTCCACCATATGGTCTTTAATTAACCTTTCTAATAATTTACAAATCACTGATGTTAAACTCACTGGCCTGTAATTCTCTTACTTATTTCTCGAACCCTTTTTAAATAATGGTATGATGTTTGCTTCTTTCCATTCAAACGGAACAACTCCCTCTTTTAATGACAAGTTGAATACTCTTGCAAGTGGTATACTGATTTGTTCTACTGTTTCCATTAGTAATTTTGGAGGAATCCCATCCACTCCCGGTGATTTGTTATCCTTCATTGCCTTTATTTTCTTAGCTACCAATTCTGGAGTTACAACTAACGGACCTAAATAGTCAGATTTAGCCCCCTGAAATTTAGCATCAGCAACTGGTAATGAACTAATATCTTCTTTGGTAAACACTGAACTGAAGTAACCATTTAGGTCTTCCGCCATTAAAAACCCCTGTGATATTATATTTCCAGCACTGTCTTCTAGAGGTCCAACCTTGTCTTGTACGTTTTGTTTACTCCTGACATATGCATAAAAACTCTTGCTGTCATTTTTTATGTTACATGCTAGTTTTTGCTCATAGCTTCTTTTAGATTGTCTGATTTCAGTTGTAGCTGCATTAAGTGCCTCTTTGTAATTTGCATAGTCTTCTTCCTTTCTGGTACGCCTATAAACCCTCCACATAGTTTGTTTTAGCATTATTTTTCTAATAGCCTCTTTTGACAAGTGTTTCTTTCTACACCGTTTTCCTTGTTTTTGGAAGGGAACAAATTTATCGATGATACTCTCAATTTCATATTTTAGAATGCAGGGGATCCGGGGATGTGCATACCTTTTAGGGGTGGGGGTATTGGACTTTTCACGGATAGGTACCTTTCAGAACTGCTAATAGATTGAGTGATTCAGATCTTTCAGTGTTTCCTTTTTTCTGGAAATATCAATAACAGTTATACATAGTATCTGCCCTACTCAAACAGGTGAAATAGTCATAGTATGCTTGATTTTTGCATAAATTTAAAGTGTCCTTCACAGTTTATGTCCTGAATCAAAGAATGATATGCAAATTTAGAAATACATGTTTTTTGCTTACATTAATCAAGTCTGTAACCAGTTTCTAATCTACAACTACCAAGTCATAGGAAGAGGAGGGTCAGCTCATTTGGTTGGTCATTACTGAACACCAATCAAGTCTGTAACCAGTTTCTAATCTACAACTACCAAGTCATAGGAAGAGGAGGGTCAGCTCATTTGGTTGGTCATTACTGAACACCAATCAAGTCTGTAACATGTTCATTGGTGGGCAGGTTTTTCCAGAACGTGGACCTGTTTGAGGGCATCAGTGGACATAATTTGTCAATAATGTCCTGTTTCTTCTTCAATGGCGTCGATCGGTGGGGGACAGGGGGGGAAGCGCCCCTCTCACTTTTCAGCGTGGTCATGCATTGATTATACGTCTCCTAAAAGTTGTTATAGACGTCATAGATCCCCCCACTTTTTAAAGCACATTGACGCCCATGATAATACACATCTAGGCTATGCATGCAAACCTACAGCTACAAACACATGCTTTAGACAAGCCAATGAGTCTACACAATGGGGTTAAAATAACTGATCCAGAGATCAGCGAATTCAATTACTTGTCCATAAATAACATGTATAACATTAGCAGATACAAACCTCGCCTTCAAATGTTTAAAATAAACAGGCGAATTTTAGCAATTTAATGCAGCTTTTAATACTTGTTTGACACAGCAACTTCTATTCATGATTTCAGAGCAGCTTGAACCCCTTTGTAAACTCGCAACTGATTGGTTTGGTTTTGTAAGGTCCAGTTTCTTTGAATTTGGACTTTCTTCCTTCTGTCATGGTAAATGTGGCATATTGCTGGACTTGCTTCCTTCTGCCATGTTAAATCATGGCTTTACCAAAACATGTTTTGCAGAAATGAACCTATTGGTAGATGAGACTTACTTCCGTGATTCCAAAATACACTTAATTAAATTTTTATAAAAGTTGGACTTGCTTCCTTTTGTCATTTTACGGCAGTACTGTTCACTAGCTGTCACTAACTCCACGCCATCTCCGTGTCTTCTCCAGACTGCTGGAGGAGCAGGAGGCGGCCCCTGACCGCTGGTTCCGGTGGCGAATCACCGATTACTGGAAGGATAACATCGAAGCTGCCTGCCATTTCTTGGGCGCCAAGTCGCAGAATGCTGCATTTGTCCGCAATGCAACTTCAGGTTTGATTCCACTGAGGTATTCGGTAATACGTCTCATGTTGTTGCACCTGCGGCGTCTCCTATGGTTCGATGTTATCTTCATTGCCGCAGAGTCCGACCGTTTCTTCAACAACGTGTCCCGTGACGCATGAGCGTTATGCACAATATTCCGTCCATTCAGTCACTGTAAATACGTTTAACCTTGAATTAAAATATTACTTATATAACTTTGAATTATAGTATTAGTGTTGAATGCAATGCAATTCAGTAGCATTATTTGGAAGCTTGAAGACGCTTAAAGCGATGGGTGTCCATGTATTTATCAAGCAATATTATTTTGTTGGTGTTATTGCAGCTAATGTTGCTAATAGAGCAGTTGCTGTTGGTCGGTCTGCTGTCTGTTTGTCTCTATACATACCGACGGGTGCGTGTCCATATCTATAAACATGCACGTGCGATTATTCTTTCTACTGTCTGTAACGCAAACAACATATCAAACAATGACTTAAATATGGGTTGTCCAATATATAATAAAATAGACATCATGGCATAAATCTGACTTCTGATTCTTCTGACATTGTTTGATCTGTTGTCGCCATAGACACCATCACGTCACGCGAAACGACGAAGTGTAGTTGTTGACAAAGTACGATGCTATTGTATTTTACAGCTGTAAACACGGTACTCAAGTCGCTGCCGCTGAAAGCCGGAGACGCCATCTTGGTTTATAGTTGGACATACCAATCCGTGAGAAATGCATGCGACGCGACTGCGCAGAGGGCAGGTATGGTCACGTAGAGCAACGGAGCTTTCATATTTGAAATGTATTTGATGCGTATACATATCTGCAAAATCATGTGCTGCGATTTTTTTTTAATTAAGTTCGTCTATATGCAAGTGTGGGAAGTTTAAATATCTGAAGCCTCTCCTGATAAGGAATATCCTCAAGCCTCTCTTAGTAAGGAATACCCTTGTGGGGCATCTTTTTATAGCAATGATTTTGGTGTTTCTTCTGAAACACACAGGCAATGTGGGGTGAACGAAATTGCCCTAGTTTCGATACAGCAGCAGGCAGATTCGACCCCGGTCCACTCGACCACCCAACGCCTACCATACTGCTTCCACGCCACACTGTTGTAACGGAAATACATTATAATAAGGTAAATCAAATGTTCGGCCCATGCTAAGTCGACTAAACGTGATTGGTCAACATTAAAGTACTAAAAGCAGTGTCGTCGTCCAAGTAAAAGAACAACGTCGATGTATCGTGTGGCGAAGTGGCGTGTGGTTGGAAAGACGGTCTTTCAATCGAGAGAACCCGGCTTCAAATCCTCTTGCTGCCGTTTCGAAGCTTAGACAATTTCATTCACTCCACGTTGCTCCAGTTCACTCAGATGTATGCATGAGTATATACCTGGCTTTAGGCAGTTATGGATATGTGAATGAATATATGTAACTGCAACACGGCTGATTGCATTCCAGAGATGTC
Organism: Lamellibrachia columna; assembly: GCA_963662155.1. Taxonomy (NCBI): domain Eukaryota; kingdom Metazoa; phylum Annelida; class Polychaeta; order Sabellida; family Siboglinidae; genus Lamellibrachia; species Lamellibrachia columna. Next base: position 2,975,345 of record OY759272.1, read on the forward strand.
GAGTTGGCTTTGGAATGAGCAGGTCTACCGGAGTGTGAAGTGTAAAGAGCTTTGAGCAGTCCCAAGGTCTGGATACCGCGCTATGTAAAAACGTATATTTGTATCGAGATCGTGTATGTTTTGTAGGAGCCGAAGTTCTCTCAGTCGACATAAAAATCCCGATTAAGAGTCGACACGAAGTGATTGAACAATACCGGGTTATGCTGAACGCCCACACCAATGTGAAGATAGCGGTCCTCGGTGAGATAATCATGCTATTTTAACCGCGGTTAAAAGATATCGTGTATTGTGTGAGCACAATGTTAAATTATCTCATTCAGTGACAATCAAGTTGTCTTAACTTAGTGATCAGTGACCAGGTCACGCCACTAGGTGGACGTCCAATGAATGAAAATCTACAGTCGTAAATGTGTGAAGAATATCACTTGTTCAACGAATGCACACTAACATTTAGTTATGCCCATGGGCATACGGAGAGGGCATGCCCCCTCCGTGTCACAGATGTATGGTTTGGCTAGGATAATGTGGTAAGCCATTGGACGTGCTCGTTATGGTTCAGTGTTCGTACAACTACAAATAAATCAATAACAGGAGTATTTGTAGCAAATTTCCCGTTTAATAACTAAATTAATAGCATAGATTTAACAAGATTTAACAAGATTGCCATCCCAAAACAAAAAGTTCCAGATGGCAAGTGGAGAAGGAAGACAGTGGCTTATCGAGAGTCCTACAATTTTCTCATCTATGTGTAGCCCGCCCTTATCAAATATATGTCAATTCTATTTTTAAACATATTCACACTACTAGCATTAACACAATCATTTGGCAGTTTGTTCCATTCATTTATCACACTCTGTGAGAAAGATTATAGAAAATAATCACAAATCAAGTTTGCTGAATAACATTACAATCTACCAACATCATCCAATATTATTCATCACTATCAAATCACTTTTATATAATAATTCAAAGTCTCTTACTGTTGGCGTCGCTTCTAGCATAAACAATTCCAGCGAGTGTAGTACCGAGCTAGTTACGGCAAATGCAATTAAGCGTACCCCCTGCTAGTGCAGTCAACCGTAGAGCGTGGCCAGGCGAGCACAGTCAAGCGAGTGGCAAGTGGACAAAGAAGGCATTGGCTTATCGAGAGTCCAACAATGTTCAAATTTCCTATTATACTACTTAGTCGTCCAAGTCATTGATATATTTTAAGAATAATAAAGCTCCTAATACTGAACCTTGTGGTACCCAACTCAAAACTGATTTCCAGTTTGAAACCTCTCCATCTACTACAACACGTTTTCTTCTGTCAGTCAGCCATTGTTCTATCCATTCAATTATGCCATCACCGATACCATGGGCTTTTAATTTTTAACAACATTTAATAAGATTGCCATCCCAAACAACAAGTTCCAGGTGGCAAGTGGACGAGGAAGCCATTGGCTTATCGAGAGTCCAACAATTTTATCATCTATGTGTAGCCCGCCCTCATCAGATATCTGTCAATTCTATTTTTAAACATATTCACACTACTAGCATTAACACAATAATTTGGCAGTTTTTCCATTCATTTACCACCCTCTGTGAGAAAGAGTACTTTCTCATGTCCAACCTACACTGCTCCTTAACTAAAGCTGCTTTGTGTCCTCTGGTTCTACTGCCTTCTTTAAGTTTGAAAAACATATTCCTATCAACATTCGCATAACCGTTCACTATTTTAAACACTTCTATTTGGTCTCCTCTTAGTCTCCTTGTCTCTAGTGTTGTCAAACTAAATTTATGTAGTAATCTTTGATTTTGCACTTTGTCAAACGCTTTCTGAAAATCTAAGTAGATGATATTTGCTGGAGATCCCACGTCTATCCACTTAGTGATTTCTTCCAAAAAACATGTCGAGATTAATTTAATAATTTATGCCTAACTTGTCTGTAATTATCATAGTTATTTCTCGAACCCTTTTTAAATAATGATTGCTTCTTTCCATTCAAAAGAAAAAACATCCTCTTTTAATGACAAGTTGAACACTCTTGCAACTGGTATACTGATTTGTTCTACCATTTCCATTAGTAATTTGGGAGGAATTCCATCCACTCCAGGTAATTTATTATACTTCATTGCCTTTATTTTCTTAGCTAGCTTTTCTGGAGTTACAATTAACTGCCTTAAATAGTCAGATTTAGCCTCCTGAAATTTAACATCTGGAATTGGTAATGGACTAATATCCTCTGTGGTAAACACTGAACTGAAGTAACCATTTAGGTCTTCCGCCATTACAACCCTTATGATATTATATTTCCAGCACTGTCTTCTAGAGGTCCGACCTTGTCTCGTACGTTTTGTTTACTCCTGACATATGCATAAACACTCTTGCTCTCATTTTTTATGTTACATGCTATGTTTGCTCATAGCTTCTTTTAGATTGTCTAATTTCAGTCGTAGCTGCATTAAGTGCCTCTTTGTAATTTGCAGTCTTCATCCTTTCTGGTACGCCTATAAACCCTCCACATAGTTTGCTTGAACACTATTTTTCCAATAGTTTCTTTTGACAAGTGTTTCTTTCTAGACCGTTTTCCTTGTTTTTATCAAGGGAACAAATTTATCAATGATAATCTCAATTTCATATTTTAGAATGTTCCAACATTCAATTGCGGTCTTATTCCTCAGCATGTTATTCCAATTTAGCTTTGCTAAGTATTTTCTCATATCTAATTCTTTTTGTGATCACAAAACTATTTCTAATACATTATCTCCCCTGGTTGGTTCTGGGACGTGCTTAGTAAGGAAACTATCCTGAATTAAAAATAGAAATTGTTGGTGTACTCTCTAGAGATTTCCATTGTATGTGTCCATGGTTAAAATTATGATACATTCCCCTTTACTAACTTCCTTTATAGCATTTTTTTGTGTTATCCTCTTCGTTTATGTTTGGACTTCGGTAAACTAATCCAATAGTTAATTTTGTATTTCCTGAAACTATTTTGCATCAAACAGCTTCATCGCAATCTGCTTCCGTTTCTAATTTTATTTCATAAGCCTGAATAGATTCTTTAATATATATAAAATAACTTTCCTGAAACTATTTTGCATCAAACAGCTTCATCGCAATCTGCTTCCCTTTCTAATTTTATTTCATTAGCCTGAATAGATTCTTTAATATATAAAATAACTCCCCCTCCCCTTCTTCCTATTCGATATTTCCTAAACATTACGTATCCTGTCAATCCTAATTCAGCATCTGTTATGTTTATGTTGGCCCATGATTCGGTAATACAAATTATGTGAGGGTCAATATCTTCTACCGTAATGTTTAATTCTTTTTTCTTATTTACTATACTCCTAGCATTTAAGCATACGCATCTATAACCTGCTTCGGACATTTTGTTATTCGTTTGTCTGTACTAGTGGCCTCTTGTCCTGCTTGAGGCACCTCTAAACAACCCGTTTCTAGTTTCAACAATGTTTACTACTAAAAATATTTTTTATGCTATCCATGCCACTGCCTACTGCTGCTATGAGTCCATCCGGAAATACTGCTGCCCCTTTCCATTTAGATGAAGCCCATCCTTCATGTACGTATTAGCCCTTCCTACAAAACTTCCCCACAAATCCACAAATCCAACTTCCTCATCCCTACATAGGTTCTCGACTAGCATGTTAATTGCCATCCCCCGGCAATTTCGATATCTGTGACCCCTCCTTCCTATTACTTGTAAAATCCCTGACAATATTACCTGCTCAACCCGCGTCTGCTTTAGTGTTCTGACCAACTTCCTGTATTTCCTAACTATGGCAGTTGTGCCCTTCCTCTCTACGTTATTTGTCCCTACGTGCACTAAAACAGATCCACCCTTGCCCGGACCCACGATGTTTTCTACCATCTCAGTTATCGCCTCTATTTTGGCCCTAGGCAAGCAGACCACCACATCATCCTTGTTTAAAACTCTGTCGGTCTTCCGAACTATTGAGTCCCCCACAAACACCCTCGCTCTCTTCCTCCCCCCTCTATCACTGCCTCAGAATAGCTCTTCCGATGGATCCCTTCCATCACATACTGTCCTGCAGCCTTGTTACTTGGCAGACTGATATCAGTCTCTCTCTCTCTCTCTCTCTCTCTCTCTCTCTCTCTCTCTCTCTCTCTCTCTCCTGGCTAACTTGCGCTCCCTCGCCTTCCATCCTGACACATTCACTCCCGTCTCCCTCACTCCCATAGCGTTAACTATCGTCTCCTCCCTCCTCTCCTGCTGTCTCACCCACTCCCATCTCCTTCGATTCATTTGTCTTCTCTCCCATTTCTTTCCTTCCTGTCTCCTTTCGTCCTGTCTCCCTACATCCCGTCTCCTTACGTCCTGTCTTCCTAAGACCTGTCACCTTACCTCCTCTCATCCTCCCCCCAAACTGATGTGAGCTCTCCCTAGCATCTCTCTCGTCGTCTTTCCACACTTTATCATTTACTGTCCCCCCACCGGAACCACTGGCACAACCCACCTGCTCCCTTCCCGCCATTGCCACAACGAGCAGCCTCAACTCCACCTCAAGTTCCTTCATCTTCGTTCATCCCCTACACTCAAAGCTAAAACTATCCGCCTGAACCTCAGCCCAGGACTTCTCACACCCGGACTTGACGATGTCCACCAGTTGCTGCAACTGCCGCATATTAAATGCCTGGTGGCCTTTACCTGCCATTTGCACAGCGCCATCACAAAATTTAGTCTTAATTTGATTGCTACGTTAACCTTGAATAAGGCTGTTTTTGTGTTCAACATAACACTTTAGGCTAATATACAACGGATTAACAGGATTAACAGATAAAAAAAGAAAACTCGTTGTATAGTGATATTGTTTATCCTTGTGTTAGCATTTAATTATGATGAAGAACAAATATCTTGATATATAGTAGCAATTGTTGATTTGTAATCAACTGGATAAAAAAAGTACCTTACACACAGAAGACAGAGAGTAATAGTAGATGGTGAGATTTCAAACTGTTTTTAGTGGGGTACCACTGCACAGGGATCAGTATTAGGCCCTATACTGTTTTTAATAATATATATAAATGATTTGGAAGATGACATACCTATCAAAGTACTAAAATTTGCAGATGACACAAAAGTATTCAGAAAGGTTACTAATGATACAGATAAACAACGTTTACAGGATGATCTAGATATATTATTTAAATGATCAGAAAAATGGCAAATGTTATTCAATTTTGGGAAGTGTAAATGCATACACATAGGACATGGAAACAAGGACGAAGAATATAAAATGGGGGATGCTGTACTAGGTAGAATCATACAAGAAAAGGACTTAGGAGTAACATTTAGTGGTGACATGAAAGTTTCATACCAATGTGGGATTGCTGCTTCGAAAGGAAATCAAATTATATGGCTAATTAGGAGAACTATCACGTATAAGGAGAAACAGCTAATTGTACCCCTGTACAAAGTTATAGTTAGACCACATTTGGAATATTGTATTCAAGCATGGAGGCCATATCGTAAAAAGGACATAGACAAACTAGAAAGAATACAACGAAGAGCAACTAAAATGATTCCAGAATTGACAGACCTTCGTTACGAAAGCCGCTTATTACAATGTCGTTTGACAACACTAGAGACCAGGAGACTAAGAGGAGACCAAATAGAAGCGTTTAAAATAGTGAACGGTTATGCGAATGTTGATAGGAATATGTTTTTCAAACTTAAAGAAGGCAGTAGAACCAGAGGACATAAACCAGCATTAGTTAAGGAGCAGTGTAGGTTGGACATGAGAAAGTACTCTTTCTCACAGAGGTTGATAAATGAATGGAACAAACTGCCAAATGATTGTGTTAATGCTAGTACTGTGAATATGTTTAAAAATAGAATTGACAGATATCTGATGAGGGCGGGCTACACATAGATGATAAAATTGTTGGACTCTCGATAAGCCAATGGCTTCCTCGTCCACTTGCCATCTGGAACTTTTTGTTTGGGGTGGCAATCTTGTTAAATCTTGTTGTAAGCAAACCATTTTCTGAAACTTTTAGTTACCATTGGTCGCTATTTGGCGCCACTAGCACGATTCACAATCACCAAGTTCAATCGTTAGGTGACTAAAATAAACAAGCTACTTCTATACAACTCACACGATCTCAGATCTGTGACACCCTGTATCTGGGTGTGTGTAAAATAAATTTGTTTATGGCGAGTAGATTGTTTACTGTTTGAGTTAACTAGATCATCTAGTATATTTGCTAATTAAATATATACAATTATATAATTATTGTTAATTGAAAGTAGACATTTTGGTAAGTGTACAGATTTTCTGGTCGAAATCAGACAGAGACTTTGTTGCCCCCCTGGAAAAAAGCCTGCGGACGCCCCTGATTACGCCTGGTGTCCAGCAGCTCTTTTTGGTTTTCTCTGAGTAGCGACTTCAATATTTAACAAGTTTTAAGAATATTTAACCAGATATATCCATATTCAACACCGTCTGACAAGATGGTGCTGAAACTTAGTAAGACAAGGTAGAAATATATTTAACACGATTGCCATCCATAGCAACATGCCCCGGATATCAAGTGGATAAAGAAGCCATTGGTTAACCAATTCCTTTACTTTGAAATAGAACAATTCTATCGACATCTTCATAACCATTCAATACTCTTACTTAATCTAGTTTATATTTTAACGTGAATGGCTAAACTTAAATTCTCGATAACTAACTAACTGCATTCGCCCTTCTTAAATACTTCGCTGGCTTTACTGCTGATATTGTTGTCTCAGAACTGATATCCAGCCCGACTGCTACTGCTATGCCGATCTTGGAGCTGGTTAAGTTATGTCAAGAGCGGGGTGTGTTGGTTCTACTGGATGGCGCTCATGGGCCTGGCCAAGTCCCTCTGAACTTGGAGGAGTTGGGCCAAAGTGGCGTCGATTTCTTTACGGGTACGTGGGTACAGATCATTATTTATTTTCCATAGGCGACCATGATAACGTTTTTAGTCGTAGTGTAGTAATCTGCATATGTGCCCTTTTCCCTGTTCAGAAACAATTTGTTCAAGGTGCAAACAAATCACTGGCTCTTCATTCGTATGCCATCGATCAGGAAGTGAAATAGAGATCTAACACCAGGTCACGAACCAATAGTTTGTGTAGCACTGTTTCCTCGGCACTTCTGTGAGTAAGGACAGTGAAGACACGTGTTTGTTCGGCAGTGTTGTTTTGGCGGCGAATTTGACACCGTGGCAAATATTGATTTCAAGATGTCATCGAAATGTACACGACTGTCGTTGTTATGATCTTTATGCGTGCGTGCGTGCGTGCGTGCGTGCGTGCGTGCGTGCGTGCGTGCGTGCGTGCGTGCATTTCCGTACTTGTAATGTAACTTGTATTTAGGTACGTTGTGTTAGCCCAAGTTTGGGATGTTTTGAGAATAATTACTTGAGACTTACTTGAATTAGTTGACCGTTTGACCACTAACTGATTCAATATGAGCAAAACTATGAGCAAAAACTAGCAAAGCTATGAGCAAAAACTAGCATGTAACATAAAAAATGACAGCAAGAGTTTTTATGCATATGTCAGGAGTAAACAAAACGTACAAGACAAGGTTGGACCTCTAGAAGACAGTGCTGGAAATATAATATCACAGGGGTTTTTAATGGCGGAAGACCTAAATGGTTACTTCAGTTCAGTGTTTACCAAAGAAGATATTAGTTCATTACCAGTTGCTGATGCTAAATTTCAGGGGGCTAAATCTGACTATTTAGGTCCGTTAGTTGTAACTCCAGAATTGGTAGCTAAGAAAATAAAGGCAATGAAGGATAACAAATCACCGGGAGTGGATGGGATTCCTCCAAAATTACTAATGGAAACAGTAGAACAAATCAGTATACCACTTGCAAGAGTATTCAACTTGTCATTAAAAGAGGGAGTTGTTCCGTTTGAATGGAAAGAAGCAAACATCATACCATTATTTAAAAAGGGTTCGAGAAATAAGTCAGAGAATTACAGACCAGTGAGTTTAACGTCAGTGATTTGTAAATTATTAGAAAGGTTAATTAAAGACCATATGGTGGACTTCCTCGTTAAGCATAAATTATTAAATTCATCTCAACATGGATTCCTTAAAGCGAGGTCATGCTTAACAAATATGTTATGTTTTTTGGAAGAAATCACTAAGTGGATAGACGTGGGATCGCCAGTAGATATTATCTACTTAGATTTTCATAAAGCTTTTGACAAAGTGCCACATCAAAGATTACTACTTAAATTAAAAGCCCATGGTATCGGGGATAGCATAACTGACTGGATAGAACAATGGCTGACTGACAGAAGACAACGAGTTGTAGTAGACGGAGAAGTTTCAAATTGGAAATCGGTTTTGAGTGGGGTACCTCAAGGATCAGTATTAGGACCTATATTATTCTTAATTTATATCAATGACTTGGACGACAGTATAACAAGTAATGTACTGAAATTTGCGGATGACACAAAACTGTTTAGAAAGGTTAATACTGATGGTGATAAACAACATTTACAAAACGATCTAGACAGATTAGTGAAATGGTCTGAGAAATGGCAGATGTTGTTCAATTTTGGGAAATGTAAATGCCTACATACAGGACATAGGAACTTGAATGTAAACTATAGAATGGGAGATACTGTTCTGGGTACTACTGTAAAAGAAAAGGACTTAGGAGTTACAATAAGCGCTGATATGAAAGTTTCAGAGCAGTGTGGTATTGCAGCTTCAAAGGGTAATCAAATTCTTGGATTGATTAGAAGAAACATAACATACAAGGGAAAAAAGTTAATTATACCTCTTTATAAAGCAATAGTTAGACCTCATTTAGAATACTGTATACAAGCATGGAGACCATATCGTAAGAAGGATATAGATACGCTTGAACGCATACAAAGGAGAGCAACTAAAATGATTCCAGAACTGAGAGACCTTAGTTATGAAGAACGCCTGAAAGAATGTGGTTTAACAACTCTAGAGACAAGGAGGTTAAGAGGAGATCAGATTGAAGTTTTTAAGATATTGAATGGGTATGAAAATATTGATAGAAATATGTTTTTCTCACTCAAGAAGGATAGCAGAACTAGAGGACATGAGGTAAAATTAGTAAAGGATCAATGTAGATTGGACATCAGGAAGCACTCGTTCTCACAGAGGACAATAAATGAATGGAACAAATTGTCAACAGATTGTGTAACTGCTAGCAGCGTGAATATGTTTAAAAACAAGGTTGACACATATCTCAGGAGGGCAGGCTATAAGTAGATGAACATTGTTGGACTCTCGATAAGCCAATGGCTTCCTTGTCCACTTGCCATCTGGGCCTTTGGCTTGGATGGCAAATCTTGTTAAATCTTGTTAAATATATGCAAAACGCGTGGTACTGGCACGCATGCACGCAAGCACGCATGCATGCACGCACGCACGAACGCGCCAACACACGTACTCTTCACGAATCTGTGGCCTCCGGAATGTTGCAGGCAACTTCCACAAGTGGGTGTACGCCCCCCACGGCTGTGCCATCCTATGGGTGCACCCCAAACACCATAAGGTCATCAGGCCTGTAGTGACTTCAGTCTACTACAACCACGACGCCTGGCAGGAACACTTCATGGCTCAGGGCACGGCCGATGACACAGCCTACTACTCGTCCATGAAGGCGATAGAGTTCTACCAAGGCATCGGTGGCATGGTTAATATACATCCATTCATCCATCCAGCCACCCGTGTGTGTGTGTGTGCGTGTGCGTGCGTGCGTGCGTGTGTGTGTACATATATATATATATATATATATATATATATATACACACACACACACACACACACACACACACACACACACACACACACACACACACACACACACACACACACACACACACACACACACACACACACACACACACACACACACACACACACCCTAGTAATTACATCTACTCAACTCAAAGTGTCAGATGTGCCTTTGTGTAGATTTGTTGACATGTTCAAGGTGACGTCTTTTAGGAAGCCATTGTCGGGTACAACTCACAGTTGGCGGACAAAGCTGTGGCGCTACTGACAGCCGCGTGGGGGACGCACACGTTCCCTATCCCCAAAGATATGGAGGCGCCGTGTATGCGTGTTGTGAAGCTACCTCACTTGAGCCGGTATCACGTGGAGCAGAAGCCAGGGGCAAGCAAATTCTACTTGATACACTACTTTGTGGGACAGTTGGTTGACGCCAGTCCGTATAATGATAATAGTCCTGCAGCACAGGCTGAAAAAGAGCCTTAATAGTTGAGCAACCGGGGCCGGGAGTATGACATTTGTCACTACCGCTGACATTGATCTTTGGGAATGTTGAGTTGAAAATATAATGAAAATATAAGATGACATTTTCTAAACTTGGTGCGAACAAGATGGCAGCCTTTTTTTGCAAAATGGCCGCCAGTCTGTCATTGAAATGTCATATCTCCAGAACTGTAGCACTTACGAATGTGATCTTGGTGTCAAACACCAGGTTTACGGGGTCAGTAAGTTCAATAAAACTAGTTGTAATACTGTCAGATGATGGGTTACCGTCTGTCCGTCTGTCTATTTGTATGTCTGTCCGTCGCCACGTTTCGTTTCCGTGCGATAACTTGAGTACCGTCTGTCCGATCTTCACCATATTTTTTTTAATTGATATCAATCATGGGAAGACACCTATTGAACGTGAAGTTGGTCGGCTAAAGGCCAAGGTCACCAGAGCTAAAAATATATTGTTTTCACGCACTTTCGTTTCCGTACTGACCCGATAAACCTGGTGTTTCACACCAAAATCACCTTCCCAAGTGCTATAGTTCTGGAGATATAACATTTCAATGACAGACTGGCGGCCATTTTGAAAAAAGCCCGCCATCTTGTTCGCATCACCTTAGGAATATGTTATCTTAAATTTTCATGAACTGAACACCCCAGATCAATTTTAACCATATGGACAAATGTTATACTTCCGGCCCCTGTACACTACATTTGTAGGCCCCTGCTGCAGGACTACAACGTATACGCCCCACCAGTCTAAGGAGTCAACATTGCGGGGCTACTTTACCATGTATGAAACTATGTTTTTAACATATATGATCAATTTGTCTGGTTATTGTGTATTATGTAATATTACCTGTCTGTCTCTCTTATTCGTTCGCTCACTCAATATATCACTCGCTCGCTCACTCACTCACTTTCTCTCCCCCCTACCCCTCCCCCCCCGTCACTCACTCTCTCCTTGCAATCATACCAATTAGTTGTATAATTTAAACGGGCAATAGTTTTATATCTGTCTGCTCTCTCGACTAGGCGGTGTTCGGAGATATGCTCGCCCTAATGAAGACATTGGCTGACCGGTTTCGAATCTATTCGGCCGTCCTCTACATCTACGGTGAAGTGTGGGTGCGCATTTCTGCACAGGTATGACACATGACTCAACCTGTTGTATCCTTTGGTGTTAACTTCCTCATCGTGGTTGGTGGAGTTTAGATATGTGTAGATAAAACGACCAATTACTTAGGCGAGAAAAACACATATTTAAAGGAAGGGCGCACACCCACCCACCATTTCCATTCACTGGATAATATATATATATATATATATATATATATATATATATATATATATATATATATATATATATATATATATATATATATATATAAATATATATATATACAGAGAGAGAGAGAGAGAGAGTCACCAAATGGTAGCCCCATGTTTTAAAGGTGTTTCCTCGATTCGGTGTTTTCGCTTGTCTCGTTTCAGACTCATTTCGTGAAAACTAAAACCTGCCTATTATCGACCACGACATGTTAGCTTGTTTGTGCAAGTGTGTTAGTTTGTTTTGATGATATCTTCGGACAAGTTATTAAATGAGTTTCGACTGGAGGTCGAAATTCGATGAAAAAGGTCAACAGTGGCTCCGCCTTTATCTACTAGGTCCATGACAAGGCTGTTCACACTTTCGCAAGTTACCAAAGTCGATTCTTTCGACCATTTTAGCCAAAGTGACTCTTTTATTTAACCTCATGCATCATGCTGTGACTCTTTTATTTAACCTCATGCATCATGCTGTGACTCTTTTATTTAACCTCATGCATCATGCTGTGACTCTTTTATTTAACTTCATGCATCATGCTGTGACTCTTTTATTTAACCTCATGCATCATGCTGTGACTCTTTTATTTAACATACTGCGTAGGTTAATTACATTAATATTCACACACAACATATTTGAACTTCAACGAACATGATTCGTGATGGGCTAAGTAATGAGGAGGGGTGTTAAATGTGTGCTAAACGCTCGTTCAGGCGCAGGCCCTTTATCTTTCTGTTTATGACAGCTGTGCAGGGCCTAACTGTTAATAAAACAATTACCGCACATTCATCATGTTGTGACTATGGGGCAAGCAAATCGGTAGAAAGCCATGTTGGTGCACATGTGTAGTCTATATGAGCATGCACACGAGCCGTTGATAATACTAACAAAAATACCCATCTTCCGGATAGGATAACTTGGATGTTCATAAGTGACGATTACGATAACAATATTTACAACATTTAAAAGAAATATCCATCAATGCCTTGGTACCTGTTGCTGCCAGTCAATAGTTTGATGTTGCGGACAAATGTACGTAATAACCACAAAGGGTAATTCGATTGTATATAGAAAAGGTAATAGCGGGTGAATTTCGAAAAAGATAAAACTGTGACGACCCGAGTGTGGGGTCGTAGATGAACCCCTGAAAGTTTGGCGCCCGTCCCGACATGCAAAGCGTCTAGGAGGAGTTGCATAACATGCACCCAAACATACAAACACGTGTTGGATTTTAGTAAAATGACGGTCATTATTATTGCAGGTGTACAACTGCCTGGACGACTACAGGAAGCTTGCTGACGCTGTTCTGACCCTGGTTCAAGAGGAAGGCGATACGGGCTTAAATAATGTGAAAGAAAACTAACGGCAGCCTGATAATTTTGAATTTGTTATCAACTCAAAAAGTCATAGGCCTATTGCATCGAATTATATTTTAATAACTATTGAGTATCATATCATTTGCAATGTTGATACCGTAACAATGATTCATGCGTGGTGTGTTCGGCATATTTGTTTTGATTTGATTTGATTTTATTTTGTCAAAATCTAAATCCAGGTCCCCAGAAATATAGGTCTAACCACCAAAGTCAATCCTCTACACGATTTAGAATACCAGATATAAGCTCTAGTGTCCAGCATATTGTGATTTGACAACCATGTTTAATTACCAGATGGCTGCCAAGGTAGAGAGATGAAAATTCCAAAGATGGATTTATGTTACAGGAGAATAATATCTATACGAGAAAATACTTCTTATCTAATTTAGCGGAAAATGCAAATTTGCATAGTGGCCCAAACTATAAATATGATCGTACTGTCATCTAATCGTCTGCTCAGTGCTCACGCCTCGATTTTTATGCTGAACACGTGACTTTTTGCCTTATCATACTCTCGGTGACAACAGGTCACAAATAAAGCAACTGATATTCCTGATGTATTTGCACAATAGTTTGTTCAATATCAAATAATATAATTCAGTAAGATTTCTGACGTTTTGAACTACACTTATGGGTTGGTGTTGGTTTTCTAGTACTGGAAATTTGGTTATTCGTGGTGAACGTCAATGAACGTTTTGTGACACATATTGTCCAGTTAATTTGTACGATTTCGGTAAAGCTACCGTGTAATGTCGTCGATATTACACAAGTCAGTGATACGAGGGATTCACAGATACGGTTTCGGCGTATTTAAAGTAAACACTTTCATATTTATTATGTAACTATAGCCGAGTCGCCCGGCGTTTCACGGGAGAAGAGGCAATCGCTGCAAGAGTTCACGACTCCTTGCACCACCCAGTCAAGTTTTGACAGGGCAATGGCAATGACAACTTCATGCCCCCAGAATTATGTACCAGTGCCGGTTTCGTGACGTACGAAGGAACTCATTTGGACGTTTGACGTACATCACGTAACTCGAACAATCGTAGAAAACACGCATAGCGTTGCTAAAAACTGTGCGTAACTATGAACTCGTATTGTTCGGGGTTACGTAATCTGTGTCAAAACGTCAAACAACTTCAGTGGTCATTTCTCCCTCTCCAAGTCCATATCTGGTGGTTGTACGATCTGTTTTATTGTTTATTTACCTCGTCTATTCTATGACAATCTAAATATACCTGTAGATGTATATCACCGTTTGGTACCCTGTTCGTGATAACCAGTGGTGACCTCGCAGAGGGGGGAGTTTAGTCACCCGTTGGTTTACCATGCTACCATGTTGCATACGAAAAAAATAAAGTCAAAGTGGCCATTACCAAATCCCCCCTCCCCCGAAATACGTCACTGATAACTGATATTTGATTGTAAAATTCCTTTGTCGTTTCCCTCTCGGTAAGAGTGCCGCATGTTGTTGAATATTGGAGATTTACATCGGTCTATGTTTTTTTCACAACTAGTAGGACAAATGTCGCCAATTGGGAAGTAACCCTTCACAGTCTTCTGTCGTATTGTTGACCCAAACAATTGGGAAGTAACCCTTCACAGTCTTCTGTCGTATTGTTGACCCAAACAATTGGGAAATAACCCTTCACAGTCTTCTGTCGTATTGTTGACCCAAATAATTGGGAAGTAACCCTTCACAGTCTTCTGTCGTATTGTTGACCCAAACATTTGGGAAGTAACCCTTCACAGTCTTCTGTCGTATTGTTGACCCAAACAATTGGGAAATAACCCTTCACAGTCTTCTGTCGTATTGTTGACCCAAACAATTGGGAAGTAACCCTTCACAGTCAGTCTTCTGTCGTATTGTTGACCCAAACATTTGGGAAGTAACCCTTCACAGTCTTCTGTCGTATTGTTGACCCAAACATTTGGGAAGTAACCCTTCACAGTCTTCTGTCGTATTGTTGACCCAAATATTTGGGAAGTAACCCTTCACAGTCTTCTGTCGTATTGTTGACCCAAACATTTGGGAAATAACCCTTCACAGTCTTCTGTCGTATTGTTGACCCAAACATTTGCGTAAGTCTTTCTTTAAGTTTCATCCTCAATGCATTTAGCTTATTGTAAATTCGGTTCGTTGATGTCTAAGTGTGTAGTGTACGTGTGGATGGTTAAGTGTGTAGTGTACGTGTGGATGGTTAAGTAACATCCGCAGTCGATTTAATGAAAATTACCTATTTTTGTTCAAAAGATCGAAAGAGTTGACTTCAGTCGTTAGACCTGGCAAGGCTTAACATACTAAGCACTGTGCGAGTAAATGCTGTGACTTCCATCCTCTCGCCGATCACATGACAAAGTTATGAAATTTCACCAAGGATGAAATTCATGAGTTTTCATCGTTTCCATTTTTACTTGATTTAACGTTTGATCAAACATTAAGTAATGTAATAGTTTGTCTGATGATTTCTAAAAAAACTACATATAAAAATTGCACAAACTGACTAGTATGTTGCAGTGGATTGCAGGTAGGTTTGATTTTTCGCAAAATGAATTTGAAATGAGAGCGAAAAAAATCGAATTGAGGAGGAACCCTTAAATAATCATTAAGTAACCATTTTAATACCAAACCACTCTACACTTAAATCACAGTTGCAATACAGGGGCGTTGTAATTCGTATGTACTAATTGTCCCACCACTGCAAGCGTCAAATACTGATCAAACACTGAGTCGCCAAATCAATGGATAGTGAGGTATCCATCAGATGGCGCCACTATCCTAGTATTGTATTACTCCGAAAGATGGCGATCGATGTGGCGAGAAGCTCGCGAGAATGCCTTAGTTACGCAAAACATAAACAATAATTATGGAGTACACTGGAAGCAAGCTCGTTGCAGATGAAACTAACGAACGGTAACGAACGGCTGCTATCACTTTTATGAATAATGGTATCACAGTCTATATTGTGATCGCCATGAATGGGTCTTAACGTTTATCGACTTTCAAGTATTTCGCCTATTTGATGTTGTAACACGGTCACGGGGTCAGGTTTTAAAAGACAACCATCGGCATCACATCGGCATCCATCATGAAAATAGCCTACTGCCTTGGCTGCTGACATAGATCAACATATTAAATTAAACAGACCGAAACTAGAGTAAAAACTGTATGATTTTATGTGATGACGTTTTAATGAATTTATTTATTTTAATGGACGTTTAGTTTGTGCGCGCTTAGCTAGACACTACACTGCCTTGCTGGTTTGATGCCAATGAGGGGGCATCAAAGAACTTATTTAGAGTACTCTGACTCTGTCCCTTCTGAAATTTATACTGAAGATACACTAAAACACAAATTAATGCATGGAAATAGTGCAGCATAACAAGTTATAATTAACGTTGTACATGCACCATGCTGCCAAATTGGCAAAAACAACCACAGAAAAAACCTTGACATTAATTAATAGTTAAGCAAGGGCTAGGCTTCCACTAACTTGGGCATTGGCAGGACAAAACACAAAATCACAAAACCAAGGTCACTACTCTGTCACGGTCCCTATAGTGCTATGGTCTTCAAGAAATCAATCAACCAATTCACACTTGTAATCCACACACAATGCTGTATTGAACTGCAATGTGTTCCATCTTGGAGGTTTCACAGGAAAGAGTTAGACAGGGAGGTAGTGTTGATACTGGTAGGTGAGAAAGTGACAATTCTTATAAGTAACACAGGAACATGTACAACAAAAGGAAATGAAGGAAGCAGGAATTATTAAAGGACATGTTAGGGTGTGGAGGAATGAGAGTATGTAAAGTGAAGAAGACAGAAGGAATATGGGGAATTAAGAGATCGGAATGAAGAGACACGCGAGGATGAAAGTAGTGGGGAGCAGGGATGGGGTAAAATACACTTGGCAACCAAATTATCAAATGCAACTACAAATACAGCACTTGAAATATATTTCCATTCCATGTAGTTTTTAGTAGACATATTTTCATATCTTTTGTCATCTTCATTGTCACATAAAATGCCTAGCATTGTCTTCTGTGTAAATTATATTATCATTAAATTCATACTCATTACATTTGACCACTGATTGACCAGTCACATGTAGAAAATGCATGCATTAAATATTGGCTTCCATGGTAAAGTTAGCTGTTTGTTTCACTTCTCATTGAAATTGAAAGACATCACCTAATCAAGACAGAGCCCCCAGCTCAGGCAGCTTAATTACTCTGTATAGTTGCACTTTTGCATTGATCTCCAAGGGAAAATCACAGGAGAGTCACAGCTGAGTAAACAATGTGCAAGGAAGCCAAGGGCACTTGTTTCATTGTGCCTTTCCTACAGATCTGATCCAGGATTCGTTTGTTACTAATGATGCTGTGAAGCCTGTTATTGCATGTCAGTGTGTTGGATCTTTATCTCAGACTTGAGATAAAAGTGGTGTATTTGACCTGTATTTGAATCAAATATATCAAATACAAGGAGCAAATACAAACATATCACTTTTGTAATAGGCAAATACAAATACGTATTTGACCCCCATCTCTGGTGGGGAGGAGACTGCGATGGGCAGGACACAAACAGAGAATGAGTGAGGAGAGGTTGGCAGATAGAGCATGGAAAGCAGAAGAGGGTGGTAGAAGGAGAAGAGGAAAACCAAAATTAAGTTGCAGGTGTTAAGAGAGATCTCAAAAGGTCAGAGGTGAACAGCCGGGAGTGGAACAGAATGGCAGAAGATTACGATGGATGGAGAAGGCAGAACAGACTAAGTGGTGTGGCCTACACCCCAGAATAGACCGTGCGGAGAGAAGAAGGTAGGGTGTAAAGGTAGGGTGTAAAGGAAGGGAGGAAATGCTTGAGGTGGACAGTCAATGAAGTAGGAAGGAGGCAATCTTGGTGGGAGGGTGGTTTGATGGAAGATGCAAAGAAACAAAAAGGGACGAGCGAGATAAATTTCAACAATCTATACGGTGACATTGGGAGGGGGTAGTTCATAGGGGGCAAGCAGTCTAGTGGGTGATTGTTTTTTTAGAGTAACCAGATTATATGTGGTAAAATATTTTTGGTATCATTTGCAGACTGGAGGGAACTGGAACATATGTTTTCCCTACTGGCACCCGCTATGAAGGAGAATTTTGGGATGGCATGTTCCATGGAAAGGGAACTCTCTTTTTTGCCAATGGTAGCATGTACAAAGGAGAATGGGTTGAAGGAACAGCTGTGAAGGTAAGACTTATTATATGTCTGTCAGTTATAATTAAAATTTTCGAAATTCCACAAGTCAAAATTTGTGTTTCAATTTAAATGTGCTATTATTCCAATATGACGCATTATATTATATGCTCTCGGAACATAATATGACAAGATCTTCCAAAAGCAATTTAACCTCCCGACACAAATCACTAGTAGAAATTTTCTAAACTATTCAGTCACATATCAATTGTCTACCAAATATTATTTTTCAGTTTGCTTAATAAACATCACACACCTTATGCTGTTTAATAATGTGATGGAGTTCTGATTTAAACCCTTGAAGATGTTGAGTAATGTTTAATGTTGCTCTACCGTGTCTCCTCCAGGGGGTTTACACATTCAGCGATGGCTTGAGTTTCGAGGAGGAGGACTGGGACTACTGCGATGGCTACGACCGACGTTACTACACAGAAATCAAGGATGGCCTAAAACCTGCAGGTGTGTGTCTCTGATTTCTCCAGTGAATAGAGTCAATTATGAGGAATACATATCCAAATCCCACAAAAAAGTATAACAATGAGATGCTAGTGCAGGCCCTTAGCCAGGATTGTGAAATTTTCTAATTTACCAGTTATAATTTTTTATTTACTAGTTATGCAAAACAGAAACCCATACAGATAATTTGACCATATTGATCCTGTCATTGTTTGAAAAAACAAAAACCTGTAATATGATATAAAAAACGATGCAATAATTGGGCAACAAGTCCCTGGCTAAGTACCATTATATATGTGACTATACAGAGTCAGTCATGAGCTATAACAGAAGAATTAGTAATGTTTTGTAAAAGTTTAGTCAACATTTCTCAATTAAAACTGGTAAGATTCATGTTGTACATGTGTTGTTCATGGTGTCCAATGTTGTACATGTGTTGTTCATGTTGTCCAATGTCCATTGTTGTACATGTGTTGTTCATGTTGTCCAATGTCCATTGTTGTACATGTGTTGTTCATGTCAACTGTTACACTAACCTCAGTTATTCATTAAGGATATTTTTTTAAATCATGTCTCAACATACCAGTTGGTTTAAAAGATGTTCATATTTTATACTATTAATTAAAAATATGAACATACAAAAATACAATTGATATCCTACATCGAAAAAGTCCACTATTTCTAAATTGTAATAACGTTTCAGATTTTTAATATTGAAACAATATTCTTACAGGTCGTTCGCAGCTGACCAATGTGCTGCCACCTAGGATAGTGCCGCCAGATGTGTACGATTGTGGGGATGGTTTTTACCATGCTGAAACACGAGTCGTTATGGATTACAACAACAAATTCCTTAGAAATGCAGGTACATGTTTGGCTGTACAAATTGTTTTCAAACTGTTTTTTACAATTGTTTTAAAAGGTGAATACAGTATTATTAGCATCTCTGCACGAAGACTGGAATGTGACACCACAACCGGTTTCGGGTATATACTGGTCCAACTTTTAAGAAACATATCCAGTGTTTAAGAAAGTTGTTATGCCAGTGTTAGAATAGAAGGGTGTTTTACGACAAACATGTTTCATTAAACAGTATATTCTTATAACTTTATCTGCCAATGAACATATATCAGTATATAGCAACTTTTATAATAAAGTAGTTTGTAACTCAGTCTGTCTGTCTGTTCCTCTGTCAGTTTCACATGTATGGGACTGAAATTTTGTAGGCGTTTCCACAAGATGGGGATGGTTTGTACATTAAAGAATATCTGAAATTCCCCTGTGGTGGAATATTATGTATGTGGACGTTTGACGTAGATTAGAACAATAGTTACATGCAATTGTTAGCAACGTTATGTATGTTTCTACCATTGCTACGTGATCTATGCCAAATGTTCACCGAACGCTTCATGAAATCGGCAGTTGTACATGATTTTTGTGGCGTGGAGTTGACTGGGTAGTGCAAGATGCAAGAAGTTCATGCAGTGTTTGCCTTTTTGTCCCAAGCAATGCCGGGCAATTCGGCTAGTCTAATATAAAGGAGTAGTTGTCTTGGAAATATAGATTTTCAAAGGTTTTGTTTATTAAAATATCAAAGGGAGACAAATTACAGAAGCTACACTACCATCCTCTCTGCTAGGGGCTTCCGACTACACCAGTACCCCTGGCAGATTAACCCGTTGAAACATGGAACTATCGGTTGCTGTGTTAACCAATAATATTGCTTGCAATTTACAGGGCTCGCATACATGAACTTAATCTTAATTTGAGCATTTTGTGGGAACGCTCTTTGAAGTTTGGGCATGTCTAGTTCCCAGAAACACAAGACAGGAAGTGGGACTTAGTACAAATGCTTCAGCGTACATCCACACTTTCGGTGGGATAAACTGACAAATTCACGTTTCAGCAGGTCCATCTGCCAGGGGTACTGTACTACAACTACCACCCCTGGCTAGTGAGGATGTATACTACCCCTGTTTCAGTTTAAATATATAGTTAAAAAATTCTATTTAACAATTTTGTTTGTGGCATAAGATTCGGTGTGTTTTTCAGATGACGATGAACACGAATGGATCATCAACAACTGTCGCAAAGGGTGGGATGAATTTGTCGGTTACAAACCACAGCCGCCCATATAAGGCAACATTTCCCACAAGATGCGGAATCCATTTAAACACCTTGACCACCACCAGGGGCAGCACTGTATTTCACCAGTGAACAGGTGTTTACAAATACTGTAAATTTAAATATATGTATTGCTGTGAAGGATGGTAAAAGAAAATAGTGAGTAAGTATAAATAAGCTTTGCAGCTGCGCGTATGTACATTTTATGTCGGAACAGTCATTATTTTGCAGTCGCGCAATCTCAACGTTAAACACAAATACAAACTATACAGTTTACACACATACAATAATATTATGCGAGTAGTTCTTACAATGTAATGTTGTAAAATAAATATTGGCTGGAACTGAAAATTTTTCACTTTGCATTTGGTCGAACCGTATACTAGGTACATAGATGGTGAGCCAAAAGTCATAAATCGCTCAAGCTTCTTTCGTATTTGTGATGTCAGATTAGCCTTTACTTGGCATACAGCAGACGGGCACATATACACAACATTGATGTGAACATTTCCAAGATGGCATTCCACATGACTACATCCATGGATGAAGCGATTATAGCATCAATCGTCTATTAATTTTTCACTGGTATAATACATTACACCAGTAAAGTGATAGTCCTATCATCAGACTATTCCTGGTTAGCTTCCAGCATTCAACACATTCTGTTATCCCCTGCATCTTTGTTACAAACATCATATGTTAATAGAAACATGAAAGCCAGAATTGGTAATAAATATATCACCTTTAGGCTACACATATCGTATTAGACCTATTAAGGGTACAGTATGCTCGAAAAAATTCTTTGATGCAGAAGAATGTCACAAAATGTGTTCTAATTAGTGGACATAATTTTTTTTTTATAAAAATGAAATTATTTTGGACAGGACAGATTTGAAGACTCAATGGAAATGTGTGGTAATATACTCAAAGAAAGAACTGGGTTGATGTTACCAGTCATTTATACATTCACATGTGGTCAGAAGGACACCAGAGCTAATATAGGTAGAACTTTTGATCTTCCGTCGTCACTGAATTTTGAAAAAAATGGGGGTATACGCTTACTAGGGAATGTACGCTAAATAGGTCGAATATGGTATTTAATTTTGTAAACATTATAAATGATCTGAAGCTGTAGTACTGTACACATTTGTCAGTGATCATGGTATCATAACATCTGAGGCTTGAGTCCCAGTCTGCGGATTGTCTCCTCCGGCATACAGAAGACGGGGTTGACCGGTTTCACATATTTGTTGCCGAGAAGTGAAAGTCCAGCGATACCAAACAGAGTGTGGAAGGGATCGACCTGAAGCATACACGGGTTATATGAGACTGGCCTGACAATGTTCCTGAACCAGACATTAACAGGAACAGTTGAGATAGAGAAAGAAACTATATGCCTTTGAATTGAAAGTTTTATTCAACAACAACAACAACATAATACAGGTGCATAGTATGGTGTGCTGCTGCTGCTGAAGGGACATAGCTGAAGTCATACGACTTATAAGGTGCTACGCCCTTCTCAAACTAAATAAATGCAATACAAGTAAAATAATAAAGTACAAAATAGTATTCACAATTCGCTTAAAAACTTATTCCAGTGATGCTTGTGCTAATTATTTATTAACTAATTTACATCACTTTGCCTGGCTAAAAGGACCATAGTTATCAGTTGGTACAGTGGATTGTGATTAACTGAATATCAGAATCAGCCATTATTTAGTAGAATCAAATATATTGGCTGGGATATAATCATTTCCTATTCCCGCTGTATTGAATGTGCCACTTCAAGGTGCCTCACCAATTAAATTTTTTTGCTCGTCTCATTTCAAATTGATTTTGCGAAAATGCAAACCTACCTAGTATCCACTACGACATGCTAGCTCGTTTGTGCAACTGTTGTACGTAGCTTTTTGATCATCAATCATCAGAACTATTAAATTATTTAATTCTGCATTCAGAATTTATTGAAGTGAAAATGGAAACTCTGAAAACTCACAAATTTCGCCCTTGGTGAAAATTCTTAACTTTATCTTGTGATCGATGAGAAGTTGGAAGTCAAGCCTATGATCAGCCTTAAACCCATAAAGTCACCCCGTGGTAAACCTGTTCATTCCATGCAGTGCCCACTCGACTACACAGGGAAGCATTCAGCCATGCTGCAATTACTGCAAGAAGACTATTCGTTCACATATCCACCACTGTCAGGTACTCATTTATACAGTCGAGTGAACTGGAGCAATGTGGAGTACACCAAATTGTCCAAGCTTCAAAACGGCAGCAAGTGGATATGAACCTGGATTCTCTAACCACTACGCCAAATGTGGACATGAACCTGGATTCTCTAACCACTATGCCAAGTGGATGTGAACCTGGATTCTCTAACCACTATGCCAACTGGATGTGAACCTGGATTCTCTAACCACTATGCCATGTGGATGTGAACCTGGATTCTCTAACCACTTCACCAAGTGGATTTGAACCTGCATTCTCTAAAAGCTACGCCAAGTGGATGTGAACCTGGATTCTCTAACCACTATGCCAAGTGGATGTGAACCTGGATTCTCTAACCACTACACCAAGTGGATGTGAATCTGGATTCTCTAACCACTACCGTCTATGCCAAGTGGATTTGAACCTGGATTCTCTAACCACTATGCCAGCGCGACCCAAATCACAAATAATCGCAACAACAACAGAAACATGGAGGAAAATGGAGACAAAGATGAGGAGAGTGGAGAAGGAGAACGACAAGGGCAGTGCAGCAGTACAGAACTAATCAACCTCACTCACTGAACGTTGAGGAGGAACACGATTACTTGGGGTGCGACAACAACATACCATGTCTCCTGGTCTGTCAGCAAACCCACCGGTCTCATCGTCCTGAGTAGCAAGAATAAACTTCACCAGTTTGTCCTGTAACAGCAATCGGTGGAACAGTGTACATGAAGAAATAAACCAATAGGGTAAGGGCCAACTTACGGACGGAATTAGTTATTTACGTGTGATAACAAAGTCAGGTCTCCCAAATCCACTGTCGGTGGCGCCACGCCAGATTCATGTGCATCCATGCTTTCTATGCCCTAGAAATAAACTTTAGATGTTTGAAACGTATTGTCAGTTACTTTTCACCACTTTTTTTGCAGTTTAGTGATCCCCAACCATGCGAAGTACAAATAATCAAACGCGAACTACAGACTTGTCCAATTATATGTGCTACTCCGCCACCATCTCGTACTATTCGCAGGCAACGCACTTTGCATAGGTACCACTTAACATAAAAAAACATAAAATAAGTAAATAAATAACATATAAATGTGTACATTCATCGAGATCTTGATGTTTACACTATTACACTAGGTAAAGGTAAGTTGTTAAATTGTGTGGTTAACAGTCTTTAAGACCGTTCAAAGCACTTTACACTTCACCCACTGGCAGGCCTGTTCCATTCATATCCACCACTGTCTATAGCCAGGTACTCACCTATACAACTGAATGAACTGAGGCAACGCAGAGAGATCAAAATGTCGAAAGCTTCAAAACAACAGTCAGAGGATTTAAATGCGATCCTCTCGATAGAGACTACGACATTCTAACCACTGCTTAGACCACGTAGTTTTCCCAACTGGTATCTTTATTTCCTAAGCCTCAAATGGCCATACTCACAATATAAATTAAGTAAAATTACACAAACGGTTCCTATCCATTTGAACAATATTCACCCCTGCCCTACCTTGTCGATCCAGTGCAGTCTTCCTATGATGCTGAGAGACGACAAAACCCACCATGAGTAGCAAACATCTGGCAGTTTCTCAGGTCGACCTGTCAATGAGTTCTTGCTCCATTACACAATTTTGTTTTTTTATTTTTCGTTTCAGACTAATTTCGCAAAACAACCTAACCTATCTAGTATCCACTATGACATAGTTTTGATGAAATTACCGGACAAACTATTAAAATAAATTCAACAAAATAAAGACAAAAGTTGAGGTCGACCTCTATGTACACAAGGTGGCGTTAAATACAATTTTTGGTTTTTAAATGAATATGTTTATATGATTTAAAATAATTCATTTAATCATGTACACATATTATTAATATATGACTTTTTACATATGTACATGACTCTAAGCAAACACTTTAATTTTAAAGTTCAACTCGTTTTGCTGAAAAAGACACTTTTGTGAAGCGACAAAAGTTATTTAGATATGTCAGCAGCATTGATTTCTTACCATTTAGCCCCCCTGAGGGTAGCTGTCGTTCACATAGCCACCACCCCAGCTGGTCAGCGTCTATGTGATGCAGCCGGCCAACAATAGCCAACATTCCCACGCAGCAGTAGATCTGAAAAGTCACATCTCATGAATGTTCTGGGTTAGAATGTATTCGCTTAGCATGTTCTGCATTAGAATGTTCTGCGTTGGAATGTTACAATTTAGCATGTTCTGTGTTAGCATATTCTGCGTTAGACTGAACTGCATTAGAATGTTCTGCGTTAGAATGTTCTGCATTAGAATGTTCTGTGTAAAATAATTTTTGGCGAGAATGTTCTGAATGAACTTTTTCCTTACCAAAATGGCACATTATTATTATTTAATGGTACTGCAGCTGTAGTAGTTGTTAATACCCACTACATTTAGTTCAGAAGGCATTATGCATGCACCAACAAAATGCTGTCAATGCATGCTGCGAACATGCGCTTGAACATACCACAGGGACATATTGTATATTATATCTAGATGATTTGTGTGATACAATTTTGATAAAATTCAGAGTAAAAAAATGTAAAAGACTGGAGAAGAGAGATTTGGTATAAATGAATGTTTTGAATTCATTCGTTATAAGCTGCATTTACCTGTCCGGAATGCGATTCACTACACGGTCGACATCCAAAACCCCCATCAAAGTTCATGCAGGAGATGACGTACTCGACAGCCTTGTCCACATTGATGGCGCCCAGTCGACCCTGCACGGGGTAAACACAGATGTCAGTAGATCACATGAAAAGTCACAAAGATGAAATCTATCATATCTCACATTAGCATTTTTATTTTCCAGGATACTTTATATTTATATTCACAATGGACTCTCAATGGTGATCGCAGCCTGTGATTATAAATGCAGCCAGTCTAAAAATTAATGCTAATACATTTGCCATTACCAGAAATTTACCTCCTTTTCTGTGTGTACATTCTGTAAGTAGCCTGGTACAAAATTACCAAACAAATTTAGGAGTCATTTGAACTTCAGGTTTATAGATCTTGTAATCCTGACAGTCAACTTGAATTCAAGCCCTTATTTATACAGTTGCATTTCATAGTTAGGCCCTAGGTATCCAAGCTCACCATGCTTTCCATGTGCAAACAACAAAGTGTTTTGAAACTACTCACCAGTAGGGCAAGGCAGGCGACAACGCAGAAACTGAATCTTGTGTCAATCTCCCCCCATTTGTCTCCCATGAAGCTACCATCGTCAAGCTGTAGGCCAACCAAATACTTGACCACAGCGTCAACATCCAGTGTATCGACAGCATCGTAGAGTGTCACAACCTGAAATGGTGCACTCTGGTAATTTCACCAAAACGTCTTGTAAACTATTACACCTCCTGATGTGAATGTTCATCTTTTCTAAATAAATCATAAAGCTAAAATATTGAATAGTTATGTATTTGATATGTAATTATTTATGATGAAAAAAATTACTGGGATTAGCATATTACTTTCAATCTAAATTTAATGTGATTTTTAAAAATTTACTGTGCAAATTCTGATTGTTTTGGAACGTAAATTAAGTTACTACTTCACGTTCAGCCAGAATGGACATGAAAATTATGTCTGATGTACCATGTTCTGAAAACAACCTGTCACATGTGTACAATTGTATAATGTCCTTTATTCAGTGTTTTTTGTTAAATTTTTATTTGTAACTAGCTATCGACCTATCTCGAACCTTCCGTACGCATCCAAGGTACTAGAACGCCATGTTTCTGCCCAACTGCATTTGCATCTGCAACACAATAACATCGGGGACCCTTTTCAGAGCGCCTATCGCCCGTCACACAGCGTGGAGACAGCGATTGTGAGTATTCAGGATGATATATTGCGTTCATTGGATACTCGTAAGCACGTAGTATTGGTATTGCTCGACCTCAGTGCTGCGTTCGATACTATTGACCACGACCTTCTTCTCGCAGAGCTAGACCGAATCGGCGTGCGAGGTGACGCACTTTGCTGGCTTGCGTCCTATCTCACCAACCGAACACAGTGTGTCAATGTTGACGGTCATCTATCTTGCAACATCCAACTGCGACATGGAGTTCCACAGGGCAGTGTTTTGGGCTCTTTTCTGTCTACTGTGCAGGTCTTTCACGGAATTCGCTACCACGTCTACGCGGATGACACTCAGCTGTATGTTGACTTTTCACGTAATGATGCTGCGTCCGCCGCCGACCGGATATCCCGTTGTGTTATTGATGTGAAAGTATGGCTGGCATCGCGCTACCTACTTTTAAACGAGACGAAGACAGAGGCGGTACTTTTCTCAGCACCGAACAACCGTGTTCCACAGCCACCTCCTCTTCTCATCGACATCTGTGGATGTAGCATCAGCACTTCAGCCAACATACGTGACCTTGGCGTACAGCTCGACTCCACGATGTCGATGGCCGCACACGTTAGCCGTACTTGCTGGACTGCCTACGCCCAACTACGTGGCATAGCGCGAATACGATCATCTCTACCGCTCAGAGCGTGCAAGACGCTTGTACACGCTCTTGTCACGTCGCGACTCGACTTCGAAAACGCGGCCCTGTACGGCATTACCGGAACCCTGCTGCATCGACTTGAGATGGTCCAGCGATCCGCTGCGCGTGTCGTCCTCTGCCTACGTCGACGTGACCAACACAGCATGACGGCGGCACTGCGAGAGCTGCACTGGCTACCTGTGGCGCAGCGAATTCAGTTTAAACTGTTGACCTTGATGTATGGCGCCGTGCATGCAAACACTCCACGTTACCTTGCTGACCGTATATCTCCCTATGTTCCCTGTCGCAGTCTTCGTTCGGCTGACCAATCTCTCATTGTTGTTCCTAGGGTAAACCTGGAACGGCTTGGCCGACGAGCTTTCTTGTGTGCAGGTCCCACCCTCTGGAACTCTCTTCCAATAGGGCTAAGAACGCAACGCGATTCTAAACATTTTAAGAGGGACTTGAAAACCTTTCTCTTTAATCAAGCTTTTTCGTAATTTTGTGTGTGTATGTACATGTATAACGTGTGTATGTATGCATGGATGTATATATGTATATATATATATATGTATATGTGTATGTATATGTATATATATATATATGTTGTGTGTATGTATATGTGTATATGTATGTATATATGTGTGTGTATGTGTGTGTATGTATGTATGTATGTATGTATGTGTATGTGTGTGTATGTGTATATGTACATGTTGCATATGTATATATATGTATGTGTTATCTTATGTAATGCCTGTATTGTAATAATTATATTCACTAATGTAATCTATTTTATTAATTTATTTTACTTATTTATTTTTATTGTAAACACCCCTGATTCTATTTTTAGAGATATGCGGTGTCTAAATAAACTTGATTTGATTTGAAGTAATAGAAGTAGTACATTTCTTTTTGTCGCCAATTTTATAGTTATGTAATGTTATGACATCGCAACTTCTATTGTTTGTTTATCCATTCATTCATTCCTTCATTCAACAACTCATGACTCCTCTGCTTCAAAATATTTAACTTTTTTAAACGCTATTTGTCAGAGACTGGAAAAAATGCACACAGCTGATGGGACATTATTTTCAGATCAACAATTTAAATTTAGTATAATTGTTTCATAGCCAACATTACTCCAGGAAAGACAGTGTTTCACAATACATTCCACTCCTGAAAAAAACCCAGATGAGTGATAAATAACTCGCCTTGGCACACCAAACTTATTTAGGCAATTTGTTAATTTTGTTTTACCCATCTGGTGGCACCACTGTTCAATTTTTCTCAGACCTTACATCAAATTACCACATTGCGTCCGCCCACTACCTTGGCTGTGAACTGATGTGAATGCCCAGTAACCACTTCACAAAGGTGGACAATTCGGTGCTGGTGCCCTTCCACTATTAATTTACAGGACAGGATGTGACCATTTTTGAGAAAAAAAAACGGTTGTATGTTTAACCGGAAGGGGAAGCCCCATGCATCTGCAGCAATTCTAGTAAATAGTGAGTGATAAATCGCTTCTTTGATAATTGATCAGTGAGAGCTATGTGGAGCGATCGTTCATCTCAGATATGATGTGTTAGTTTCATTTTGCGTGGGGCGTGGTGGTG
The DNA here is from genome assembly GCA_963662155.1 of Lamellibrachia columna. Classification (NCBI taxonomy): domain Eukaryota; kingdom Metazoa; phylum Annelida; class Polychaeta; order Sabellida; family Siboglinidae; genus Lamellibrachia; species Lamellibrachia columna. The sequence goes on from OY759272.1 coordinate 3,004,512, forward strand.
TATTGGTCAAAACACCTGACTCTCAACTGAAAGAACCCGGATTCAAATCCTCTTGCTGCCGTTTCGAAGTTTGGACAATTTTGTTCACTCCACATTGCTCCAGTTCACTGAGCTGTATTAATGAGTACCTGGCTGTAGACAGTGGTGGATATGTGAACAGTCTTCTTGCAATAGACTGGCAGTAATTGCTGCGAGGCTGAATGCTTCCCACAGAAGAGTCCAGTTGGTGTTGGAGTGAACAGGTCTGCCTGGGGGTGAAGTGTAAAGTGCTCTAAACAATCTGAACCGTGATATATAATAATGTACCTTTTTGTACTTTTTACCTTAGTGCGAGAAAACTTACCTGTACCGCACTGAGAGTGTACAGTAGATGAGGATCGTGTCCAACACTCGCACCTACTCCCCCACACTCATGCTGGCAGTCACGGACAAACTGCAGCACCTCCTGCTTGTTCATGCGCTCAAGGGAGTGCATCAGGTCCATCGCTGTCAGGCCCCAGTAGATGCCACTCATGCGCAGGTACTCTGTCATACAGTACTCCTGAAAGTGACACAATAACAGTAATAAGTTTCTGTTCATTGGATGAGCATCATTACATTACATTACATTATAAAATTGACTAACACAAAGAAGGCCTAAACGAACTTTGCTGGTAGGGAAAAAAAAATGTATATTACATTTAAACAAATGTAATTATTTCATATTCCAAATCTACATTTTGAAAGCATACCATGCGTGCCATGTGATATTTAAACATCTACAAATACACAGCGATTACTCTACAAGATGTAACATCTACAATGCACGATAAACAAATGGAGTTTCTGCTTGGGATGGTAGGCTTGTTAAATATTGTTAAATCTTGTTAAAACACTCACATAATCATCCTTCTTAGTTCCGTAGGCACCAATGTAATCAACATGTTTCTGAAGCAGCAGCTTACTAGGTGCAGAATCACTGATGGTCACATCCTTCATTGGACCAGCCTGAGAATAAAAATATCAAGAATCCAGCAACATTTTAAATAAAGATTTTAATAAAATATATCCAAACAAAGTAGAAAATGATACATAGAAGAACATATTGCTATAAATTGCAACGCTAAATACAATAAAGTGCATTCAGAGTGTTCAGTGTGTAACTTTTTACATGAAAGATAATTTATTTCACAATCTAGCTCTTACATACAGGGTGTACGTGGAATTTTTAGTATACTACACACTGAAGCAAGTCAAATATAAAAACCAACTGAGAGCCACTTAGTACATAGTGAACTATGTGAACAACAGAACTTAGCAAAAAGAGCATGCAACATCCATGATGCGCAGGTAGCGAGTAAGAAACAGATAAAACAAACTGATAGTGTGGACACTCAACATCTCCAGATGACAATACTAATGCATGATATTAAAATTCCATCCTCAACTGATTTAGCCTATCATGAATGTAGTTCGTTGATGTCCTAATATGAAGTGTGTGAACAGTTTAAGTAAAATCGCAGTCAGTTTCACAAAAAAGTGCATATGATTTGTTCAAATCATCGAAACAATTGACTTTATCCATTAGATCTGGTAAGAGAAATGGTAAAGACTTTATGGGAGACCATGGGCATGACTTCCATCCTCTCGTTGATCACATGACAAAGTTATGAATTTTCACCAAGGGGGAAATTTATAAGTTTTCAGCGTTTCCATTTTCACTTCAATAAATTTTGGATACAGAATTAAATAATTTAATAGTTTGGTGATGTCACAAAAAGATACATACAAAAGTTGCACAAACGAGCTAGCATGTTGTAGTGGATACTAGGTATGTTTGAATGCTTACAAAATTAATTTGAAATAAGACGAGTAAAAACAATCTTTAATAAGTTAATATCAAAACACCCTGCAAATAACTTACCATTGCAAACGTGCATATATATGGTGAAGGACAGCTTGTACCATTCAACTAATTCATACCATGTACATTCTGTAAGAAAGAAAATAGTTTGTTGATACCACACAAAACTAATGGTTCTATAGAAATGCCAGTCCATTTCCAATACATGTTATGGTAATTCAACACCTAAAAACATATATAAAAACAGAGATTACAAATATGTTGTTCTAGATCCTACAGGCAGGCAATGTACTGTAATGTAGCAAAAATGCTTTATTATGCTGCCTTTGACAAAGTACTAGTTTGTGGAAATTACCCGTTTTGTCAATGGAGAGACTGTACGTGGAGACGCTATAAATGATAGTAATGCATATGAGGCTGTGATGATGTGATCTTTGGGTATATTCTCTTTGCCTCTCCTGTTTCGCCAGTGGAGAGAAATGACCATTCTATTTGTACTGGAGAAGGGCAGAGTCTCTCTGGGACAAATATAACAGACCTGAGAGGTTCTCCAGATTTCTCCACTTGCAAGGCATGTCTTAGGCAGAGAGTCCAAGTTACTGTATATGTGACCACAAATGCTGCAAACTATTCATCCATTCTCTTATCATATTATTACAAATAAGTTCTTTTCACTTTCAGATACTACTATATGAATTACATTACAAATGTGTACATAAAAAATCATCATGTTTGTGACATTGTGTGATACACACATGTATACAAATTTAGCATATCATGACAGAATAAACAATAAAGGTATTTTTACTTAAATGAGATTGAACTCCAAACAGCCCTGTCTATGACTAACATACAAGTGGTTTATTTTTAGAGTTTTCCCTCTCTGGATTAGTAAGTTAGTAAACACTGTACAGAAGGGATCAATGGCACCTAACCAATTGGACGTACCATTTCATGAAAGCAACAAGAAACAATGGTTGGGCGACACTGTTGCCTGATCAACCAAACACCTAATCGCTAATGTGAACGGGCCTTTAGTGTCTCTTCCAAAAGACGTGAACGGGGGTGAACGAAATTGCCCAAGCAGCAGGTGGACTCAAACCTTGTCCCTGGTCCTTTCGACGGACATTCCAACGTTCAGCCACGGCACTGGCACTGCCACTGAGCCTCACCTCTATAACAGGGGCCTAGTATACCGGCCTACCACATTATTCAAACCAAAAAACTCCTATGTTAGCCCCACAAGGGACTGTGGAGTAAATACACTGAAGACTGCAGATTATAGGCAAATATAGCAAGACAACATACCCTTTTATCGCTCAGTTTAACATGACAGCAAACGGAAAAACTACGTTACTTATCACCGCAGCGGGTCATTACCTAATTCCGAAGCAGCTTTCTGTTTGTATGTTTGCGCGGAGAATGTTTCACATCGATTTACTCAAACAAATAGGTACATTTAGCTCAAACCACGATTTCAAAGCACCGCTTCAGCACTTGCCCCCCCTTATACAGAGTCGCCGTCTGTCGGAGTTGGTGCACACTGAGCTGTCGATGACATCATCCCTTACTTGGTGTACCCAACTCCAAGACGCTGGACGGGTGTTTGGTGTTGCGGAACCTTCTGCCGTGAAATGTTTTGTCGACAAACTTATGGGCATTTCTCTCATGGCATTGGAGATTCACTTTTCGGATACTGGCGGGCGTCGAGAATCCTTGGAACAAATGGACTCCGGGCCGTCGTTGGAGGATATTATCGTGTCGATGCAGCAACATCTGCGCTGCTCCGTGGAAGGCAGCGATGTTGTTTACGACCGTTCTCGTGGAAACAGGGCGGGCGGAATAGGCCGCGGATTTAACGCGGAGAGTGGGGGTGTCACTGACGCTTCGCAACTGTCACAGACGGTGTACACAGCGCCGTGGACCTACGCAAATACCACGGACGGTATATATGGGGATGGCGATGCGTCCGAATGTGACGAAGTGCCACTGCCCGTTTTAACCCGCGAAATGCTGCGTCGCCATACGTATGCCGAAAACGAATGCACTGTCACTGATGCGGATCATGACCAGGTAGGTGAATGGGTACTCAGATGAAATAGAGCAGCCCATATAAATTATTGTGTTCTGTCATATATTCAACCTAATATTCAACAGCTTCCAATGCCTACATCTGTGATTTATATATATATATATATATATATATATATATATATATATATATATATATATATATATATACAAGTTGTTAAAGTTAGAATGCATCCAAACAGGTCAGATTTGTCATGATGCATATGTATCGTTGTAACTTGTAAGCGTTATGGCTTATGCATCCCAGCTTAATTAATTAACGAGTTCAATCAACGTGTTTTTTTCTGTTGAAAGCTTCAAATCCATCGTATCATATATGACAGGCAGGCACGGACTTAGGGTCATTCACGGCTTTCACCCGCCTAGCAATTGGTGTGAAGCCATTACAGATTAGAGAATTGAAATTGTGAATAGGAGATCGAGGCTTAATAAGTTAATGCACGCGGTGTGACTTACTCTGCTCGAAATGGAACATTGAAAGTGAGCCCCCTAATTATATGAAGTCCTAAACGTATACAATGTATACCCTATTTAAAGAGTATCACTACCTCTCACTGTGTGCAGCTTATTGACCCAACCTACAGCAACTAGTCAGAAAATGCCCAGGAACAGATTGGAAGCTTACTTTGATATTGACTGTGAGGTCAAATTTGTACAATAGAATGATGCAGTGTTCCTCATGGTGTTTAAGATAAAGCACTAGAGCAAGTATTTGCCAGCTACTAGTTTTTCGATATATATATATATCATGGCACAATTGAGAGTATTTCAACCAACAGTATCGTAATGAAAAGACCCAAAGTGAAACTGCCATAACCTGGTTGAAGAAGAAAGCAAAACATGTGATGTACATAGCAGGCATGTTTTGAAATTAACTTGAAAAGTTAATTAATTAAATTACAATTAACTCAGAAATGTTCCAATTAAATTAAATTATATTAACCTCACAAATTTCTCAGGTAAATTAAATGAACCTCTAAAATTCTTCATTTAAATAAAATTAACAGCTAACTTTAATTCAATTAACAATTAAATTATGTTTTGGTAGAAATGCAAATTCTTCAATTAAATTAAATTAACAGTTAACTTTGATTTAATTAACAATTAAATTATGTTTTGGTAGAAATGCAGATTACATTCATATGTCACTGTTTTTATGTAAGTTTCAGTACTTAATACAAGTCATCATTGAAATAATAACTATGATAATTGTTACTGTTTACACATTTTATAACAGTTCTTCAATCACAAGTAGGTCCATAAACCTTACTGTCACGATAGTACAGTGTTCATATATATATATATATATATATATATATATATATATATATATATATATATATATATATATATATATATATATATATATATATATATTGATGGAATTACTTTACTTATTACATCTGAGGAACATTATTACTATTATCATCAAACAAATCTGAACACTATTGTTGACTTATAAAAGAAATGTATTTTGTAACTTTGTTGGAAAAAGTTTTGTTTATACAATATTTATATACCAAGACATTTGTTTATGAGGTATTTGATCACATTTTAAAAGTTGTAGATGCTTGATATAATTTTTGTTTTTTTTAAAAGAATGTAAACAAATCCAAATATATGACCTTTCAAATGCCAAATAAAGTTAAACACACCTTTTTGCTCAACATTTATAATATCAACATAGAATGAATGGAAGAATTTAGATGCTTGATATAAGTTTTGTTTATACAATATTTATATACCAAGACATTTGTTTATGAGGTATTTGATCACATTTTAAAAGTTGTAGATGCTTGATATAATTTTTTTTTTTTTTTAAAAGAATGTAAACAAATCCAAATATATGACCTTTCAAATGCCAAATAAAGTTAAACACACCTTTTTGCTCAACATTTATAATATCAACATAGAATGAATGGAAGAATTTATTGGTTAGGACTGACTTCAGATACAAACTTAAATTGAAAAAAAACGCACTGAAAAAATATCAAACAAAATTGTTGGCATATTAAACAGATTAAAGCATATGTTGCCTCTAGAAATTTAAATTCTTATACAGTATTAACTATTGTATTAACTATTGAATCATGGTATGAGGTTACCAAGGTAGCAGAAATTAAAAATTCAAAAGAAAGTTATGCGGATATTAAGTAAATACAATTCACATACAGAACCACTTTTTTAAAACTTAATGTTTAATATATTAATATTACATGAAGTTAAATTTTATTTTAAATACATGCATAACAATTATCTGCCTACTTATTAAACTGGAAAATAACCCCAAATATTCACGATAATAACACAAGGTGTACAACTGATATATACTTATTCATAGCTAAACATGAATTTGTTAAACAGTGTCTTAGACATAACTTGCCACATGTTATAAATAATACCCCTAAAATAGTTACAGAGAACATAGGAACTCACAGTATATAAGGTTTTGCAAATTATGCAAAAACATATTTATTACAAAAATATGAAGATATGTGTACAATACTAAATTGCTATACTTGCTATAAAATTTGACTTAATCAGTAATACATTTACGCAAAGCAACAACACCAAGACTGGATAGATTTGAAAATGGCCAGACTTTCTGTCTGACATTTATTATCTACCATGTTTGGTAGAAACTAACCATATTTATATACAAACAAATGTGGGCCACTCGGTGTCTTTCGACATTGTCCCATGTACTTAAAACATCACGCTCTAAAACTGGCCCACATTGCGGGTATGAACAAAAACAAACCGAACTCAATGCAGTACATAACAATACTATCGTGGTGTAATAATAAAGTTTAATTTAACACTAAAAAAAATTAACATATGACCCAGATAGGTGGGGCCACTACGCCTCTAAATTGAATGTACTAGCAATATAAAAAATAACCTATGACCCAGATAGGAGGGGCCACTACGCCTGGAAGGTGGGGAGGGGGCGGAATAAAAAATTTTCAACACGAATTGAAAGTTTGCAACTTCAAGGCACGTCAAATTTGACTTAATCAGTAATACATATATAAATGCACGACTATTATAATTAATATTACATATTATCACACATATCTCACTATATACACTCAAATATTCATACACACTCTTCTGCACACGCACTGTCACAACCTTTTGTATAAATGAGTTAGTTAATTATATTCCATTAGTGGCTCCTATGAGAGCGACAGTAAAGTCTTTATAGGAGTCACTGACCCCTTATTAAGTTATATTGTGTTAGTATTTTTCCATGTGAACATATTAATGCATATTTTCTTCTATCATTAAATTTTTATTTGTATCACAAATGGGGTCAAAATAAACTTTCTTGTTCTTTCTTGGTCTTTTAGGCATTTCTCATCAGATTCTAGATTCAAATTTATTGATTTGGATTGCCTGGAGTCATTATTATGATATCTGAATATCAGATACCAGAACTTGTCATTGTATCATTATACACGTGTATAATTACAACACTTGTAACATTTATCTAACAAAATTCAGACATATTAAAGGTAAATGCTTGGTTTCACAGTTTCGTGGTATTGATCAAGGTGGCGCCCGCTGCCTGCCCGCCAGCCTTTTCACTCATATCTCTGTCAGTTTTGCATGTACAAGGCTGACATGTTGTAGGCATGTTCGGGGGCTCACTGGGATGGTTCAATCATTTTAAAATATTTGAAATATTTTATGCTTTGCAAATAAAAAATGTTAAGCATACGTCTGCATTGTATGGCATTTTCCAATACTTCCAAATCATGTTTAGTCGGTCCAGATTGTATGACAATGGTGCTGTACTGGAACCGGTCAGTGCAGCTTAGAAAAATGTAGCAGGCTTTTTGATTGAAAGGTGGGAAATTAATTTATATGTTTCATTATTACGGGGGAAAAGGTTCTAGGCTTTTTAGGCAAATTTTTTCATTAGAATCTAAGTTCACACTTTAGTGTTTTGGGTTACCCAGTCAATAGGACATCAGAATATGATCAAATATGATAATAAATTAAACATCAGAAGCCTTGTCATTGTTTCATTATATACGTGTTTAATTACATCGACAGTGTAGTGTTTATCTAACAAAATTAAGTCATATTAAAGGTATAATTACCAAGTATCTGGTTTCGTGTTTTTATTATCAACTTTACACTGATAGTAGGGTTACTACATTTCATGTTTTGTATTAAATTGCCCAATTTGCATTAAGTTGTTCTTAGGGGAAGATATTATGTCAGCTTGCTGACACTGACAGAAAGACCCATTTGTCCTCACTAAACAGAACTTCAGGCATGCAGTCACATTGTAGCCTGGATTTAATCATTGTGTGCTCAAACATAGCTTTACACTCCTGTAAACATTGACTGAGCAGATAACACAGTTGTTGACACCCTAACTTAGTACAAGCTGTGGCATGCTCCAGGGAGGTCTCATTGTTCTTGCTTGTGTCACATAAGGTTGCTCAAGATCCTTCATTCCTTGAAGTGTTGAAGCATTGATTACCTTTGTGGTCTGGTGCACTTTGTTCAGAGGTACAGTATCTATTCTGATAGAGAATACCGTAGGGTTCAAGTGTAAAGTGCTTTGAACAGTCACAAGGACTGGACACTGCGCTATATAAGAATTTATCTTTAAGTTTATATGAACTTAGCTCCAATGATTATGAATTTTGTGGCCAATAAACTCAAAAATTATGTTGCCTTCTGGCATTTATATCCAGTGGTGCACATCACAGTTTTGAGTCAGACAAAGTATGCATATTTATTTTACTAATACCTGATAGCCAACATGATGATAACTGGGTCTCAATGGTTTTGATAAGAGGCAAAAATTTATGGATTTTACTGTTGACACAAATATTTCATTGAATGCAGTTTATTAACCCATTAGACCCCACAACGGCCGCGGCCGGCCGCTCTGTGCAGTCCTGGAACGGCCGCCGCCGGCCACATACAGCACCCTCTATTAAAAAAATCCTATCGAATAACTACTGAACTAAACGCTACCAAATTTTGCTACACCCTAGTGGATACATTTTGCAACAACAACAGCTCGTTATGTGCATGTGTTGCCCTTTCGGAAATCTTGATTTTCATCGATTTTGTTCACGCTATCTCAAAATTTTTAATTTCTATATTTGTCATGATAAAATATGGTGTAACCTGAAAAATAACAATCAGAATTTGATAATTTTTTCAGTGGTGCAAAGCTAACACATATAGCTACATTTTCTTCGCTGGGTTGCATAGGGTTATAGCATGGGATCATTGTCAAATGTCAGTCGCAACTTTCAAAGTTTTAACAAATTTACTATTTTGTCTTTGCAAATTGTGATCAAATGTCAACATTTTATTAATATATCCTATGTCTATGTATACATGCATGTGGAGAAATTACTACTCTTCAAAATAAACACAACTTGTAATTGTCAATATTGAATAGTTTTTTTCTACATATTTTTTAACACAAGGAAGTAAAATCACTCAAAATTTGCCAGAAATCCTGGGAACAGGGGAGCATGTTTTAATAAAATCCTGGGGCCTAATGGGTTAATAAACATAAGATAACAAATTGAACCACGTAGATTTTCACTTAAACTTTTGTAACATACTACTATTACCAGTAATTTACAGTTGCCTGGAATATTTACCATTGGTAGTTTTACACCAAAATTTTTACATTACCACACCGTGGTTAGACAGAGGCCTACACTGTGTACCTTAGCGTGTGGTAGAACTTGCTATTTCTGCAATGTTTGGTGTGCATGGCAGTTTGATGTGGTGGTATTGATTTTTCAATGAACCAGAACCGTTGTTTGCATCCCAGACATCCTGCAGTAGATGCAGCCGAGTATTGATTGTTCAGAGGCGTGACCGTCATTGCCGCTCAAGCGTGACCAGTCTTCATTGTTCTGTCAGTGTCTCCAGTACCCAATAATCATTCTGGTTTTGATGCAAAGACAATCATTTATGTGTCAAATTTAACATGTACAGTCATGCTTCTGCAATAAACGTATGTACTTTAAATGTGTGTCTTATACTGTATGATCACGTTTACTTAAATTGTCATGTTTACAGGTTGGTGTATTACAAATTGACACACTTCTTCATTAATAGCCTGCTGCACGTACAACAAAAATAAATTATTAATTACAGCTGCCACACAACGCAGTGTAACCTGGAATTAATGATTAGCTATTCATGGTTATTTCCTGAACATTGTAAATATATAGCCATATATATTTATTCAGTGTTTTTATGAATTCTCTTCCAAATGAATTTAGAAAATAAGAATGAGTTGATATGGAGAATACATGAGATTATGGCATCCACACAGAATATAGTAGGGGTAATTGTGTTAAATACAAGCTAATATAAATTTATTATTGGATTAGACATTGCCAATCTTTATTACTTGCATACGTGTGCATTATCTATGAGTTACATACTTTGATAATGCACATATCACATAGCTATCAGGTGTACACAGGTTAAATACAAACTTTCATTGCACGCATGCAGGCACACATACATATTATATATAAATATATATATAAACATGCACCCACGCATGCATGCATGCAAGCTCACATGCACACACACACACACATACATGTATATATATATATATATATATATATATATAATATATATATATACACACTTGAGCCCTCAAAAGTAAGCCAGTGTGCAGCGAGGGTAATTGCGGACATTATGTGACTCATGTTTATAAAAGTATGCATAATACATGGATTTTTTGAGGTGAATATTCAGCAAGTTGCCAACGCAGTTTTTTTAGCCAGCACCACCACGATTAGTGATGATAGATGAATGGGCAAGCATTTTTTTCGAAGCTGTCATGTATATATATATATATATATATGTATATGTGAGTATATGACACTGTGTGTGGTGTGTGTGTGTGTGTATGTATGCGCATGCATGCACATACATGTATGAATATGCATTTGTACATTTTAATTGATGTATTTAATCAGAATAACAAGTCCAGTGTAGAATGAAATAGGCAAAATAAATTACATTTAATTTATGAATTAACGAATTAGCAATTTATGCCAGCATTCACCACTAATTCGACATACATCAACACACAATTACAGCAAGCATGCCAGCCGGCCCCCAAATGGCAGTTGCACATAATACCTACAATTCACAGACATATCATGCCAGTCTAACAGTAACAAACATTGATACTGATAATATTTAACTGTATCCAGCAGCCACATGCTACAAATAGTAACTGTGTCATTATAGATTAAAAAAATTTTAGTAGTAAAACATTTCATGTGAAGCAACTGAGATCGAGATGAAACGAGGGTGTGTTCATATCACGTGGTTGTTTATATCTACCGGTAGTGCCAATGAATGTAGTGCACCGTATCATGCCAATGTAGTGCCAATGAATGTATCATGCCACCATGTGGGAGTAATTAGTCTCATGCCCATCACTCATCCATCATTCGGCTAACCAAGATGAACTGCTAAAATGTTTAGAACTCCAAAGCTATATACTGTTACAGGCTATACTTAATAAGAGCTTCAGGACTAGTTTCTTGCATTGTTGTCCCACATAAAATCTGTTGCCTGAATATATGTGTGTCTGGCATTGTGGAAACCTGTAGAAATAAATAAACACTGAAAAACCCCTGTGAGCCAATATTGTTTTGCCGTTTCATTGATATTGTCTTTTGTAAACTTTTTTCATTTGCAGTATTTAGTCTTTCCACTGATCAATTACAAATCATAAATAAGAGAACACACTGCCACAAATCACTGAAATAAAAAGCCAAAATATTTTCAAGAAGTCTTCATTAAGCTTCTATTCACCGCCCCATTCACCCAAACCATCTGTAAGAATTACCACATATATACGGTGACAGCCGGGAGCTAAGTCTGGTGAGTGAGAGCTTATATCAGGAGCATGGCTCCATGCAACTTTATACATACCAGAGTGAGTTTCCATGCACAAACCCCGTATTTGACCTATTAAGCATATATGCACTAATTAATGTACTTTTTTAATCAGCAGGATCCATAATTATTGTAATTTGACTAATGTGGACAACTGAAAAGTGTCGTCATCTGGTGGTAAACAATATTGTCATTTTTTAGTTGTTCTACACTATTCACCAAATGACACCATTAGTGTTAAATAGTTAACTTATTGCCTAGAGAAACACATTTTGGAGCAGATTCCCTGACATTTTTCCATGGCCCATTTTTTTCAAGCATACTATATGCTTGTTAAGTCGAGTACAGTACATTTTAAAATACGGAAATCTGTGGAAAATCCCCAGTACATGCACACAAACCACCAAAAAACCCATTTTAGCCCAAGAATGGGCTGTTGTGGAGTACAAGGGTATGATCATTTGAGAGACTTGAGAGTATCAGTCATACAGCCACTGATCTGCACTAGGCCGTAAACTGTTTTGGAGTACAAGAGTATCATCATTTGAGAGACTTGAGAGTATCAGTCAGACGGCAACTAATCCGCACTAGGCCATAGACTGTTTTGGATTACAAGAGTATCATTATTTGAGAGACTTGAGAGTATCAGTCAGACGGCAACTCATCCGCACTAGGCCATAGACTGTTTTGGAGCACAAGAGTATCATCGTTTGAGAGGCTTGAGAGTATCATCAAATTTTACACACACACACACACACACACACACACACACACACACACACACACACACACACACACACACACACACACACACACACACACACACACACACACACACACACACACACACACACACACACACACACACACACACACACACACACACACACACACAAACTGTGACTACAACACATAGAAAGGCCAAGAAACACACCTTGAATGGGCACATAAATTACTCTATTTTTAAGTATTGATAATTATGTACTTGGCTGTCAAGACACATAATTGTATGAATAAGTAGCACTTGAAGCACACACTAGCTAGAACTTGTTCTCACTGAACTTGTCAGTGCATTTTGACACCATCCTAATTTTTTAATGGACTGTTCATGTCAATATCTTCCATTTCATTGACAATTAAAATATTAAATTCAGCATTTATCGCTAAAATGCATTACAGTAGTACCTGCCTTCAACAGACACTTCTGTATCCAAGCAAAAGTGTCCCTACATGGCAGGTGTCCCTTTGTCGGAGGGACGGGCATGCTGGAGTGGAGGGTTCAATACTACCCATATACGGTAAACATGTGCGGATGACGGATGTTATCAATTAACTTAATAATACATAAACAGGTTGTACAGTAAGGATATAAGCATTTTTTGCTTTTCGAGATCAATTGTGTTTTCTGTTGCACAGTATATAGATAGAAAAGCAGTTATTTGATAAGTCCATAGCGTAGCATATAATGCACTTTTCCACTAAATCCATCACTGCTATCAACTTGGTGACAACACAAAACCACTGTTAACCCAACTGATTCATTCATGTTTTAAAACACCTAAATGTAGTGTTCCAACTATTCAATTTCAAAAGAAACATTTCGCAGGTTACCTTGCTACTGCAGTAGCAAATATCCTCGATATATAGCATCTCGTACTGTTAAATTATGCAGCTCTTTTACAAATTCTGCGGTCATGTTATTAATAATTCTATTCCATCAGTTCAATTATAACCATAAACACTGCCTTGTTACACATGACATGATTATGTCTCTTTGTCTTACTATTTGTTCATTCATTGTCGCAGAACCTGCTCAATATGAAGTAGTGTTGTTCCAATTAATAAATTTGTTTGATGATTGGTTTATGCTTGTGATCAATTAATCGTTCACAATCTTGTGTGATTCGTGATCATTTCCAATGATATAAATAAATCTCATTTTGAATTTTTTATTTATTTCATTGCGTTTCATTCCCATTCCATGAGTTATCTAGGCAATGGATGAGAGCAAACTTCTGTGATTAATACTTTGTGCCAACAATGGTTTCTTTGTTCACTTGCCCTCTGGGTTTGTTCACTTGCCCTCTGGGTTTGTTCACTTGCCCTCTGGGTTTGTTCACTTGCCCTCTGGGTTTGTTCACTTGCCCTCTGGGTTTGTTCACTTGCCCTCTGGGTTTGTTCACTTGCCCTCTGGGTTTGTTCACTTGCCCTCTGGGTTTTTTCTGCTTTGTATATCAATCTTGTTAAATCTTGTTAAAAAAGTCAGGTGCTGTCAAAGCTATAGATCTATACTGACAAAATATGGCTGCCTGCAAACTGATTATATAATCGATCATTGACCAGTTTGCCTAACTGATGATCAATTATGAAAAGCAAACTGATTCCCAATACTAAATTAATAAGTAATATTTTGCTGTTTCAGGAACTTAATTTCGATGAGAACGACTCTGTACAAGAGGCCCTGGATGACGGAGATGACGGTAATGAGTTTCTGGATCCTGTCGCTCATCCACGTCTGTCCACACCATTCTATCAACAACTGCGGGTCAAATATCCGCAGGCGTTCCATCGACGATCCAGCGTCACCTCAATGACATCCGAGGTCTCCAGTGTCTGTCCCACTCATAGTTACAACATCAGTGGCCAAAGCCCAGTGAACTGGCTGCCTTCAAGGCCTCCGCTGCCACCATGCTTAAGGAAAGGTGTTAACTTCTGTGTTGACGGACGCACACATGACAATGAGGACACTTCCATTGTTGGCTGCTGTCAACGACAGCACCGTTCATGGTTCACCGATCGCAGCAGTGTTCCAACACCACTTCAGGGTATCTTAAAAAAGGATACGCCATTTTCGAGTGCTCAGTCCATAACAAATGACGCATCAACGGGTTCGGCTTTATCGCTGAAAGAACGCCTCAAGAAAAACCGGGAAACATTTCAGCATTTGATGTCTGACGAAAACTCGCCTTTCGGTAGGCGGAAAAAATCATGTGATCGGAGTTTCCTTGGCAACGACAAAGCAGCATTATCATCAGTGCAATCGAATTCAATAATGAGCGTACGTAAAGACGGAACTGTGCAGAAGCGAACATTGGCCAAAGTTCAGACGAAGCGATCTGCAAGTCCAGACTCGACCCAGGACAGTGCCATCGACATGGATTCAGCATCGATGCAGTCTGACACTCACTTGCCTGCCTCATTGTTACGACAACACTCGCCAAAGACGCAGCAGAAGAACTGCGCTCATACCTCAGGGTTGTTGAAACTCAGGAGTCGACAGAAGTTGAGTGCAGGCCACAATTCTGACTGGCCCAACTTGAGTAAACCACCCGTGGGTATCAGCGTAGCGAATCACGGAAAAGGTATGCTATGCATTTTTCTGCAAGAAATATAAATATTGTGTGTCTGAGATAATCATTTGAATCTGTGTTTTTCAAACTTTAAAAAGTAAAACGTGTGTTCTTATTTAGTCCTTGGGACTGTTCATTCCAACACCAACTTGACTTCTCTGGGAAGCATTCAGCCATGCTGCAATTACTGTGCAAAGACTGTCTGTCATTCACATATCTGTTACAGTCAATCTGCGTAATCAGTCATTTCGCGTAATGACTGACATGTTTAGGCATTACGCGAAATGACTATTTCATTCAGGCATTTCGCGAAATGACTGAAAATTAGGCACTGTTATTACATAGTTTGACTGGTGACCATTTCAGTCATACTGTGTAATAACAATTTGTGTACTTTTGTCATTACATATTGTTCCAATGTTAATTGTCAGCTTTCATCATTCTTCAGACATTCACATTACTCAAGTAGATAAACAAAGTGAATAAATATTTGCTATATATTTGCAAATAGCAACAGTTTGCTAATAATTTATCCCTCTCTGTGTACAAGATCCTAACCCTCCCCCTAACAGTTTGATTAACAGCTATCTCACTAGTGTTCTCTGAATTGATGGACAGGTAATGGATGACCCAACCATTCTCCAAGTGGGAATGCCAATTGCCTAACAAGGGTGACTGTCTCAATTGGTTATTGTGCATTGCCTCTCCCTATAAAAAGAACACAATCAGCAGGTGTTAATCACTTACCTCTTGGCACAGCTATCACAATGACACAGGATAATTACGAAGTACAATTTAAGGAAGAACTTTACAAAAGGTTTCAAATATGTCAAAAACATCTAATTCCCAAAGTGGAATATTTCAATGCTATAGAACAACTCAAGCTTGCAGCAACTGATGAATCTTTGAAGTCATGCCATAGATACTACATACCTGTACTCAGCAAGTAAGAACCACCCGTCTTATGCTAAACATTGTTTCTTGATTTTAAGTGTCAAATTTACCAGATATTTCACAATTTGATGGGTAGATAGTAGTCCATTTAATCAATGCAAATATTCCAACCTATAATAAATGAGGTATGGGTGGAAATATAGTTAGATAATCTTCCAAATGTGCCATAGCTAACATGTAATTATGCAGTAATGATATCATACCAGAATATTGTCATAGAAATTACTCCACAGCTCCACATATGCAATTTTGGTGGCTTGCATAACATGATGTGGTTTCATTTTGATTTGGTAATGGTGAAATTTCACACCTTCATCTCATTGATCAGTAAGAAGCCTCAAGTAAGAAGCCTCAAGTTAATATCCACCACAGTTGTATTGGATACCAATTCAAGCCTTGATCCTTTCTCTGTTAAATTCCTCCTCTCTTTATGTAAGCCAGGAAGTCCCCAATGAAAGAGTCTTTCTTCAGTTAGCCATCAATTGCACGAGTGAGCACAAATGAAAGCTGTCAATACTGTCTCACAAAAGTCGAGAAGTCCTTTCATGACTTGTCACATTAAGCCATGCAAACAAATTAATTTAAAAGGGAAGTTAAACAAATTGCTAAGTTTACTATAAAAGACACATTGATAAACGTCATGATTATGAGTATGTTACAATTACAATATATAATTTTTTCTTTTATTCTCACCATTTTGATTTAGGTAGTTTATAATTAAAATTGGATAATAATTAAAATTTGCTCTTATGTTTTGCAGGTATAAAATTTGTCAATGCAGTGACATCGAGAAGTTGATAAAGAAACGAAATACACAGTGATGCACACTGAAAACAGAAGTGATAGGGTGTCCTGAACCTCTGAAATCAATAGGACGCAATGTCCTGACCCCACAAAAACAATAGGACATTCTACATTTCCAACATTCAATTTAAGATACACAGTAGAAGACAAATTGTAATTGATACTTCACAGTGTTTGCTCTGGGTATAATGAAACAAAGCGCATCTAGGGGGACTGGGGCATTGCACCTCGTAACAATAACATTAATTTGATAAGTGGTTTCGACCATGTGGAGTAACTTCAATTCCTGGTGTTCTACACGATCCAAAGTGAATCCGAATACTAATCGAAATGACTGCACCTCTTTTCCAGTCATTTCATGTAATGACTGAAATTTTCTGTTATTTCGCAAAATGCCTGAGCAAAACAGTCATTTCGCGTAATGCCTAAACATGTCAGTCATTACGCAAAATGACTGATTATGCAGATTGACTGTAACATATCCACCACTGTCTATAGTCAGGTACTTATTCATACAGCTCAGTGAACTGGAGCAACGTGAAGTGAACGAAATAGCCCATGCAAGTCTTGAAATGGCTGCAAGAAGATTTGAAACCAGGCTCTCGATTGAGGGTCCATTGTGCTAACCACTCCGCGCCCCTAGCTGAAGATGTATGTTAAGCAAACCCCTAGCTGATGATGTATGTTAAGCAAACCCCCTAGCTGAAGATGTATGTTAAGCAAACCCCCTAAGTTTAGATGGATCTCTGTAGCTTTGTGGTTAGAACTTCGGACTTTCAAGTAAGACATCCTTTACCTTCTTACAATCTTAATATTTCCAGATATGTCTTAATCCCAAGTGTTTATTATTGACGTAATAGTTATCATACAACCCTGTACCAAGTATGTATCACTTTTCAATTTTGTATTTAGGTGTTAAGCATCATTAGCAATTAAATATATGATTTTTGGAGGTAGACATTGATTATTTCTTTCTTTTTAAGAAACTATTCTCATTACTTTCTGTTTTTATTCCACGGGTACAGTTGTAAGTAACCTGAAATCTGTGATTAATTTAACATCAGGGTTGGAGTCATAATAATGATAATGAAATAATAATGTGTTCATTACATTTGATAATGATATTGAAAATTATCATTTTAAATTCATGTAATGATAATGATGATGATAATGAACCCTTGTAATGAAAAATAATGATCATTATGCTGTCAGGTTATTTCATTATGTTGTTGCTACTTAGGAGGAAATGGCTAGTTCCCCACTCAAATGTCTTTTTCACACAAGCCCTATGATGGGAATAGGCTCCACGGGCTTGGCATTGAAGATATTCATTCACTAGTGATCACTTAATTGATAAGGGTTTCAGACCAGTAGTGGACCAGTACTAAGTTGTCTGTCTTTAACATCTGTATAAACACTGTTTTTTTATGTTTGCATGCCTGTGCCCTTAACACTTCCATCTTACCCGGAAGGTGTGCCCCCAACAAAACAAAATCACTTACTGCTGGGTCTGGCTCTGTTTACTGTCTTACAGTCTAAAGCAAGATACCGTGATGTTGATAACATGGCAATCCATAACTGTTTATTATAACTGGATATCCTGGCGCTCACCTCTGGTGTGCGCTCATCTCATAGTATATACATTTACTATAATTGACAAATAGTACATTCGTAGTACATAGTACATGGTAGGTGTACTCAGCAGTTAGCACATGGATTGCAAATATGAGTAATTCAGCAGTTATAATGTACATTGCAATAGATCCAGTGTACTATGTGTAAACCTAAGTAATATTTATAGCCACATATAACTAACATAATGGAAAGCCTACTGTGCAGTCAGCAGCTTTTAAATTGTACTGTATATATATATATATATATATATATATATATATATATATATATATATATATATATATATATATATATATATATATATATATATATACATGTGTGTGTATTGTATATATATATATATATATTATATATATATATATATACAGCTCTGTATGTGTATGTGTATATATATATATATATATATATATATATATATATATATATATATATACAGCTCTGTATGTGTATATATATAAACAATGCTGCATGCATCAATATGATAAGGTATGGTAAACATATAGTAAACAATAATACACAGTCTGGTACCCAACACATAAAGGGGGGAACTCAACACCACCCTCAACACCACCCTTTACATGCAAATATATACATTCTCTCCTCCTTTGAAAATGTCAAGACTCCCCATGTATTTTCATATGTTTCTACTTTCAGATTCAGATGAAGATTCAGGCATTGCCTATGGCTGTCTCTCCAA
This sequence comes from Lamellibrachia columna, assembly GCA_963662155.1. Lineage (NCBI taxonomy): Eukaryota > Metazoa > Annelida > Polychaeta > Sabellida > Siboglinidae > Lamellibrachia > Lamellibrachia columna. The sequence continues at coordinate 3,023,812 of OY759272.1, forward strand.
GCAACAGATCCGAGGCTACAGATTGGGATGTAGGGATGTTTCTACTGCTCGACGGAGCAGAAATGACCAAACGGGGTATGATATGTACACATATACACATTTTACATATACCGGTATATATGTCTGTACATAATGTTAACTGTGTCCCAAATGAATAACCATTCCAACAGATTTCTTTTCATTTGATTATTTATGCAATGCTACAACACAACACCAGATAGTGTAAAAACAGCCCTTTCTGAGATTTATGACAAACCAGATAACGTTCGTCATGATTTGTTGGAACGTTCAGGTTTGTGGCATCATGTTGCTGACAAGTCCTACCCCCTTCGTTTCAGACCATTGCAAGACCACCCAAGTGGATCTACAAGGACCACCAGGAAGGACCATTGTACTGCAGCATTATCAACTATGAATGGACCCTTACAAGTAGACCTCTCCATGGACCAATGTGAAGTCTTGCTTGAGACGTGGGTGTTCTCTTTGATGTGATGGATTACCATTAAGTTGCAAAATACCTTGCATAACTTGGTAGTGCATAAGTGACTGTCAATATAACAATATAAAAAAACTCAGGATGCACAAAAATATCCATCTGTGTCTTGGTACTGCCAGTCAATATCTTGATGGCATCTTGGAATCCAACTCTCAAAATTGTGACATAATATTGTAATTACGTCTAGCAACAGTTTTCGTAACTTGGTAACAATCGTACAAAAAGATGCATGACTTTCTGAACAATTGTACGTAATTGTCCGCTTAGCATTGGGAACAATTGTATGTAATAACTACAAAAGGTATTTCGATTATATGTAGAAATGGTAATATTGGGGTGAATTTCTAAAATAAAATGTCTCCTTCATGGGGTCATAGATGAACCCCTGAAAGAGACTGAGATGCAAAGCAGCTAGGAGTTGTATAACATACTCTAGCTGGACTATAGTAAGATTGTTTGATTCAGCATGTGTGCATATGTTCATCAACTTAACTCAAATAGACTCATGTAGACGTGCACATAGAAATTATATAATGTTAATAATACAAAGAAAGTCTGATGATTTTAATTACGCAGTCATGTTATATAGTACAAATAAACTATTATATAGTACATATAAACTATGTCTAACATGTTGACCACCCCAATTTTAGATATAATTTGACCTGTGAGCTGTGTACTAATAATGATCTTGCCTTTCAGCATGCAATGTAAACATGATATTTGAGTTGAAATATTAAAATTTAATAGATAACAGTCAAATTGGATGAACAAATTGTGCTTCAGTAAAAAAAAATTGGGAGTCAACATGTTGGAATATAATATATAGTTTATGAACTATATAACATGATTTTTTTACAATAAAAATTATCAGACTTTGTACCGTTAACGTTTAACAGATCCATAGAAGTAAAACTTTAGAAGTTCTGTATATTTTTGTGAGTTTTATTCCTTCCCAGGAAAGCATTCTAAGTTTTCATAGTTGAGAAACTAATGGTTAGCAGTCTGTTGGCATTAGTCAGCAGACCAGAAACACACGAAGGCCTGTGGAGTAAGTCAATAAACAGAAATAGACCCATCAAATCCGGAGTTTTTCAGTCTCCCACATCTGTTTTATGCCAAGAAAAGAATTTCCTACAAGCAAAAATACTCTGTGCTGATGTAGGCGGTAGATTTATATGTTTAGGATTTGGCAAAAATTTATGGAATAGATGTTGAAAGAGAACTTGCAGATCAAAGCCATTCTGAATTACACAGATGCCATAAAAATAAAAAATTGTGCCTGTCGGTAACATCTACAGATCTTTCGACTTTCATCCAGTATTACATATGAAAGAAAGAAGATTAGTCTTCCTTGTAAACAAACACATCTTCTTTTTATGGTGGCGGTGGCGGGGCTGGTGGTAGTGGTGGTTGTGGTGGCAGGGTTGGTGGTGGTGGTGGTGGTGGTGGTGGCGAGGTTGGTGGTAGTGGTGGTGGTGGTGGTGGTGAAGGTGGTGGTGGTGGCGGGGTTGGTGGTAGTGGTGGTGGTGGTGGCGGGGTTGGTGGTGGTCGTGGTGGTGGTGGTGGTGGCGGGGTTGGTTGTGGTGGTCGTGGTGGTTAGTTGTAGTTTTTTCCTGTGGCTGGCCCATTACCAGTAAATGTAACTGGGCTCTCTATGGAACATGTTGGCACTTGATACTCCAATGTTCCTTCTATCCATGTGGAGGGCCATATAAAGCAGTGCCGGGCAAAACAGGGAATAAAAAGTTGTTCCTCAGATATTATAGTTGTTCCTTGCACCAGGAATCCATAAAGTAAGAGGCAAATGTATAATAATACCCAGGTATCAATACTTGGCAGCGAGTGAATTTGGCTATGTATATTTGTGGGGTGCATTTGTATAGAAATAACATAAGAGTTATGTATTCTACTGTTTTGGGGAATTTTGTAGAAATGTGATGTTTGAATGGATGCCTTGGTAAATTAAGTAGTAAGTACTGAAGCATTAGCGCAGTGATTAAAACACTGGTGTTTCAACCGAGATTACCGGGTTTCGAATCTTTTTGCTGCCGTTTCAAAACTGGGACAATTTTGTTCGCTCCACGTTACCTCAATTTGCTCAGCTGTATAAATGACTAAATGAGTGACTAGAGACAATGGAGGATATGGGAACAAATTGTCTTTATACAGTAATTGCAGCATGGCTGAATGCTTCCCAGAGAAGTTGAGTTGGTGTTAGAGTGAACAGGTTTTCCAGGGGGTGAAGGGTAATGGTCTTTGAACTTACCTGTACCCTTAAGTGTGGTTGTATTTTCAGAGACTGCAACCATGGAGACAGGTATCATGAAAGACAGGTTGACATGATGGAGACTATGATACCATATAGAGGACGGTCATCTTCGGTCACCCAGAGACACAGGGAGGTGACATTTGAGGACGAAATCCCTTGCCAGCCATTGCAACGAGCATGTTCCCAACCATTGCTGAACTCGTGTTCAGAGGCACCATCTGATGTGAGAACATTGCATCAGGTGCTGCATTTCAGTGGGGAAATCAGTGATGTGGAACCATGCCATCACAAGGCTGTCGATAACCTGCATCGCTATCACTCAGAGGACGATCTGGTGGACAGGCATGTAGGTCATTCACAGAGACGCACATATCGGGAACATGCATCCCGTCGAAGATGTGCCAGCGCAATGGCAGAGATAATTACGGCCACGCAAGATGAGAACATTGAATCATCAATGGAAATCCACCGTGCGAGTCCCGCTGTCGTGCTCACGGTTTCGACCAATCAACCCATGTGTAACAAACCGCCTCGACCACCAGCAAATAACAAGAGACAGCAACACTCATCAGAATGCGGTGCATATACCTTATCTGACACAGAGTTGAATGAAGAAGTCATGTGCGCTAATGGGTTTATCCCTAACGGACTTCCTTTGAATTCACAGCATTCAGACCGGAAGCAATTTCACTTGCCGTGGCGAAAAAATAGAGGTCGTTACACGCCAAGTAAAGAGATAAAAAAGATGGAGAGAGCGCAATCTCACAGTTTTACTCATTGTGCTTCAGGTGGTGTTTCCTCAAGTAGTCACCAAATGGCTCTGACGAATGGCAGGTCTGATTATGCAGAGCCACCAGATGGCCAAAAGTCAAGTACAAAAAGATATGTGACAGCTGTTTCGGAGATGACCTCAACATGTCAAGTGGACTATGAAACAGTGAGAGAGTATCGTGGACCTATGAACATTAACTATGATGGGAACATGTCCAGTACGTCTCCAGTGCAGTTGGAAAGTGATTATGAAACAGTGGATATTAGCAAGACCAATAAACTTAACCACGATTGTGCTAAGCCGCCGACTGGTCGAAAAACAAGTCAGAAACGACATGCCACTGCAAATTCTGACAGGAACTATGAAACAGTGACAGATTGTACAGTTACTGTCAAATCTATGGACAGAAATTGCAATGGTCATTCAGTGACACACTTAGACAGTGATTACGAAACAGTGGATGCCATTAACAGGACAAATAAGCCACACAGTGAACCTGAGGAGACAAGTGAAAGTGTCAAGGGCCAAATGATTGGAAACATGTCCACACAGCAAGGTAACATATACAAACAAATTTCCATTCCATTGATTTTCATTTAAAGGAAAACAGAAGTCATGGTTTTGGGTTTATGTACTTATCAGAGTTACAAAATCATAACCGTTTGCAACTACAATTAAGAATATTACGCCAATGGTTTACTAGGAAAACCTTGTTGAACACACAATATCTTAATTTCATGGGCCGCACCATACTGGTGAGTGCCTATTCCTATACTTGCCAGTAGGATATGGTCATGATGTTTGCATACAAATTCAACTTGTGTAACATATTTTGGCCTTTGTTTACTAAACTAGTCCTCTTTCTGACATAACCATATCCCATTTGCTTTAGTTCTATGTATACCTGCAGCACTTAATACATCACAATGTAATGAACGTTGCCCAATTTAATAGAGCTGTGCATGCGCTTATCGGTCACATTAGTTAACATGTCAGCCCTCAGTTAACCCATTAGACCCCACAACGGCCGTGGCCGGCCTCTCTGTGCAGTCCTGGAACGGCTGCCGACGGCCGCATACAGGACCCACTATTCAAAGAAATCCTGGCGAATAACTACTGAACTAAACGCTACCAAATTTTGCCACACCCTAGCGGATACATTTTGCAACAACAACAGCTCGTTACATGCATGTGTTGCCCTTTCGGAAATCTTGATTTTCATCAGTTTTGTTCACGCTATCTCTAAAATTTTTATTTCTATATTTGTCATGATAAAATATGGTGTAACCTGAAAAATAACCGTCAGAATTTGATAATGTTTTCATTGGTGCAAAGCTAACACATATAGCTACATTTTCTTCGCTGAGTTGCATAGGGTTATAGCATGGGATCATTGTCAAATGTCAGTCGCAACTTTCAATGTTTTAACAAATGTACTATTTTGTCTTTGCAAATTGTGATCAAATATCAACATTTTATTAATATATCCTATTTCTATGTATACATGCATGTGGAGAAATTACTACTCTTCAAAATAAACACAACTTGTAATTGTCAATATTGAACAGTTTTTTTCTACAGATTTTTGAACACAAGGAGGTAAAATCGCTCGAAATTTGCCAGAAATCCTGGGAACATGGTGGCATGTTTTAAAAAAATCCTGGGGCCTAATGGGTTAACCGGAGAAATTACCAGAATTTCCAAATTTTAGAACACATTCTGAGTAAACCACTGATGTGATATTCTTGATTTTGAGTTGCATATGGTTAGTTTTTATTATCTCTTAGATGCACAGGCCGAAAACCATGACTGTTGTTTCACTTTAAAATATTTGCCAGAATTTCAGTGTTGTCAGAGCTGCATGCTTCCAAGATGCATTTGATTCAGTAGCATTGAATACAATCACAAAATGTCAATTGCAGTTATAATTATTGTAACTCAGAAGATGTTGGTGTGTTCCATGCTATGTTGGGTTCACTTGTCATTTCTACTAGTATTAAAGTAAAATCATATCATATAGTATAAATTATATCTAATCTAACAACTCGTTTCCCCGGGGGACACTCAATACGTCACCAGTACAAATTCCACATTTTATGGGTGTGTTTTGTGCACTAAATTACGTTGATGCGTGCAATGTGTTTGGGTAATTAAGGGTATATATTCAAAACAAGACCTGTGATTTCATCTCTTTATGTAATTTTAGTTAACATTAATCTATCAATAAAATATGTTAGCGAATTAATCTATATAAAATGTGTTAGTGAATTAATCTGTATCATGGAACAATGCACATTTTGCACATTGATGGGCATATATTTGGTTGTATTCCAACATGAAAAGGGTGTAATTGTTACAGATGTCTAAAACATGCTTAGGGGAGGTCAGTTAGATAAATTCTCAAGGATCGCTACTGGCAGTGGATTAAGTGGCCTCCTCCAGTGAGTGCCCAAATGTGTTTTAATGAAAAACGATTTGTGTGAATGCAATTTTATGGTTGGTAATAATATGCTCATCATGTGATCCCGTGAATGTCTAGCTGACCCCGATAAACTTTATTCACTGTGGCACAAATATTGGAAATTGTCGACAGCTGGCTATGAATGTACTGAATGGAAAGGTAGATTTTCATAGACAAATAATGAGACCCCCTGCACTGGTTTGGCACCCGTCCGTATATTGACATAATAACCTTCAGATCCTTACTGTATAAAGTAGAAGACACAGACATAAAAGGTCGAATTTTTTTTTATTTGGTTCATTAAAACACTTTGGGCATTCAAGATGTTAGAATACATATAGTTTATACTATATAACATGGGTAATTCCATGACAAAGTGGACATAGGCTCAAATTTTAAATATAAATTATTTTATTCAGTATACAATTTTTTTGTGATAGCCAATATGCTAAAGTTCATGGATTAAAAAAACAAACAGCAATTGAAATTGTTGTAAAAAAAATATATTGCATACACAGTAGATATACCTATTATTTTGTTATATAAATGTGATAAAAACCACATACCCAGGGTATATATATATATATATATATATATATATATATATATATATATATATATGTATATATATATGTATATATATATGTATATATATATAATTATATATATATATATATATATATATATATATATATATATATATATATATATATATATATATATATATATATATATATATATATATATATATATATAGCATTAATACATTTATTATATTTTCTACAATCAGAACAAAATTATTCAAACTGCAGCAGCTTTAAAAAAAAATTTTTTTTAGAACAATCAGACTTTGTAACTTCAGTTGTAGCCTGTAGAACCCCACGTGTTGTATAAGGGTATCTCTTCCCAAATATATCCCTTCCATGCAAATACAAGGTGGTTGAAGAATTGAAATGATAACTTTTGCAGTGTGAATCTCAGCATGAAGTTACATTCTAATTTCAGATCACACGCAAGCAGTGTACGCCAAAGTCGATTTCAGCAAGAAAACTAGGAAGAACAACTCTTGTGCAACGATGGAGTATGACGAGAGTATTACCGAGCTTCCCCAGCCTCCGTTGCCCTTCAGGGGGTATGAAGGGTATGACAGAAATCCTACATGCACTTCCATTCTATTCTTAAAATGTCATAAATGTTGTGTAACTGCCTGTCTATAGTGGGTACATGTCTTAGTTTAGACATATTTGATTTATATATATTTTATATACCATATTATTCCCTATAGACGTGCAGTGTGCGAGAGCGAAGGCTTGAGTGCGCATCTATTAGTTCTCAAATGTGGCCCAATTCATGATCTGCCACTATGGGTGAAATCAGCCTCTAAATCAGACTGGTAGCTAATCCGCAGTGTGGCACCACTGTGAACTATGCAAAGAATGTGGGGCGCTTCTAGGGAATGACTCGGGAACCATGTCATTGATCACCGATCTATTTCATAACTAGCGCTTGTTTTGCGTGATGTATTTTGTCCAATCTACATGTGCTTTGAGTTGATTTGGTGGTGCTAAATAAACTTAATGTAAGCCTACAATGAGGTTGCATTGTTTGTTTTGCACTTAGCAAAGATGCAGTTTCAATTAATTATTTCTAAATTATCTGAATTATTTCTAAAGAGTCCGCAAGGTGACGCCAGCCACAGCAGTACTGCTGTCATTTGCGTTTAGCGTGCTTTCACTCCTGAAAATCTATGTTTTTGCACATGGTTTCACTTCTCAAAAAGGGGGTGTGCGTCTATTAGGTGGTGCGCTACTATAGGGAATTATACAGTAGACATATTTGATTTTTATTCATAAACATTTGTTTCATACTTTACTTACAATGTTATCATTAATTAATTATGTAGTGTTTTGAGCTTGTGAAGGATAAATTGTGCTTTCTAAGAATTATTATTAAATATTATTATTCATTATCATTATTATTCATATTATTACATTCTCTGTGTTGGATTATTATAGCTGTGCTACTACAAAGGTTTTCATTCTTACTGATCTGTTTATTTTAATATTAAAAAAAATATTTGTATAGTTATCTATATTATTATTATTGCTTGCAGTGTAAATACAAAGCTGCCATTTTATTTATTTTGAATAAGCAGCATCTGATGCCATCTTGGTATCCTGCATAAGATTTATACATTTTTGAAAAATATTTAAAATGTTTAAATTAAGGTTTCATTAGCATGACGTAGGTACATCAGAAGTGTGGGGCGTGGTAGCGTAGCGGTTAGAACACCAGAAGTGTGGGGCGTGGTAGCGTAGCAGTTAGAACATCAGAAGTGTGGGGCGTGGTAGCATAGCGGTTAGAATATCAGAAGTGTGGGGCGTGGTAACGTAGCAGTTAGAATATCAGAAGTGTGGGGCATGGTAACGTAGCAGTTAGAATATCAGAAGTGTGGGGCATGGTAACGTAGCAGTTAGAATATCAGAAGTGTGGGGCGTGGTAGCGTAGCAGTTAGAATATCAGAAGTGTGGGGCGTGGTAACGTAGCAGTTAGAATATCAGAAGTGTGGGGCGTGGTAGCGTAGCGGTTAGAACATTAGAAGTGTGGGGCGTGGTAGCGTAGCAGTTAGAACATCAGAAGTGTGGGGCGTGGTAACGTAGCAGTTAGAATATCAGAAGTGTGGGGCGTGGTAACGTAGCAGTTAGAACATCAGAAGTGTGGGGCGTGGTAACGTAGCAGTTAGAATATCAGAAGTGTGGGGCGTGGTAACGTAGCAGTTAGAATATCAGAAGTGTGGGGCGTGGTAACGTAGCAGTTAGAACATCAGAAGTGTGGGGCGTGGTAGCATAGCGGTTAGAATATCAGAAGTGTGGGGCGTGGTAGCGTAGCAGTTAGAACATCAGAAGTGTGGGGCGTGGTAGCATAGCAGTTAGAACATCAGAAGTGTGGGGCGTGGTAGCGTAGCAGTTAGAACATCAGAAGTGTGGGGCGTGGTAGCGTAGCAGTTAGAACATCAGAAGTGTGGGGCGTGGTAGTGTAGCAGTTAGAACATTAGAAGTGTGGGGCGTGGTAGCATAGCGGTTAGAACATCAGAAGTGTGGGGCGTGGTAATGTAGCGGTTAGAACATCAGAAGTGTGGGGCGTGGTAGCATAGTGGTTAGAACATTAGAAGTGTGGGGCGTGGTAGCATAGCGGTTAGAACATCAGAAGTGTGGGGCGTGGTAGCATAGCGGTTAGAACATCAGAAGTGTGGGGCGTGGTAGCATAGCGGTTAGAACATCAGAAGTGTGGGGCGTGGTAATGTAGCGGTTAGAACATCAGAAGTGTGGGGCGTGGTAGTGTAGCGGTTAGAACATTAGAAGTGTGGGGCGTGGTAGCGTAGCAGTTAGAACATCAGAAGTGTGGGGCGTGGTAGCATAGCGGTTAGAACATTAGAAGTGTGGGGCGTGGTAGCGTAACGGTTAGAACATCAGAAGTGTGGGGTGTGGTAGCATAGCGGTTAGAACATTAGAAGTGTGGGGCGTGGTAGCATAACGATTAGAACATCAGAAGTGTGGGGCGTGGTAGCGTAGCAGTTAGAACATCAGAAGTGTGGGGCGTGGTAGCATAGCGGTTAGAACATCAGAAGTGTGGGGCATGGTAGCGTAGCAGTTAGAACATTAGAAGTGTGGGGCGTGGTAGCGTAGCGGTTAGAACATCAGAAGTGTGGGGCGTGGTAGCGTAGCGGTTAGAACATCAGACGTGTGGGGCATGGTAGCATAGCGGTTAGAACATCAGAAGTGTGGGGCGTGGTAGCGTAGCGGTTAGAACATCAGAAGTGTGGGGCGTGGTAACGTAGCGGTTAGAACATCACAAGTGTGGGGCGTGGTAGCATAGCGGTTAGAACATCAGAAGTGTGGGGCGTGGTAGCGTAGCGGTTAGAACATCACAAGTGTGGGGCGTGGTAGCATAGCGGTTAGAACATCAGAAGTGTGGGGCGTGGTAGCGTAGCGGTTAGAACATCAGAAGTGTGGGGCGTGGTAGCGTAGTGGTTAGAACATCAGAAGTGTGGGGCGTGGTAGCGTAGCGGTTAGAACATCAGAAGTGTGGGGCGTGGTAATGTAGCAGTTAGAACATCAGAAGTGTGGGGCGTGGTAGCATAGCGGTTAGAACATCAGAAGTGTGGGGCGTGGTAGCGTAGCGGTTAGAACATCAGAAGTGTGGGGCGTGGTAGCGTAGCGGTTAGAACATCAGAAGTGTGGGGCGTGGTAGCATAGCAGTTAGAACATCAGAAGTGTGGGGCATGGTAGCGTAGTGGTTAGAACATCAGAAGTGTGGGGCGTGGTAATGTAGCAGTTAGAACATCAGAAGTGTGGGGCGTGGTAGCATAGCGGTTAGAACATCAGAAGTGTGGGGCGTGGTAGCGTAGCGGTTAGAACATCAGAAGTGTGGGGCGTGGTAGCGTAGCGGTTAGAACATCAGAAGTGTGGGGCGTGGTAGCGTAGCGGTTAGAACATCAGAAGTGTGGGGCGTGGTAATGTAGCAGTTAGAACATCAGAAGTGTGGGGCGTGGTAGCATAGCGGTTAGAACATCAGAAGTGTGGGGCGTGGTAATGTAGCAGTTAGAACATCAGAAGTGTGGGGCGTGGTAGCATAGCGGTTAGAACATCAGAAGTGTGGGGTGTGGTAGCGTAGCAGTTAGAACATTAGAAGTGTGGGGCGTGGTAGCGTAGCAGTTAGAACATTAGAATTAGCATAGCGGTTAGAATATCAGACTCTCAATCAAGAGAACCCGGGTTCAAATTCTCTTGCTGCAGTTACAAATATTTGGCAATTTCTTTCACTCTATGTTGCCTTAGTTCACTCAACTGTGTACATGAGTACCTGGCTGCAGCTGGAGGTGGTTATGTGAATGAATAGTCATTGTGCAGTAATTGTAGCGCAGCTGAATGCTTCCCAGAGAAGTCGAGTTGGTGTTGGAATGAACAGGTCTGCCAGGGGGTGAAGTGTAAAGCGCTTTGAGCAGTCCTAAAGACTGGATACCGCGCTGTATAAGAACTGACCTTTTTTGCCTCTTACATCAGATTTGTTTCTCATTCCCTCCAGTGACCTTCAACGGCACCGAGGTCTGAGTGGTTCCCGAGCCTCCCTCGCTGACAAGATGGGGGGCTTCAGACAGTCGATGAAGAGAAAGTTCAGCCGTCTGCGTAAGGCGGTCAGTCTTGACCGGCTGGACAAGGCCGGTTGTCCAGTTAGTGAGCCAACCAACAGCTTGGCCGGGAGTTTCTGGAAGAGTCCATCTTTGACTTCGCTCACTTCCCACTTCAGGAAGAAGAATCGGGAAGGCGGGAAATCTGGATCAAAGTAGGTGCCAAGGGAATATTTCATGTTGTATTTCATGTGCTGGGATGCTTGCCTCGATCAAGGGAAGGATGGGTAGCAATCCAGTCAAATAGTCCTGACCTTCCAAGTTTTCTGATATGGCTGGAGAACTCCCGCTTTTTGGTCATTTTTCAAACATCTTCCCAATCTCCCAATTTCTAATGAAAAGTTCCCTCTTTTGTCGTATTTGATTTTGCAGTTTTGTTTAGCTGATTTTCAGGTTTTTTGCTATATTGCGTTTATCTACATACAATTGTACAACTAATTTAATGTTATGAATATATACAAAGTTAATAAAGCCAAAAACCAGAAAAAAGGCTTTACTTGCAAATGTTCACGTTTTTGCGGGCAGCTGACTTAGAAACACATCAGTGCTCTTGTGTAAATCTGGTTATATACATTTGGTAGGTGGTGCCACCAAATCAATAACAAATCATGTAATCTCATTGAAACAAATCTCCCGCCATGAGATCTAATGTGGGGGAAATCTCCTGCTATCTGTTTGTGGCAACTTGGAAGACGTGATACGCAGTCAACTCATAATGTTGTTGTAATTGTTCCAGCATTAGTAGTAAACTGCAGAGTCTGTGCAGAGTCAAAGACCATGTAGATTGATAGAAAAAAGTTGTTTTCCACAAAATCAATCACAAACATAGCATGTAGCATTATCAGTAATGAAAAATACCAATTTTACTATCTACCTAAGAAGTATTTTAGACATTTAATTGATGTATGTATACACTTTAGTATTTTATTAAAGCATTATACACAAATCCATCGCATGGGTAGCTTTCCATTTATTGATCTTTTAACACATACCAGTGGTCACATTTCATATTTTATTAAAATATTATACTCATAAAAATGTTCCAGTTCCAGTGAAGCAGGAAGATACTGAAATGTTCTAGGGTTGGAGTCATTACATAATGATAATGATATTGAACATTTTCATGTAATGATGATCATATTGAGCCACAGTAATGAAAAATAATAATCATTATGACAATGCCAGCAAGTAGGCATGACACTCACCATGCAGTGACAGTGATGCTTGATTCTTTCCTATTTTCTATATTTTCATTCTAATAAATGTATGAAACTTCTACAGCCTACTGGTATATTCGGTTGTTTTTCTTACATATAGCTGTAATGATTATGATTATGTAGTCACAATGATAATGAAAATGAGATGAAACTTGTTTTATACATCATGATAATGATAATGAACACTCCATAATGACTGGAATGTTCATAACATTGAGGTCTCCTGTTATTATATGGATTGTGACTTTTTTTATTTCCAGCACTTTATTTTTAAATTCTGTCACTGAACATGGAACAGGAAAGTGGTTGATTTTATTAGCAGCGGGAACACTGGATACCCATATCACGATTGCAATTACAACTATGCTGCTTGTTTTAAAGGCGATTTTCAAAACATGCGAAGAGACAGAGCGCATCAATGACTGCCCTGGATGACCCAGACACTCCGAAGAAATGTCAGCCAATCGGAAGGCTGCAACAGATTAACTGCGATGGCACACAAGTGATAGAGCTGTCGAAGCCTAAGGATGGCCCATTTGGTTTCTACATCGCAAGGGGTAGCGCCAAGTACAATCATGGTTAGTTACGTTTCTATCTGTCTGTCTGTTTGCTAACGAGAACTTGTTTGCATTTTTCTAATTTGCTGTGATATGATTAAATGCATTTTCCTTTTTTGGAATGAATAAAATATGACTATGACTATGTTAGTTGTGTGGGTTTTGTAATGAACTTGTTGTGATCTGCACACACATTTCATCATTTACCTTAGTTGTGAAAGCTGCTTAACAGAACGTGTTTTGACAACACTAGGGAGCAGGAGACTACGATAGAAATGTTTAAAATATTTAGTAGTTATGAGGATATTCTTCAAACTCAAAGATGGCAGTAGAACCAGAATGCACAAAGTTGCATTAACTAAAAAGTACTCATTCTAACAGAGGATGATAAATGAATGGAACAAACTATCAAATGATTGTGTCAATGCAAACAGTATGCCGATGTTTTACAAATAAAATATCTGAAAAGGGCGGGTTATACAAAGACGCAAAAACTGTTGGACTCTTGATAAATCAATGGCTTCCTTGTCCACATGCCACCTGGAGCTGTAGTTTTGGATGACAATGTTGCTAAATCTGGTTACGTCTGAAAGACATTGTGCTTTTTCATCTCGACTGTTATAGTGAGATTTCAGCCTTGCTCAAATGCAGGTTCCAAGTTTCTTGCTAGCATACTGTTCTACGGTGCTGCTCGTGACAACTCTACCTGTATTCCAATTATGTTTAGATGGAATCAAAGTCATTGCTGCATTCCATATGGCAAGACCCTTCTGGAATTCAGTACTGCAAATAATTTGTTCTTTGGCTGTTCCATTTTAACCCCAAATTTAAAAAGGTTTTGAACCTCTCAACATCTTACATAATTAATGAGGTTTATAATGGGGTAATCACATAACACAACTGGGATATATTGCAAGCAAACATATTTTTTAATGCTCTGATGTTGTACGGGAATGTTCATCAGAACATTAGTTTATAGACAACCACTTGTTCAGTTCAATTCTAATGCCATTTTATTAGTAGAGTGGTAGACAGCTAAACACATAATGTGGAAGAATGTGGAGGTTGTCTATTGTGGTCGAATGGCAATGGGGCTTTTATGGCCCTGAACTTGGACACAGTGACACTACCCCATCCATCAGAGTCTACCCCAGAAAGATGCGCGTGGAACTATGCATGATGGACGTCCACAATTCCAGTGCCACAGTCACGTATATGGATAATTCATAGGGGTACTTGGAAGGATACTGGTACGCCTAACGACTGCTTATGTTTGAACTTCCTCAGTGTCAAGTGGATGGCAAATTCACATTCTGTTGCATCATGCATATTTATCTATACTGTAAAGTAGGTTCGGACTTTGTAGGTTCCCTCACATAAGTTCTTTCATATGGTACGAATGTTTCATGAAACCGGCAGTTGGGCATGAAGTTGTCATTGCCATTGGCATCGCCCAACTTTCCTGGGTAGTGCAAGGAGTTGTAACCTCTTGCAATGGCTGCCTTTTCTCCTGTGCTAGCTAGCTAGTATTGAATGACTGAATTGAATATTTCATATTTCTGATCAAATACTTGTTTCTTTGCAGCTATTTTTGTGTCACGCCTCAGCGACTCTCTGCCTGGACACTTCTTCGCTGGTCTTCTCAACGTAGGTGATGAGATCATCGAAATTAACGGAACACCAATGAAGAACATTACTCTAGAGGAGACATACGACCTCATGGCCAAACAAAACCAGCTACAGCTGAAGATAATGCCATTTATGGCGAGGAGGGACACCTGATTTATGTTATTTACTAAAGCTGCTTCCACTGTTCATTTAGCCAATCGTGAATCAGGTTCATTTATGTTTACATCTGTAGTGTGAATAATTTAAGTAATATAGGCCCAGTTGAAAATAATTTAATAATTTGCCCAACGATTTCATAAAACTAAATAACATTTGCACAAATGAGCAAACATAATTATCATATTATTTGTTATGTCATAAAATGATTTTAAAACAAGACGAGAGAAAAATTATGTAATTGCAGAAGCAGCTTTAATATAAAAAATATATTAAGCCACATTCTATCATAATGTCTGCCACTTGCGTCCAGTGTTCATCATCATTATTGCAATCCAAATCACTGTTTTGTGTAATCAGAAAGTAGACTTATTTATATAGAATAAGGATGTGTCTGCTTTGTTATTGGGACTGTTTGTTGACCATATTTAATATACTGCCATTATTTTATATGTGAACGTGTATGTCAGAGAAAACTCTGCGTTAGTTAGAACACGAGTTCCAAGGGCATTGAGACTGAGATGTGTTGTATAGATTGTTACTGTTCCTAGCTTCTAAAGAAACTTAATGAATTGTCATATGTTTGCATCTGGCTCACCCGTCAGGGTACATATGAATCAAGTTGGAAGTGTATGTCACATGGTTAATTTTGATGCATTCCAAACAACATTTTGCAATGTTTCCCAATGAGATCATGAATATTATTATTATAATCGTTATTAAGCCATATAATGTACAATTAGAATGGATAAAGACAGTTTGACCTAAACAGTCAAATATAGCAGAAAATTGTAAGATTTCACATGTCTCGAGCATTCTTTTTGAATATTGTATGCTTATGTGAATGTGTTAATGATATTTAAAATATGTTTCTTTAAAGTGGTAGATTCGCCAGACCATTTACACAAGTTGTGGTTTATATCATCAGAGTTGATGTAGTTTTAGCAGAGTTTATTGTTACTGGTAAATGTGTACAGTATATAATGTGTACCAGGTATATATAATATATTATTATTAATCATAAGTTCATTTTTTATTAGTGGTAAATGTTTCCTGTACAATCTTTTAAGGCTTATTTTAAACATGCAGGCATGCAATCGTCATTCCTCTCCTAGTCAAATATTAAATACACTTCTGACAAGTTAAATTCACATGCATGTGCTAATTTATAGTGTACAAGGAATGTGATACGTTGGCCCATCTTCGTAAGAATTTTGAACATGTTGATGTATAGAATACTCAGCTTTTAGTCATTATTTATTGTAGATATATATATATATATATATATATATATATATATACATGAATAGTTATTTTTTAAAGATGATTTGTTGGTCATTGTCAATTATTTGCTTTAATGTGTGTGAATAAAGAACACATATTAGACATACAAAAATATGCTTACACATTTTTCCCAACACTGCTGGTAAGGAGTGAAGACTCCACCCTATATATTACAAAACATGCCTGGCTAGAAATATGCAATATTGTTTACTGTCATGGAAAATAATGAAGCAAGAACATTTCTAATAAATTTGTGTTTTATTAGATGCACTAATGTTTTTCGTAGCATGTTCTAACCTATTTTTCAAAGATATAATATGATAAGATTATTTGTAAATTGACATAGAGGAAGGCAAGTCATGAGCCGTATATTTGTTAGTAATATTAATAAAAATGGCTTCAGCTTCACCAAGGGTTTCTAACCAATCTGTTGGCAATTTTTCCATGTAATACCTCTGCATGTCTGCCTTTATTGGAAGCGTTCGAGAATAAATGAGGCACGTCGGTAAAATTTACCGAGTGGCATTTTTTTGCCACGATTTCACTTGAATCGACATTCCAGTCATTAGAGCCAGACCACTTGAATTTTTACATTTTCGCAGAATTTTGAACGTATTCGGTAAAAAAAAATAATTTTCTTGTACAGTTTGTCAGACGATTTCACCACTATTAAAAAAAAATTATGAGCGAAGCGTAATGCCTAATGGATACTGCCATAGTACTGGACGTGTTCCATTTTCTCGAAAATTTCGACCGCATTCAGTCTAAAGAAGTCTAGTTTGTCAGATGATTTCACCACAATTAAAGGTTCCATTTTCCAGAAACGAGTCTGAAACAAGACGAGCACAAAAATAAAATCGAATTGACCCATATTTGAGGAGGACCTGAGGCTGTAGCGTTCAGTCATGGGGATTAGCGCTTTAGCTAGACGAAAGCGCCTTAGCCGCCTTAGCCAGAGGGCGCCATCATTTGCGGCGTGTCACTTGGTCGTTGCCCAGTGGTAGGAGTGAACGGCGGTTGTATTGCAACGTTCAGATTTCCTTAGTATTTTAAAGGGAATGTACAACTATTTTAATTGGTTTATTAATACCGAGCTGTATGTTTCGCATAATTAAAATGTATAAATTCTCTTATTTTTTCTATATCAAATTGCATCGAGATCAGCAGTTCCCAACCTTTTTCTCCCCGCGTACGCCCTGTGTCTTGAGATGATCGGCCAGGTACTCCATCACAGTGACATATAATTATATACGAAACAACATTCAACACTGACTTCAGTGATACACATTTTATTAATGAGGTGAACAAAACTGTGGCCAGTATGAAGGTAAGATAAGAAACCGGTATTAGAGAAACCACGTCAATGTGAGGGCTCGGCTTGCCTCGTCAAAAAAAGGCCTCGATTCGGTGAACAGTGTTGGCTAAGGAGACACGGAAGGCAGGTGCGCATGTACAAGTTGCCCCGTGTTTCCATGTCCTGTTTCTTCATCCAGAATCGCCGCGCTTTGGTGTTCGAACATGTTGAAGTTTCCTTCCTTGATTTTGTCGCCCCACCAGCTCTAGCTCTGGCGAATGCTTGTACGTCGTCCACGAAGTCAATGGCCGCAGTGAACCGGCCTTGGAGTGACTTGTTTAGCGAGTTCATGTGGGAAACGATGTCACTTATGCACGTCAGCTTCAAGAGCCACGTTTGCTCGAGAGTTTCCTACGAATTTTCGAAACTACTCCTTGCTGAAGGAGTAGTTTCCACTTCCACAACGTGGAAGAGCAGCGCTTCTTGGTCTTCATCAAACTCTTAGCACAAGATACGGAAGAGCCGGGTATTGAGGGCGCTGGGCTTGATTTACCATTTAAGATTGAATGTTTATTTGAAAAGAATGTTTTCTTTGAATTTATTAGTATTACATAAACACATGTTCTCCTTCGTGGACCACACAAAGTGGCATAATTATTACACCGTTGCACGTAACTCCCGGGGGGGGGTACTCCCTATACTGAGGTATACATGTATGTGCCGCGCAAATGCCCCTGTTTTTGGCCAATTTTCTCTCTCTGTCCGAAGAAAAAATGCCAACCCTCCGCTAACCCCCGGAAAACCTCTGGTATACCCACGGGACTACGCATACCCAGGTTGGGAACCGATGAATTCTAATTAGCAGTGTTATACTTCGTGTTGAATGCATATTTTGACTGTTACCGCCAGGTGGCATCACTGATCGCGTTGTTTCACAACTCCCCACCAGTGGCGCCATTTCACCACTGCCATAACTTACGTTTGATGTGCAGATTCTGCACATCTTTATTTCATCTGGGATCTAATCTACTCATCTCTCAATGTCAGTTGCATATAATTGTGGAAAGTGTTTTCTTTGGAAATGTGTCTAGAAACACGACAACGTTCGTTTTTGTGTGAAACTATGTTACACATACTCAATAGATGCTACCCGGAATAACCCGTGGCGCCCCTAGTGCATAATATATACACTGACATAAAGGTGAAATCGCGTGACATTTTCGATGGAAGTACAACACGTAATTGGCGCAA
The DNA here is from genome assembly GCA_963662155.1 of Lamellibrachia columna. Classification (NCBI taxonomy): domain Eukaryota; kingdom Metazoa; phylum Annelida; class Polychaeta; order Sabellida; family Siboglinidae; genus Lamellibrachia; species Lamellibrachia columna. The sequence continues at coordinate 3,042,389 of OY759272.1, forward strand.
TTCTTTTGCAATCGCGTATCTGTGCCAACGCATGGTCGGCCAATCGCATTCGTCTGAAGTTATTCAAACGTCAAATCAGCCTATTTTTGCGTTCCGATGCTAGCGTTGTGCTTTCTATCAGTAACTGTTATTGTTTGTACGCTGTGTTCTTTGTTGAAACTAATTCTTTCCGATTTTCTAATTTGAAGTTGTACTTCCGTCGACAATCGATTCCGCGATCGATTGAGTTTTTTTTACGCGAACGCCGTCTAGCGATCAAACACATGACATGATTCAGTTGCAATGACGTAACACGTCGCATACAACATTGACGTAACAAGTCGTATATAACAATGCCAGCCAATCCTTTGTACCATTCTGCAACTGTCTGTTCTGAATTTATAATCTAGTTGTAGCTGAGAGGCGCCATTGTTGGGATGTGTGGATTGAGGGGTGTGTGGCAAGGGTCTCAACGTCCCATCTCCCACCTATTTTATTTTTACCAATCTCCCACTTCCTGCAGCACCACCTCTATAGAGCGATCACATGTTCTCGTTCCTGCGGTTCGTTTTAGTGTCGAACACGTGGGCGAACCGAATGCAATACCGCGTTCCCGCGCGTGTTACTGTGACGTCCGCGTACGGACGTCATAATAAAACTCCACGAAACATCCACGACCTACGGATGTCGTAGTAAAACGCCATGAAACGTCCATGGACGGACGTCATAGTGAAACACTACGAAACGTCCGCACACGGACGTCATAGTAAAACCTCACAAAACGTCCGCACACGTCATAGCAAAACGATCAGCGATTAATACTGCAAATAAATGAACGCCTTTTGACAAGTTTTATATTACTACCAGACGTCTTGACTCTAGTCACAGAGGTTGATTCGGTGGCCTTCAATGAAGCGAAATGTCATCAACTAACAGTCACCAAGAAAAGAAATAAGATTTCCACAAGCTACAAGTTGCACAACCAAACCTGGACAAAGTAACAAGCGCCAAATACCTAGGAGTGGAGATTACTGAAAATCTCCACTGGGGAAAGCATACACAAGCAACTACAGCCAAGGCCAACAAAGTGAGCGCCTTCGCCTACAGAAACCTCAAGGGATGTCCAATAGATGTCCAGGCACATTGCATCACAGACAGTGTAATAGCGAGGCGAATCCGTGGGACCGCAGATGAACCCCTGAAAGTGTGGCGAACGAGATGCAAAGCGTCTGAGAGGAGTAACATACAAACATGTATACTTGCGGTGGATTATATTAAGATAATTGTTTGCAACGCTATGCATGATTTCTACGATTGTTCCGAGTTATGTAGTCTACGTTAAACGCCCACATAAGTTCTTTCGTACTGATATCACCGCCCACGGGAAATTCGATTTTTTATGTACGAACCAACCCCATGGACACCCACTCATGCTTACACAATTTCAGCGACATACATGCAGAACAAAAAAGGGAACAAACAAACATGTTTATGTGAAATACTGTTCATAAACACATGGTGGTGATAATCGCATTCGCATGGCAATGTTTCTCTCTTCTTTTCCGTTGAGGCAACACTGGAGTTTCCCATTGCTATTCAACGGACGCAAAACAGAGCTTGACAGCTAAAATAGTCTTAGTAAAAAGACCCAAGCGCAAGTAACTGGAGCCCACGTATTTGTGGCTGGAGCCCACGTATTTGTGGCTGAAGCCCATGTATTTGTGGCTGGAGCCTACACATCGGATTTGCAACATAATAGTAAATGCAATTGGCCCCGGGTGGCAGAACATTTCCATTACCATATAAGGACAATTATTCCAAATGTATAATGCATCAGACGAATCTATCCATCAACGCCTTAGTTCTAATAGAAATAAATGTAACCATCCCGGTAATGTCATAAACGTGCCGCTGTCGTCCACATATGTGACACGAATTTAATATCGTGCATGTCATAAGAGAAACTGTGTGGTCTCGCAATAGAGCCGACCCGAAATAACCAGTAGCACTTCCGGTGACACTAATATAAAAGTGAAATCAGATCAACTTATTGTTGCGTTCTGATGCGTGGTGATTTATGTTTAATATTAGTCAGCGCTATTGTTGGTACAATGTATTTTTTGCTAAAACAGTAACTCTTGAACTATTTGCATTGCGCTCATTGTCGGCGACACATCTTTGTTATGACTCTCTGATTCAAAGTAAAACATTACGTGTTGTACTTCCGTCAACACTCGATCCCGTGAAGGATTGTGTTTATACACACCCGCCGTCTAGCGATCCAAAACATGCTTTTCCAGAAACAGACCATTGTTCACATAAGTTATTTTTTAGCGTTGACGTTGACACAGCTGTGTATTTATTCTGCCATGCTCGTTGGTTGGAATCAAGCCAGTCGTGCGATAGTGGATTAAATACAAACACATAGACGTGTGTTTCACCATGTTGATTAGGATGTATGTATTATCCTAGTATCGATGCCTTGCTAGTGAAGCATCACTATTCTCACGAAAAGTGACCAATGTATATACGCATACCTTCTATCCATCTGGTATCCGACTACAGAACCAGCTGCCTGAGCGCATAGTCACATCGCCAACTCTAGACACCTTTAAGGCAGGGATGGTCACTCTTGATGTGTAAGCGCTCAGTACACATTTTTATCCCGATTTTACCAGCACCACATTTTAGCACGGATTTTACCCCGATTTGACGCTGCACCACATCCATTGTATAGTCACAACAGTGCGACGATGCTCTACAGTGAAATTACGCACTTATGTGGAGGAAGAAGGAGACTGTTCTGGGACGAAACTGTCATCACCTAGAGCATCTGCACATCTGCCACATCCTACGGATTTCCCTAATTCAATACGGATTTCTGGTGGAATACGTCCGCATCCCGTTTTAATAAGAATATTTTTCAGGTGGGAAAATCGTGATAAAGAAAATAATTATTGTTTTGTGCTCATCACACAAGTACACGACCGAATGATAAACGTTATATCGATCGAAGAGCAAGAATGTTATATTTCTCTTAAAATTATTTTGATGATAGGCAGATTTCCGACACACTTAACGGACTTTGTTCAATGTAGGCCCCTAGAAATATTTCATAACCTGATAGATGGCGAAACTTGATCAGAATACGAATGCTCTAGGCCGGTTAACCAAAGAAAATTCCATGAATTTCATGTCAAAAATAGGCGAACTAGCAGACGCTGTGATTCACTTTATTGTTGATATAATATTTATTGCGATTCAATTAATCCTGCTTGCACACCTATCCTACTTTCGCTGGTTCGTGACGCACATCGTATCGAAATGATTGCCAATTAAGCACCAGTGTACAACACATGAAAGACGACACTTGCTCGATAATTCTAATAATATCTAAGTCAATATCTCAAGTAATTGTGACGATTCTTCGAAACCGACTCTATTCATATTCGACCAGGCAGTTTCTTGCGGAACGGAATGCATAACATTTCCGGTGCAATATACCACATGTAGGTGGACAATGCGCACGTTCTCAGAAAGCAAATGTGTCTTACGCCGAAGCAATCATCGCAGACGACCTATCAACGCTGTCAGACCGGAAGGAGACGACAGACAAACAGACAGATGTACTCTATTTGACACATATGCATGTATATCTCTCAAAAATTTAGTATATAAAGCATAAAAATAAAAGGATATGAAAGTAATATATAATTATTAAATAAGAGTCCAGGAGACTCCCGCTAAGGCTAAGATTATACGCACAGAACTTTGTTAGTTCACCTGCAGCACCCTGCACCGCCTTCTCCATTATCTTTCGAGAAACTCCATCTATGTCACTATATAGGTCCGGATTTAATTTAATTAATAGGCAAAATGCTTTACAAATTTATTGTATATATTTATAATGTTTATTTTATTTTTCGTTACTGTACGCATGTTTGTATGTGTCGGGAAGTTAACCAGCAAAGCCAATTGAATAAATGTGAATTAACCCTTACATTTAAATGATACTACACCATTGTTACTCTTCTATCACAGCTATTTAATAAATCACTAAGTTGGAAATTGCATACGGACAATGGAACGTATTTTATAGACACTTTTGTGAAACATAATCTAGAAATACTGCACATGCATGTGTAATCATACACACGCACGCACGCACGCACGCACGCACGCACGCACGCACGCACGCACGCACGCACGCACGCACGCACGCACGCACGCACGCACGCACGCACACACACACACACACACATATCATCATCATCATCATCATCATCACCATCTTACGTGGCCCGTCCTTGCACCCTTACAACATTAAGGTAAAACTAATGATAAAGCCCTGTGTGGCTCTTGGCATACGTAGGACATGTCATCTGAAAATGTTGTCCTTAGCGACCCGGAAAGTATCATATTTGATAGACGTAGTCAATTGAAGGGCATAGACTCAAAGATGATTGAGTCTTGTGTAATATCAGTGATCGGTGATATCGGTGCGCACATTTAGGGTGGTTTCTATAGTTCTATTCAAACAGACCATATTTCAACTGGTCATACTTTAAAGTGTTTGAAGCTAAATAGGGAGACCTGTTTGTTCAAGCCCATAGCGAATAAAAACTACAATCTGCGATAACGTGTGATTTCAAAATAGCGGTTTGTTGTAAGACAGTACAGAGAAAATCACAAAATGTTTAGCAAAAGTAAACCGCATATCCCTAGCCTGTTGCGAGCGGTCAGTTGCTGGCATATGGAATTATCAAGACCCGGATATGAGTTATGTATGTACACCCATAGCTTCTAGCGGCAACCCATTGAATCTACTTTACACTGGTTTTGGTGAGTATTGCGCTATGCATAGAATGTCAGACTCTCAATCGAAAGGATTGGGTTTTGAATCATCTTGCTTCCGTTTCGAAGCACGGGCTATTCCGTTCACCCCAAGTGGTACACATCGTAAGTTCACATTTGTATGGTATACGTTTCTTTAAAAAAACATTATAGCGTGAATTCCCTATGGACGGAATTCCTCTATTTGGCCCATGAACTACATCAATCGGTCAGAACAGAACCAAAGAACAATTTGACAATTGTTGACACATTCCAGATGTCATGTGCAGAACGACGCCAAGCCACCTATGATGTCCATTTCCCCCACTTGCGTGTTGATGTAACTTAGTAAGACGAGGTTGTCTGTCGCGGTTATAATAGTGATGAGATTTCAGATGTCTTGAAAAATCATGTCTCTTCTCCAGGTTTCAGGTATCGACTTCACGCGGAGGCGAAGCCAAGGCACATCGGCACGTAACCTGGTTGAAGCGTAGGATGGTGTGTAGTTATGAATACCTTTAAATGAAGGTTGATTGCATTAATAGTGTAATATGTCATTAGTGGTCATAGGATTAGTGAAGCGGATTTATCATGAGTGCGTGTTGCGAAACATATCTGCAGTTTTTTTGACTTGGTGTCTGTCTGTCGCGGTTATAATAGTGATGATATTTCAGATATCTTGAAAAATCATGTCGCTTTCTAATCACCAGGAAAGTAGATAAAAGCAGCGCAGCGAAGAAGAATGATACATGTCACGAGCTATTCGATGATGCCTTTGGGTGCTTGTCAGCGTCGCAGTTTCCTACGGTGAAACCGACACCGCGACCACCGGTTCGGTTCGTCAGTCGTTCGCGACGCAGCAGAGATAAAATTCGATTCCGATACAATAGCGAGTTCCTGTGCGGTAATGGTCGTTTATTTATTTTCGCGAGGCCTCGACGATCAGTGTCATATGTCCGGTCTTCTCCTGGTTTCAGGTATCGACTTCACGCGGAGGCGAAGCCAATGCACATCGGCACGTAACCTGGTTGAAGCGTAGGATGATGTGTAGTTATGAATACCTTTAAGTGAAGGTTGATTGCATTAATAGTGTAATATATCATTAGTGGTCATAGGATTAGTGAAGCGGATTTATCACGAGTGCGTGTTGCGAAACATATCTGCAGTTTTTTTGACTTGGTAATTACCTGTCAAGAAGCAATATGTATTTTTCCGAATATCTCACTCGATATTCGTCGATCGTCATCGATCTTCGCCCAACTGTAATTTGACCTAGATCTGTTACGTTAGAATGTTTCGATTCGAATATCATATTTACATTGCATGTTGAACGGCAAGCACGTACATATACCATCATGTGAAGTAACGTACGTATGGATGGATGTTGTTACATACATTGTTACGTTGTGACGGACGTTGTTACACGCATACATATATAAAAGCATACATACATGCATACATACATACATACATACATACATACATACATACATACATACATACATACATACATACATACATACATACATACATACGTACATACGTGCATACGCACAAAAATGCATGCGTATATACGTACATACAAACATACATACATACGTTCATACATGCATACTTACATACATACAAACATACATATATACTTACATGCATACATAGATACACCCATGCGCACACGCGTATGCATACGCACGGGCACACATACACTCCGACACACACACGCGCGCGCACACACACACACAAGTTTTTTTCGCATAGAATAGACCTGTGTCAGTCTTTCTAGAGTGTTTTTCATAATGCATACTGAACTGTACATAGGGTGGCTGCTGTGAGAGCGGCTACTTCAATTAACGGGAGTCTCCTGGCCCCTTATTTCATATTTCTTTTATATTTATATGTTAAATATTAATACTTGTACATACTCATTTTAGTGACATGTATATTGTCCAAATAAAGAACATCTGTCCAGTGGCGTATTTACGGGGGGCATTGGGCCCGCCCCCCTTTTGGTTTAAATGTTTGCTTTTTTCGTATGTAATTTGTTGCGTCGCAACATTGCGAGATCCTATATACTTTATATACTCTATATACTCTATATACTCTACTCATTTGTCTGCCTGCCTGCAGGCCGGCCGGTCGGTCGGTCGCCTGATAGCAGCAATTACTATTGTCTGTGCACAGAATTAAGACTAAACAGTGTTAGCTAACGGGTGTCGGTAAACAGAAGCCGTGTAGAACCAGGCCAGTGAATCCAGACACAATTAATCGCCGGTGCTGGCAACGCAGCTGCAATTACGTTCGCCCTTTCAGGCGTGCAGAATTGGTTCTCGTGGAGCTGTGCCGGAACGTTTATGTAGTCCATGCAAACATGTTTATGGCGATGCCGTTAGTTGCTTTGAGCTGCACGTCTCCTCGTCTTGCAGGCACCTATCAACGGAGCAAATGATTGAACGTTGCGCGCTGGGAGACACGATTTTGCAAATTGCCGACCGTTCCGAGGTTCGCGAGTTTCTCAGATAAAGACCGCAACGGAATAATTCAATCTACCTGCTCTGACTTCGCAAGCATTTATGTGAGGTTCCTCCCATGTTCATTCTCAGTTGTCCACACACTATGCAGGCTGAAGTCGAGTTGGAGATGCAATGAACAGGTGCGGAGTGTATAGCTCTTTTAGCCGTGCCACGGAGCAGACATGGCGCAGTATAAGTTACCCTTCCTTCTTATCTTTATATTCTGAACACAAGAAACATTCAAAATTATATTACGTTCGTAGCGCGATGCTGGTGTAAAATTGTATCAGAAGCAATGTTGTTCAACCTACGTGTCTGATTAATCGTTAGTTGGACGTCTCCAGTCTACATATGACGTGCGTGCATTATACAGTCGCGAGATCTTGCAGGTACAATGTGTTTGGTTTCAACTCTTGCATCGAGCTTGCCTTGATCATGTTTACAAATCTCTTAGACAGAATATGTTGTTTCATACGTATCATGTATTTTTGAATTTCTTTGTTTGCTTTTCTCGTGTACGGGCTTTTGACTTGGTGTGCTTACGCGATTAAAATGCCTTGCCTGCAAACCACACGCTAGTAGCCAAGCATCACGTAGCGACAGAGAAGGATCTGTGGAAAGTCTTCATGTGGGCGAATGATTAAGGACATTCGGCGTGTGATTTAGTCACATCAATTTGTATGAGGGTGCTAAGGTATTACTGTGCTTTGTTCCAACACAACTTGATTCACGAAGACCAGTTAAATCTTTCGGTTAACCATTTGTACGAATGTCCCTTTCTCTTCGTAAATATGTTTTAAATACGCGTTAAATTAACAACCATTGGAAACTCATTAAATTAGCGTTAAGTTAGTTAACAATATTTAACAGATTCAAAAACATTGCCATCTATAGCAACAACCTCTAGGTAGCAATCGGACAAGAAAGCCTACTGAGATTGTCATAACGTTGAGCAACCATTGGTTCATAAATTAACGCTCATTTTAAACCGCGCTATTACAGCCCGGCGAGTCCTGCTGTAGCGATTCGCGTGCGATATAACGTGTATGACGGGCAATGTGTCATGTTAGCCATCGAATATGATTGCTAAAACGGTGGTTACATAATTGCTCAGACATCGCAGTAGCGCATATATGAATCATGTACGCAACTTAAAGCGACTGGTTATCGTGGCGTCACCGTGAATTGCTCGTAGATCGTTAAGACCAACAAGTCTACGAGGCTGAAATTCAGTTTGGGATTTGACAATATCACACAAACGTACGCGCACGCACGCACGCACGCACGCACGCACGCACGCACGCACGCACGCACGCACGCATGCAAGCACGCACGTACGCTAACATGCACACACGCACGCACGCATGCACGCACGCACACACGCATACATACATACATACATACATACACACACTCAAACACACCGACACACATACACCAGCAATATTTACACTGTGAGCGGTTTTCGAGAGACAACAATTGAACGAAAGAGGAATTGACAAAGTGTCGGTGTCGCAATACCTTCTCCCTGGACAACCTCATCCGGGGGTAAGTTCCCGTAGACTATCTTCCCTTTTACACATATGTTTTCCACCATTCTACGTATTAATTTTAACGTCTGGGGAAATATCTATGGACAACCGCCGCCAATGATCGAGACCACTGGAGGCCGACTGTTCAGAAGGGCACCAGAAGAGGAGAGAAACGACCCACACAGCTGGATGAAAAGAGGAACCACAGAAAACCGGAGGTATGCAAATCCTGCACCTTCTCAGTCCACTGTCTTCACCTGCAGCAAGTGCGACATAGACCGCCAAGCCAGAGTGGAGCTCTTGAGTCACACCAGGCGATACACAACACGAAGTTGACGGCCACGGCGCAAATAATTGTCTTGCAAGACAGAAGGATGCCAAAGACACGTTCCTGTGCGTATCTCGATTAAGTGGAGAGTCAAACGAGTGGAGTCTGCGTCGCTGTAGAAATGGTCACCCGTTTCACAGCTATGCCGTCCCACGCCAATGCCAACGATCAAACCAGACTAACAGGGCGTCTCTCCAACATTGATCTCTGAGTATAGGGAAGGGCGGCCAAAACGGGTCACTTAATGATATTTGTACCCTAGCATCTTCACAAATAACGGACAATTATTAAATACTTTAGGGCACCATCGACGGTTTCTGCGAACAATTCGCTATACCATTTTGCTTGCGCATAGTTAACCCGTTTTGTTCAAGCAGCTGTCAAAAATGTGACATAATTTTTACGTATTTTCGCTAATGCTAAAATAAACATAAAACAAACATGCAACAATAGTTATCACTGCGTTGAACAAGTGCTTTGTCTAGTATGATTCCACATACCTAAAAATATATCCGAACATTTGAAATGAGGAAACTTTAGATTTTCGTTGAACGCCAGCAAGTTCGTCTGTAAGCGACTTTATAGAATCAATGTTACATGCATACATGTTTGTACACGGATGTCTGCCAGGTAGTACTATTTGGTATTGAAATATAGCCATTTCCCACGTTGCCATACCAACCCGTTTTGTCCGCCCTTCCCCTACAAACGTTCTTGTTTTGATTCTGTATGGTCGGAACTAGCCATGAAAATGGTCAGTTGTTAGTGGGCATTTGCATAGCTACCTCTGTTTATGAATGGTTTGACACAACGATTGAAACATCTTATTCACGCAATGCCTGTCAAATCTCATGCATAAGCCGTGAGAAAGGAATAAAATCTCACGCGTATTTTGGGAATTGAAATAATGCTAAAATGAGACACAGCATATATTGGTGAATGTCGCAAGTGCCTTAGTTAATGTACAGGTCATTTAATCCTTTTACTGAATAACGTATGGAACGCGGACAGTGATTGGACAACAGCATCAACCAATGAAATATATTGTTGGAAAGCAATGTAAGCATGTTCTTAGGTTGAACTTTACTTCAGAGGTCTCCAAATGGTCATGAAATTCATTGAAGCCCGTAGGCTGGGGTACTTCGCGCCCTAGAACCCTGGCTGGGAAAATGTCTCATTCCTAAGGACCCACCACGAGTCGACAGCTACGACAATGTAGTAATGTATGCTATTTACTGCGTTTTCCTACCAGTTATTCTTTTCAAACCGTTACTAGCCCGGAGGCCAGTATGCTGAACAACAGTCCCAGTCGCGTACATGTTTCAGCATGTAATGATGGGAACATGGCTATCTCTCTAGTAATTGACATGATCCACAACACGATCATAATTGATTGAGTGTAGCAGCTGCTATATATATATATATATATATATATATATATATATATATATATATATATATATATATATATATATATATATATATATATATATATATATTATATTATATTATATTATATTATATTATATTATATTATATTATATTATATTATATTATATGTGTGTGTGTGTGTGTGTGCGTGCGTGCGTGCGTGCGTGCGTGCGTGCGTGCGTGCGTGCGTGTGTGTTCCTTGTATCCACCGGTACATAAAAACAGTGCAGGGCCAAACGAGGATTTCAAAGTTGTTCCTTTTAAGCGGGAGTCCATATAGCGATGAGTGGCGTGACGTCATTACTCACTTAATAATGAAATGAAAACCTGGTTCCAATATTGTTTCTTTTCTATCAGGCAGAAACTACAGAATAACAAACACCCTAACCGTATTAGAGATGAAACCTTGACCGGCCGCGAAGTAGGTCAGTCTTTGATTACAATGGCATGTACATCAATTTAATAAGATTTAACAAGATTACCATCATCAGCAATACACTCCAGGTGACAAGTGGACAAGGAAGCCATTGGAGTCCAACAATTTGTCATCTATGTATGTGGCTGGTAATGACACAATCAGTAAATACATTGAGAGAATTGAGAATGATTACTATCTCTTATCCAATCTACACAGTTCGTTTATCAAGTCTACTCTGTGCCCTCTGGTCGTACTACCTTCCATGGGAGAGGGAGAGAAAGAGATAAGGCGACAGAGTTACAGATGATATCCACTAAATGTCCAGGCGGCCACATTAATCCCGTAATAATCTCCATAATGACCAAGATTGGCCAGTTTTGTTTAATGCCAGTCACGCGGACTATTACTGCTCGGGATTTTCAATGACCGCACTTCGTTCATTTCGTTCATGCAGTTAAATTACTGTTGTCGTTTTCTATTGAAAGAGGTGCAAGTCGATTGTCGCCAAATAAATACTGTATCTGGTTTGCTCTTCCTTCATTTCTCTTCACGAAGGAGTGGAGCGCCATAAAGCCCGGAAACACGTCACGACGCAACTCGTCTGCGACAAGTTTTAGTGTCTTCGACGTGTCTGCGATGATTTGTCGTGACGTGTATGCACCCCTTGCGACACGACGCTTGTCTTAAAGGGGAACTGAAGCAATTTTGTGTTATGCCGTATATTTAAATATATATTATTTAACTATGCATTAATGGTGACAGATACCTGCTAATTTATGAGATAAACTGAAAAACTGATTTTGTTCGAGACAAAAATCGACAAAATACATCACTGCGTATCGCCATTTTGTTGTCGAAACGAGTGGTTTGAGTCGCGTATATCTAATCAATGTAAATTTTCGATTTTTTGCGATTTATTTCGTAAATAGGCATTCTGGAGCGAAAAAAAAGATATGGGTCTCTGTTATATATACAAGTGTTTACACACGTCAACAAAATAGCGTTTTTGTTCTTTCCAAATAAAAAAAAGTTAAAGAAATTACAACAAAACACGCACAAAATCGTGGAAAACGCCGCACTTCTCGAACACACGAGATGCTAACCAACGAGAATATGCGATAACGGAAAACCGGAACTATTTTTTACTTGTTGACAAGATGGATGCATCGCTTGGGACAGTTTTACCAGATCTGCTACTAGCGATTAGTGGTTTACTGAACTTCCGTAATAGTTGTCTATCTTTGGAGAAATGGAAACCACAGACGAAGAGTCTAGTTCGACAGGCCACACGGAAACAACCGTTGACAGTCGTAAAATGTCACCGAGTGTGCGAGTCACGCTCCAGACTCCAGGTCGGCTTCGCCTTTGGCTTTGTTGACGTTGGATTCATGAAAAATTACAACAGCGCTTTGACTGTCAACGATTCCTGACTAGGTAATGTGATGTGGTGAACCTGTGGAAATTGCGTCCCGATGTCTGCGCACGTTTACGTTGAGTCATCATGCTGCGCCGAGGAAGCTACCATGCCTAGGGCTAGGCTATGGCTATGCAGCACCGTGTGCCCGACCGCGTTGGTGCTTGCATCACCGTACGAAGGCGAAGACGATGATTTTGTAGTGATATGCACAAACAAAGCGGTGCTAGATGTTGGTCTGCTGTCATTGCATGATTTGCGTGCCGACTCATCGATTCGCCCTATAGCTAGCAGGTCAGTAATTCAATTGTTATCGAATCATTGCCATTTTAATAATCATATTTTTTCTGCATATTTCTTTTACCTAGCCCGAGGGCGAGGTCCGAACTACAATGGCAATGCAAGCAGGCTTTTCTCTTTATTTTGTATCTAATCTAATGAAGTGTACCGTGACTGTATTTTAATATTGGGTTTGATTTGTTGTTGAATAACATTGATGACAATAATAAAATGAGGGTTTATTTAATTCATTATGTGAATATATATATATTCTTAAATGTTACCGTAATCGTGATTGTAATAATGATTGTAATCATGACTACATTAGTAATTGTGATTGCAGTAATTACTGTAATCATGATTACGTTAATATTCGTACTTGTAATCACCCCTCTCTGTAGCACACCACACCTTGTTGTTTGGTGCAATGTAATCATTTAAATAACAATAATTAACTACTGACAGTATGTAATGTTCACAGTTTTGCAACTATTATGGTAATTATGGAATTAGTGCTATCAACTAACCATGACAAATTATATTTCAGGCTCAGGAAAGGCAAGACAAGTAATCCCATCCTGCGATGTGGGAAGGATCTGTGATGTCTATTCTGAACCAAATTGAATTGATGGAAAGTTTAGCTATGGAGATTGACTTGACACAGGTGAGTGTACTGATAATCTGATATAGACAAATTGTGAGGCACCCACAGTATGCAGCAGGTCGAAAAACAACCTGGAAAACTACAAAAATTCCCACTAAAATATTAATAACTGAATGATGTGAATGCCTTCTTATCCATATCCCATTTCTGTCAACAAAAATGTTACCTGCAGCATCTTGCATAGTTGACAAGTGAAAATCAGTTTGCAGTTTTATCATTATTACTACAATAACATAACATTCAATGACAAGTCAAAGTCACTTTAGCCTAATGCAATGGCCTATCCCCTGGAGTGTGTATGAGATGATCTTGTCACCAGTTGTTTTCCAGGTATCATTGATAGTCAGATCAGTGGTGGAAGATGGGTTCTTGGGGTGATGCTTCCACAAACAGTGGTGGACAGTAACGAGTCAGAGATCAGCTGGTTTGGAGTGCCCCTGGTATTAGCTGCCTTAGTTTTCAGGTCCTCACGGACCTTGGCAGCTTCTATCTGTGCCGTGTCACCATCATGGTTGCAGGCAGTTGATCACATTCTGGATCTGGAGATCAGATCAGTGACCACAGCACCCTTGCATGATCAGGATCGACGCTGGCTTCACTCCCAATGAAGAGTAATCTTGTTGGTCCCCCTTCTTGGTGTAGGAATGACACTCAAAACATAGCTTCTGACCTCCTCAGATGCTAGTAGTAATTTCCATGATGAAGTTACAAGTGTTTTCTGACAACTCTGGCTTGTGCATCCAGTTTTATAGAAAAACGGAGTCACTCCAACTCTCCATGGTAAATGCAATTCAAAAGAAACCTTGTTGAGATGGCTTCTTTCAAATATCCTCAATTGTCCTAACATGTCCTGGTCCTAATGTCACTGACTTCTTCCACAATTGCAACAAAGATAATCCTTTGATTAAAGGATCATCTCCAACTACATAAAGTAATTTACTTGGCTGACAAAGAACATTAATTGCAATTAGGGTAATATATATCTTGAATTCATGTTCAGAAATAAAAAATAAGTTAAAAAAACATTTCTTAAAAAAAACATACAAATAATCCAGAAGCTACGGACAGGGGGCAAATGTCCAGATTTTGAATAAGGCAAGGGGCTAATGTCTGGGGGGCAAGTGACAAAGGGGCAAATGTCCGGGAGGGGGGCAAATGACCTGGACCCAATATAAACAGGGGAAACTGTTCAAAACTCAGATTAATGACCCAACTGTCCAGGGCTGTCCAAAATGTCTGGTTTTGTTAGCAAAAATCCAGGAGAGGTGTCGCAGCAGAAAGTACTCTCTTTATGAACTTCCGGTTATTACATGTGGGGTTTGATCTGATCAATAAAGCAAATTAATTTTATATAATTTTGCCTTATTGTCAAGTCACAAGAATTCAGACAGAAATTGTAAAGTGTCATTATAGAAACCAGACATGTAATCTGACAGTGTTCAACTGGGTAGATGACGATGCCTTAGTTTCCTTTCCAGCTAGACATTGCATGGGTGAAATGCATTTTACTTAAATATTTAAATACTTTAAAAAAGTTTTTGTAACTGCATTTGCACTTAATCACAATGAAAGTATTTGTATATTTAAATATTTCCATAAAGAATTTGAAATGTGAACAGCAACAGTAGGCTTCTGTTGCACTATAGTCTATACTGTCTTTTCGTCGTGTTTCTCCCATGCATCTAACCCCCCAGGCTTAGCGTTACGTTTGTCGCTTGCTCTCTAGGCATTTAGAACACAGGAGTTAGGAGTATATGATACTTAATTATTATGACTGTCAATAAATAACATCAAATTATTTTCTTGAATAATTTTGCCTAGTACATACGCCATGGCCCATGTTATAAGGTTGCAGTATATCCTGTAGCACTTACTGAGTTATTGTTATTGTTTTGAGTACGGCCACGTATTGACGGTACGTATCAGTCGTATGATCACGTCGAATATAAATCGGCGGATTGGAAAACACTCGTAATTATATCAAACTATTAACACTTACTCGCACTTTATTGTATTCATACATTTCGATTTACTGTGGGTCATATATATATGCTGACGTTGAAGCACAGCTGTGCTTATTGGGGTAGAACTATATTGTAATCGTAGTGATAAGTCACAATGGTAACGGTAATCCAATTTACTAACCTGGTTTCGGCTCGTCGCTTCCTACGCATCGCTCTGCCCTCTGATATCTGACGTTTCCTTGTCGCAGAATAGTCTGTAGATGCATGGTCATATGCGAAAAAAAAGATCTAAGATGGAACGGTATCTTTGACTAAGAATGACATCTTGATGCTCACCGTCTGTCCATGCTCATCACATAGTCTTTTGTCTTGTTATCTGCATCGGACAAGTGCTCACTCGCAGAGCCTGCGGCTGGCGGACACGGCAATTTCCGCATTTGCAACCACATTTTCCGCTGCAAATTCTTCCTGGGAAGTCGATCAAAAGTTTTTTCCTTGCATTTGTAGTACTAGTTGATATATCCAGGAGCCATCCAATGCACACCAGTTTTCTTTTTATTCGATTTTCCATGCGTTTCGGCCGTTTTTCCGAGAGGTTTTTACTGTGTGAACGCGGTGCCAGGAGCTCGTACTCAAACCACTCTGCCGCTGAGCCCCCCGCAGAGCAATATGGCGCCGCCCAGCGAAGATAATGGCAAAGTTAAAAAGGATATTACAAGATTACCGTGGCGTTGCGCCCATCATATAAGGGTGATATATACTGTAAATGGTATGTTATTATGTTTGGGCTATGGTTGTTCAAGTGCTTCACCCCCCCCCTTAAGGACAGTCTTTACCCAGTATTTATGGCGTCGTAGAATATCAAACATGTTTGATATTAAAGACAAACCGTCGGCGACAAAGCGTCGCGTGGTGATGTGTATGCCGGTAAAGACAAATCGTCGCCGACGACTCGCGTCGTGACGTGTATGCCGGTACGATACCTGTCAGCGACGCGTCGGCAACATATTTTTAACTTCCGAAATGTGCTGAGGCACTTAGCCAATCAGGAGTTTCCTAGAAGTCACGGGACTATCCTTAAAAACCAAGCAGAAAATGTTTGTGGCAAGAGAGGTATTGTTGTTAAAGGCCCCTTTCTCGTCATGCCTTAGTAACCACTGCTTGGTCCAACATGAACGACCACGTTCTCTTCTCTGCCGGATGATGACATACACGCAGCTCAAAGCTAGAGCTCTCCATTGATGATGGCATACGCGCAGCTCAAAGCTAGAGCTCTCCATTGATGATGGCATACGCGCAGCTCAAAGCTAGAGCTCTCCATTGATGATGGCATACGCGCAGCTCAAAGCTAGAGCTCTCCATTGGTGAGCAGACAAACTCGCCATTTTCGAATAGTTCCACATGATTCCGCTGGGCAGTGACGGCAGTTCCAGCCGCTACCAACAGGAGTACATGCACCAATCTGTCGCAGTCGCCAGTCGCGTCGTGGTCGCGTCGTGACGTGTATAACCCCCCCTCCTCGACAAATCGTCGCAAACAAATCATCGGCGACAAATTGTCGCGTCGTGACGTGTATGCCGGGCTTAAGCTAATAATACAATTTCCGTTTAATAACGTTCTCATTACTCGCACACAGTAAGACAAGAATACTTCAGACTTGGCTAATATTTGTCGTGTCTTGGCGAGGACATATCAATAAGCGGGCATCATGCCTTTCTGAATAGCTTCACGAATCCCAACGGATCAGTGTTTCGCGTCGTTTTTTGCGGCAACAGGGCCTCAGACGGTTGGGTTTAACGCCGTACAGCAGCCACTTCACAAAACATGACAAGACAAAGACCCAGATTACAAGTGGACAAGGAAGCAATTGGCTTATCGAGATCCCAACATTTTTAATATATGTGTAATCCGCCCGACTGAGATCGGTGTCAACTTTTTAAAACATATTCTCGCTGCTAGCAGTTATACAAGCTGTCGATAATTCGTTCCATTAATTGATTGTCCTCTGTGAGAACGAGTACTTCCTGATATCCTATAATAACAATACTAATAATCTTTATTGTTGCATAATGATCAATACAGAATTATGATAAGCAGCATATACAAATATTTATGAAATAAATGGAATCAAGCAAAGCAAATTGCTTATATTCCATATTCAAATGCATAATTATATATAAATCATAATTCATGCCCATGTAATAAGTAAGTATTATAAGCAACATAACAAATATCGTCGTCATATATTAACTAATTCTTTAGTGGTGCATTACAAGTATACCGTAAAAAACAAAAATAAATATTTGATGCATATGTGTTACTAGCACGTTAAATTAAGTGATGATAGAGGCATACAGCAAAGGTGCATCATAACATAAAATATATTCAAAGCAAAAACTACTATATGTTGACTAATTGTGCAGGAATAAACATTTGATCCTTTTTAAATATATGAATAAATGTATAGTATTGTAGGTATTTATTTGTAATAAAAGTATTCAATATCTCGCGAATATCTATGCCATAGATAATTATCTGAAATTAGTTTTGCAGTGTGGTAGTTTATATGTTGCTTCCTGCCTTGTGTTATATTTGTGTGTAGATATTTGCAGGACAAACACATCATTAAATATATCTGGCAACATACCCCTATTATGTTTGAACATTAGGACACAACATAAGTATTTATTTATCTAAAAAATATTCATTATCTGATAAGAGATAAATAAGGGCTGCGTATGATCAGTAAATCCTACATGACTAATTATAAACAAAACCTTTTTCGGAGTATATAAATTTTAGAAAGTATATATTCGGGGCCCTTCCCCAAACAATATTACAGTAAATAATATATGGGTAGATAAACATATAAAATAGATTTAACTATACTGTTTTATCTAATTTGTTGGTCACCTTTTTATAATACCAATATTCTTGGACATTTTATTTGATACATATTTAATGTGGTCGCTCCAGTTCAATTTGTTATTTATAAGTAGACCCAAAAACGTTATATTCTTTACAGTGTAAATTTTTATGCCATCTACGTAAATGCTATTATTCCTCTCTGTTAAGCTGTACGTATTACTAAAGGTCACCTTGGTTGTGTTTTCTCTATATTCAAAGACAGTTTATTCATTTTAAGCCATAGAGATAGTTTTTTTTATTTGAGAGTTCAGTTCATTTTCCATTTAATGAATATTGTTGCCTTGAATAAAGATGCTTGTGTCATCTGCAAACATGATGGTAAATGTTGTGTCAGATAAAGTAGTTAAATCATTTATGAAGATATGGAAGAGTAAAGGTCCCATAACTGAACCCTGTGGGACACCACATGTTATATTTTTAAGGACAGATTTTGTTCCATTAAATTTTACTAGTTGTTCTCTGCCACTTAAATAGTTATGAATCCATTGGAGTATGTTTCCTCTGAATCCATAATGTGATGTGACAATTTTCTTAGTAAGATATTATGATTAACGGTGTCAAAGGCTTTGGCAAAATCCAAAAATAGCCCAATTACATGTTCTTTCTTATCAATTGCCTTACTAATTTTGTCAGTTAGCACTGATATAGTCTTATTAATGGAATATGCTTTCCTAAATCCAAATTGAAAATTAGACACGATGTTATGTTTCATTATATAATTTATTAATCTATTGTATATTAATTTTTCAGGCAAGACAGGTATAGGTATGTTGTTGTTAATTAATGATGTGTCACCATTAAAAAAAAACTGGAACTATATCAACTACTTTTAGTTGATCAAATGATAAGTTAACAATGTAGCATTAAGTTTCAAATATATTGGAGAAGGCCTGTTTGATAATGATAGGTTTTATGCCATCCCATCCAGGACTAGAGTTTTTAAAATTCTGAATGATTCTCTTTATTTCATCTAAATCTAAAATCGCCCATTATGTAACATTGTTTCTTTTCAACTTTAAGACTTTGTATAATATTGATGACATGTTATGCAAAAGCAGTAATACTTGTATTAGGTGGTCGATAGACAACACCAACTTTTGTTTTCTTGCTACATGTCTTAGACTGAGTCTTGACACATTGCAAATATTAATTTCTGATAATTCAATATAATCATGGGATCTACTAACATACAAAGATACCCCACCTACCTTCCTGGAAGGTCTAGTCAAATGTATACTTTTGTACTCTGGCAATTCATATAGGTCTACAGTGTCGTTATTTAACCAGGTTTCACTTAAACCAATGACTGAGAACCTGTTATCAATCAACGATAGGATGTGTCAATTCGTGGGCGGAGGTGCAGGCGGATGATTATCATTTCGTGTGTAGGGGGTGTGTGACGGTGAAATATCTGCAGGAGCAGGTGATTGAGCTAAGGCATATGATTTTGATGATGACAGGGCAGGGTGAGACAGAATGTGGGGAGAATGATGAGAGCAGAGGTGGTGAGACTGAGGAGAGCAGAGGTGGTGAGACCGAGGAGAGCAGAGGTGGTGAGACCGAGGAGAGCAGAGGCGGTGAGAACGAGGTGAGCAGAGGTAGTGAAAACGAGGAGAACAGCGGGGGTGAGAACAAGGAGAGCTGTGGCAATGTGAGGGAGAAAGCTGGTAAGAAGAAGAAAGATGGAAAAAGGAAGAATGTGCAACAAAAGGAAGATAACCGAGTGAGTGAAGAGGGATTGTCAGGTGGCAGGATGATCGAGGATAACAAGAGCAGAGAAAAGGATAAGACTGTGGATCAGAAGAAGAAAGATGACAGAAGGCAGAGAATGCAACAAAAGAGAGGTAAGCGGGTGAGTGGAGAGGGATTGCCAGATGGTAAGACAGTAAAGGTTGATGATATGAGAGAAAGGGGGCATACTAGTAGTGTGCAACAGGAAAGGAGCTTTGCTGATGTAGTATCACAGGGGAAAGCGAGGAAAGCCCGGATATTTATGGGGGATTCCATCATTAGGAAAGTGGATAAAATTGTAAATAGAGGAGATGACATAACAGTATGCCTACCAGGGGCAAAAGTAGAGGATATAGCAGAGAAGGCAGGACAAGTCATGGGTGGTGGCACGGGAGGTGCTGTTCTCGTGCATGTGGGAACGAACAATGCAGAGAAGGAGGGAACGTCAACCATCATTGGTAAGTACAGGAGGTTGATCAAGACACTTAAAGAGGCACGAGTTGGACAGATTGTATTGTCAGGGATATTACCAATAATGGGAGGCAGGGGTGAGGAATATAGGAACTGTAGGAGGATGGCGATCAACACACAGGTACAGAAGGTATGTATGGAGGAGGGAGTAGGCTTCGTAGACATGTGGTTAAACTTTGTGGGAAGAGGTGACTTTTTCATGAGAGATGGACTTCATCTGACAGGGAAGGGCGCTGCAGTTCTTGGGTGTGAGTTTGTCAGAGTTGTCGACGAGGGCACAGGTACCATAAATTATTTAAACTAGATACGCAGGGGGAACTGACAGAGAAAACTCAAAGGAGTACTACTACAAATACACATCGGAAGAAATGTTCACCAATAATTTCGGACAATGAACTTAAATGTGTATGCTTAAATGCCAGGAGCATAGTAAATAAAAAAGTGAGTTAGACATTATGGTAGCAGGAAGGATAGACAAGTAAGAAGGGGAGGTGGAGTAATTTTATATCTTAACGAATCTATCCAAGCATATGAAATAACACTGAAAAGTGAAGCAGATAGTGTGGAAGCAATTTGGTGTAACATAGTTACCAGGAACTCAACATTAACAATAGGAGTAGTTTATCGTAGTCCTAACATAGGACAAGAGGAAGATGTAAAATTACAAAATGCGATAAGGGAGGTGAGCAAGGGAGAATGTGTTATAATGGGTGATTTTAACCATGGCCATATACAGTGGGAATCATTAGAGAGTGCTGGAGGTGACGACCATCAGTTTCTACTTCTAACACAGGATCGTTTCCTTACTCAACATGTCTTGGAACCAACCAGAGGTGGGAATGTGTTAGATTTAATTTTGTCTTCTCAAAATGAACTAGTTGACAATGTTAAAGTACACGAACCTTTGGGTTCAAGTGACCATAACCAAATCCATTTTAATATAAAAGTAAAAACAGGGAATACATATAAAAAACAATGGAGGAGGAACTTCAACAAAGGCAAATATAAAGTGATGAGAACATATCTAGCAAATATAGATTGGAATAACTTGCTGAAGAACAAGAGAGCAACAGAATGCTGGACTTGTTTAAAATATGAGATTGAGGGCATTATTGAGAAATTTGTTCCATTAAGAAAACAAGGGAAAAGGTCCAGGAAAAAACACCTGTCAAAAGAAGCTATTAGAAAAATTGCTCACAAACAGATGCTGTGGAGGGTCTATAAACACACTGGAAATGTAGAAGACTACACAAACTACAAAGAGGCACTTAACCTAGCTACAACTGAAATTAGAAAATCTAAAAGAACCTTTGAAAAAAAATTGGCAGGTAATATAAAAAATGACAGCAAGAGTTTCTATGCTTATGTAAGGAGTAAACAGAAAGTTCGAGATAAGGTCGGACCACTGGAAAACAACAGTGAAAACATAATTTCAGACGGGTTCCAAATGGCAGAGGTCCTGAATGAGTATTTCAGCTCAGTTTTTACCACAGAAGATATCAGCTCATTTCCAGTTCCACTGACTAAATTTGAGGGCAATAAATCAGAACATTTAGGGCAGTTATTTGTAACTCCTGAGATGATAGCAAAGAAAATTAAGAAGATGAAAGATAATAAATCACCTGGAGTTGATGGGATACCACCAAAACTGCTTAAGGAAATTGTTGAGCAAATTAGTACACCACTTGCAAAATTGTTTTAAGGGATCGAGGAAGAAGCCAGAAAATTACAGACCAGTGAGTTTAACATCAGCTGTATGTAAATTACTCGAAACATTAATTAGAGACCACATGGTGGAATTCCTTGTAAAACATAAATTAATAAATACATCTCAACATGGATTCCTAAAAGCAAGGTCATGTCTAACCAATCTCTTATGTTTTTTGGAAGAAATTACAAAGTGGGTAGATGACGGGTCACCAGTGGATGTTGTCTACTTAGATTTTCAGAAAGCTTTCGATAAAGTGCCACATCAAAGATTGTTACTTAAACTAAAAGCCCATGGCATAGGCAATGATGTAATCAACTGGATAGAAAAATGGCTTACACACAGAAGACAGAGAGTAATAGTAGATGGTGAGATTTCAAACTGGAAATCTGTATTGAGTGGGGTACCACAGGGATCAGTATTAGGCCCTATACTGTTTTAATATATATAAATGATTTGGAGGATGACATATCTAGCAAAGTACTCAAATTTGCAGATGACACAAAAGTATTCAGAAAGGTTACTAATGATACAGATAAACAAAGTTTACAGGATGAACTAGAAATATTAGTTAAATGGTCAGAAAAATGGCAAATGTTATTCAATTTTGGGAAGTGTAAATGTATACACATAGGACATGGAAATATGGACGAGGAATATAAAATGGGGGATGCTGTACTAGGTAGAACCACACAAGGAAAGGATTTGGGAGTAACATTTAGTGCTGACATGAAACTTTCAGAGCAATGTGGGATTGCTGCTTCGAAAGGAAATCAAATTCTAGGGCTAATTAGGAGAACTATCACATATAAGGAGAAACATCTAATTGTACCCCTGTACAAAGCAATAGTTAGACCACATTTGGAATATTGTATTCAAGCATGGAGGCCATATCGTAAAAAAGACATAGACAAGCTAGAAAGAATACAACGAAGAGCAACTAAAATGATTCCAGAATTAAGAGACCTTAGTTACGAAAGTCGCTTATTACAGTGTGGTTTGACAACACTATAGACCAGGAGACTAAAAGGAGACCAAATAGAAGTGTTTAAAATAGTGAACGGTTATGAGGATGTTAATAGGAATATGTTCTTCAAACTTAAAGAAGGCAGTAGAACCAGAGGTCACAAAGCAACATTAGTTAAGGAGCAGTGTAGGTTGGACATGAGAAAGTACTCTTTCTCACAGAGGGTGATAAATGAATGGAACAAACTGCCAAATGATTGTGTTAATGCTAGTAGTGTGAATATGTTTAAAAATAGAATTGACAGATATCTGATAAGGGCGGGCTACACATAGATGAGAAAATTGTTGGACTCTCGATAAGCCATTGGCTTCCTTGTCCACTTGCCATCTGGAACTTGTTTTTCGAGATGGCAATCTTGTTAAATCTTGTTAAATCACTCAATTTGCCAATGCTTTTTGGTAAGCCACTAACACATAAATGCATGAGAGAGAACTCCCTCATTGAGATTATTTCTTTTTATAACGTCATTAATGTCGTTCTCAAGATAACATTTAGTATTTGTAAAGTTATATATTGTATGCAGATTACAATCTGGATCTATATTCCGCATTGCAGCCTTACAATTTCCATAGTCATGTTCCTCACCTGCATATGTTAAAGCAGTACAAATCAGTGACAATCTTGTCAAACTCTTCACCATCTTTATTTTCCTCAATGCCTGTAATGCGTACGGAAGACCGACAGCTATATTTTTCTAGATTGTCGACTGCCTGTTGAAGTTGGTTGATTCGTGCATCCTTTTCTGTCAACGCCTTTTCTAGATGGTCAAGCCTATTGTTTATTTTGTCAGCAACCATTGTTGCTATCCGGTTTGCGAGGGTAACAATGACGTCATCGTCACCTAGCGTAAGTTTGATTTGTTCTTAAGGTTCGTCGGTGGTAGAAGTCGATCTTGTCTTGCCCATTGTTGGTGTTGGTCGTAGGCTCTTGCAGTACGACGATGACGTGTCTTGGGCGACAATATGGTTGATTCTCGAGCTTATATATTGTTAAACCACATTCTTTCTGTCGTTCTTCATAACTAAGGTCTCTCAGTTCTGGAATAATTTTGGTTGCTTTCATTTGTATACTTTCAAGCCTATATATATATATATATATATATATATATATATATATATATATATATATATATATATATATATATATATATATATATATATATATATATATATATATATATACATATATATATTATATATACATATATATATATATATATATATATACATATATATATATATATATATATATATATATATATATATATATATATATATATATATATATATACATATATATATATACATATATATATATATATATATATATATATATATATATATATATATATATATATATATATATATATATATATATATATATATATATATATATATCCTTCCTACGATATGGTCTCCATGCTTGAATAGAGTACTCTAAGTGAGGCCTAACTATTGCTTTATACAGGGGTATAATTAGCTTGTTTGTATGTTATATTGTTGTTATGTTATAATCAACCCAAGCATTTGATTATCCTTTGAAGCTGCAATACCACACTGCTCTGAAACTTTCATATCAGCACTTTTAATAACTCCTAAGTCCTTTTCTTTTACAGTAGTACATAGAACAGTATCTCCCATTTTATAGTTTACAGCCAATTTCCCGCGTCCTGTATGTAGCCATTTACATTTCCCAAAATGTTAACAACATCATCTATTTCTCAGACCATTTAACTAATGTGTCTAGATCTTATTGTAAATGTTGTTTACCACCATCATTGTTAAACCTTCTAAAAACTTTTGCGACATCCGCAAATTTCAGTATGTTACTTGTTATATTATCATCCAAGTCATTGATATATATATACTAAGAATAATAAAGGTCCCAATATTTGATCTTTGTGGTACCCCACTCAAAACTGATTTCCAATTTGAAACCTCCCCATCTACTACAACACGCTGTCTTCTAGGCATTGTTCTATCCAGTCGATTATGTCATCCCCGATACCAATAAGTAGTAATCTTTGATGTGGTACTTTGTCAAAAGCTTTCTGAAAATCTAAGTATATAATATCTACTGGTGATCCCTCGTCTATCCACTTAGTGATTTCTTCCAAAAACGTAACATACTTGTTAAGCATGATCTGGCGTTTAGGAATCCACGTTGAGATGGATTTAATAAATTATGTGCATCATATGGTCTTTGATTAACCTTTCTAATAATTTTAAAATCATGTTAAACTCACTGGTCTGTAATTCTACGACTTATTTCAGGAACTGTTTTTAAATAATGATATCGTGTTTGCTTCTTTCCATTCAACAGGAACCACTCCCTCTTTTAATGACAAGTTGAACACTCTTGCAAGTGGTAAGCTAGGCGGCTCTTACGAGTAGCAATCGAGCCGGGGTAATCCAACCGGCGGCGCTGCTCTCGGTCGCTGGCAGTAACAATGTGGACGGATATAACAGTTAACTGAACGACTATTTTATGGGACATTGCGCTACTGAATTTAATATATGTATGGCGAAAACATAATATTAATTCAAAACGTGTTACTATCGCGATCATTCCTCTCTTAATAGTTGAAAAAATAAACAGTTTGGAGATGACATATATAAAAATCGGTTTATGGCTGTTACCAACTGACCAACAAGACATCGTGACACTTGAACTTGAAGGTGAACAATAACAGTTTTTAATTGATATGTCAATTTACAATGCACATTTCTGACGGTAAATTTACTACAACAATACCGATTAAAGCACGAAGTACGACTTAGTTTTTTTAGATATACTTTTATATCAAAATATTAAGAAAATCGGGGAGTTTCATATATTCGAAACCCACAGCTGTCTTCGTTTCAGTTGACCAATAAAAATCTTTGTATATTCCGTTTAAGGAAAAAGACGGTCTGCTATGTATATTCCGTTTAAGGAAAAAGACGGTCTGCTATGTTCTATCAAGAGCAGACAGCTGGCTAAGAACGACAGTTGAAAAACAAGACCTGTCAGCTTATTCAAGCACTTAGCAACACTGAACTAAGGAAAACCGAAGAAGTAGACGAAAAACGGGATGGATTGACAACATCAGGCAAAGAAATTCCCACGGCCTGAGTCTGCGGCGTCATATATGTTATGGCCATTCACACGGAGTCGCCAATGTTTGATATTAAAAGGATTAATTGCATCAACAATAATGGCACCCGTAGGCGACTATAGCACTATATGAAATCATTGTTGTAACGAGATGTGGCGTCTTGTTATTTAAAGCCGCATATCCCACGTTCCAAGAAAGTAGTCTGCCGAAGTGCGAACGTACTGTCCGAGCTAATTCCATATAATTTTACTCTGCTGTGCACGCAAATAAATGCGATGGTTAATTGGTTGTGATGCTTTCCTCTATGTTCCTGAAGCCCAGGGTGAGGCAGGCTTCGGGACTGGTCGTTGATTTTTGCTTTCTTTTCCTTCCATCACTTATCCGTTCACTGTCGTCTCCACTCCCCCTATATATCGCTCTCCTGCTCCACTCCCCCTACATATCGCTCTCCTGCTCCACTCCCCCTACATATCGCTCTCGTTCTCCACTCCCCTATTTATCGCTCTCGTTCTCCACTCCCCCTATTTATCGCTCTCCTCCACTCCCCCGTTTGTCGCTTTCGTTCTCCATTCCCCTCCCAATTCTTGTTTGTTTCCTGTTTTCCACTCTGACCGATTCTCTTCGTTGACTGATACTTAATCATTTTTGTTAGGACAACTTTTATATAGAGCTATTCGAAAAAAATTTGTTATGACAAGTTGGTCATAATTTTATATTCGTACATGATTACCACGTCAGTCAGGTTAATTTAGTGATGTACACACTACTTACATGGAATACGTGTTTATTGCATGCGTTTTTTGTTATTTTAATTAGATTCCAGACTGGCTCAAACAAATACGTATGTCCTCGCCTTTCCTGAAAGCGAAAGGCGAACTCTTGCATAGCTAGCAACTAGCATGTTCACAAAAACATCGGGCCAACGAAGTTAAACACAATATAATAAAAGGATGAACATTTTATATTGCACATACTGAGCGTTTGCTGACAAGCCAAGGTATGGAGCGTTACTCGCCATCAAGGTCAACCGGATGTGCTGCATAAGTGGCGTTGTGGTTAGAACATCGGACTCAATTGAGAGAACCTAGGTTCGAATCCTCTTGCTGCTGTTACGAAGCTTGGACAATTAGGTCCACTCCACGTTGCTTCAGTTCACATAGCTGTATAAATGAGTACCTGGCGGTAAATAGTGGTGGATATGAGTAACTGCAACGTGGCTGAAAGCTTCCCAGAGAAGTTGAGGTGGTGTTGGAATGAACAGGTTTGACAAGGGTGAAGTGTAAAATGCCTTAAGAGGTCCTATGGACCGGATAAGGTGCAACATAAAAACGTACCTTTATATCGCCCACGTCCTGTTTAGTTACAGCCTATTTCCTCATGTTCGT
>OY759272.1:3072587-3105087 GCA_963662155.1 Lamellibrachia columna
GCCCTATCGCCGACTGCATCGCGGATTGCGCCACTGAACCCGACGTCTGTCGATCCGAATAGAGGACTGCTACAAGACGCTACGCTACTCATTCAGTCAGCTAAACCGCGTGTTGATTGATTGGTGATATGTAATTACAGTTCAACCATGTATATTTCACAGGACATGAATGTGATACATGTATTATAAAACACAATACTTTATTGAAATCGATATTATACATTACAAATATAATACCATATACACACGAAAACCGTTAAAAGTAGATAATCATTTTACCCAAAAGAACTTCACCATGTTGAATGTGCACACGTACACCTGCGTCAGCAAATGCTTAAGTTTAGTGACCAGTGCGCGTCGCAAGATTCGCACCTCGGCGCCTCGTGTGAAGTACGTCGACTTGGTGTTAAATAAGGTTTTCCAGTGGCTATCGGCGCAGCGCGACAGCCCAGTCAGGATCCAGTTGTCTCAGGTTCAAGGTAAGCCAGTTCGAGTTATGAGTAATATTTAATATTGCAACAATACGGAATATGGAGGGATCGGTCCCACAGTTCGAGTTAGTTATTCGACTTATCGAAGTTCGAAGTTGTACTGTTTACACGCACACACGCGCGCACGCGCACACACTCACGCACGCACGCGCACACACCACACAGTTCATGGCATGACGGAAAGCTGCACCGCAGTGGACAACTGTAAATGCAGTGTCCAAATCTGATTTACAACCGGGCGCCATTTCAACCATTTCCACCATGTCGTGATTAATTACAAAACAACAATGACGTTTTACCACCACGACGAGGAACGACTTCCTATCGACGAACATCCAACATTTTTTCACCGCATAATCCGAACTGCGGCGTACGACATTTTGATATTGGTCACAAAGTTCCTTGCCACGACGGCTACAGATCACTATTCTTTTTCCCACTGACACCAATGCTAATAAGACAGTCCGGAAATTCCACACTGTGCGCAAAATTACGATTCGGTTATAATTTTATCCTAAACCTGCACGCTTTGATTTGTCACCGATATGCGGTAGTGTTTTTGTTAAATTGTATTATGTTTGCAAGAAAAACAACATGGACGACGATCCCCGTCATTTGTTGCACAAAGAAACCGGATTCTGTTGTCATAAATGGGGATCTTTCCTTCTGACAAATGCATATGCCGCCAACTTGAAGTATAAGCACGCGCGCTGCAGAAGTGTCATAGTTTGTGAATGTGCCGTTTTCCCAGTTCAGAAACTATGTTTTCAGGGCACAAAAATGCTTGAAATTGGGTACCATCTCAAAACCACTTTATTCCGATGACATGAACCGGAAGTAAAATAATCCTACGTCCCCCCATGCGTCTTGATCTACACGGATGTGACGTCATACGTTGTCCGTTTTGCATTGCTTTGGTTGTCGACGGTCTGCGCCGCCGAGGACCCCGCTAGCTGGTACCCGCTGGTCGCGCCACTACCCCCAGTGACGCCACAGCTTAGGTGGCACGGGCAGCGCGCCAGCAACCGGAAGCAGCCCTCGCGCACCTCCAACGTGCGCATGCCATAGATGATCGGGTCGGAGAGGAACTTGAGATAGGGCAGGATATTCATGTAGTAGATCAAGGCGCCGCTCTGCAGACTGGCCTGGCTGATGTGGTTGATAGAGACGACGTAGACGACGCTGTACGGCAGGAAGAAGGCCACCATGGTCAAGAGCAGCACCGCCGTCGTGATGAACGCCTTCCACTCGCCCCTGATGTCCTCGCGGAAGCGGAACTGCGATAGCCGCTTGCGCAGCAGGCTGATCTCGATGTAGATCTTGACGCACTGCGCCAGCATGACGACGTGGATCGCGAAGACGAGAGCGACGAAGGTGTTGACGCCGCCCGTGACGATCAGCTGGATGTGACGGAGTGTCGTGAACGTGCACGCCGACCGCTGGACGATGACCAGGAGCGCGAGGAAAGGCGCCAGACAAGTGAACAACGACATGAGCCACGCGAACGCGATGAACCGATACACCCGCGTCTGACTGACGAGGGCAACCTGACGACAGACCACAGTTTATATAACAACAATAATAACAACGATAACGACAACAACGACAATAAAAAAATTATAACAATAATAACAATAATAACAATCATTATAATAATTACAATAATAACAACAATAAAAAAATAACAACAACAATAAAAAAATAACAACATCAACAACAACACTAATAATACAAATAAATTAACAATGATAAAAATAACATATTTTTTTATGACTACACAATGCCTAGATTTACATTACGCTGTACTTGAGTTCGAGAAATAAATGTTTACCAGGTGTTGGTGTCGTAACGGTTTCAATTGACATTTTGATCATGCGTTGAAAGAGATTTAATGCACCACGTTGTACTAGGCGAAAAGCTCGATAATCCCTGGTTTCAACTCCATAATTATAGTTGAAAACGAAGCAAACGTATGCAGCAAGCATGTTAATTTTTCACTCTAGTTAAAGCCAAACGTTATAAATCAGGTTTCAATCTGATCAACTACTAACTGCCAAGAAACGTATAAAGATGTTAAGTACATTATCATAAAATCATGTTATATCGAAAACATTACGTAAATGTTAACACCTCGACCGCCCAAATGTTGTTTGTTAATAAAATGTCACCGTTATCTGTTCAATTTGAATGTTTGACTCGAACATTATGTTTTCATTTCACGCTGAACGGCAAGACCAACGTTCATCAATTATATTCATAAAAGATAACTGTCAGATTATATTACATGTTGGTTCATTGAAACACATGTTGAATAGATGTAATTTACACTATATAACATGATTTTATGATAGAAGTGTTCATAATTTGCACCATAAAAACCCAGTAGGGCACTACGAGATGCTAATTTTCAAGTGCGGCGCGGTGGCGCGGTGGCGTGGTGGCGCGGTGGCGCGGTGGCGCGGTGGCGCGGTGGTTAGAACATCGGACTCTCAATCGAGAGAATCCGGGTTCAAATCCTCTTGCTGCCGTCT
Organism: Lamellibrachia columna; assembly: GCA_963662155.1. Taxonomy (NCBI): domain Eukaryota; kingdom Metazoa; phylum Annelida; class Polychaeta; order Sabellida; family Siboglinidae; genus Lamellibrachia; species Lamellibrachia columna. Next base: position 3,075,610 of record OY759272.1, read on the forward strand.
CGAAACTTCAGTAATTTCGTTCACTCCACGTTGCTCCACTTTACTCAGCTGTATAAATGAGTACCTGGATATAGACAGTGGTGGATATGTGAATGAATAGTCTTTACGTAGTAATTGCAGCGTGGCTGAATGCTTCCCAGAGAAGTCGAGTTGGCGTTGAACAGGTCTGCCATTGGGTGAAGTGTAACGCACAATCCCAAGGACTGGATACCGCGCTACATATAAGAACGTACCGCTACGTTTACTACGCATCATGCCCGTGGTTTGGATGTGTCCACTCACCTGGTCAAGCGGCCGACAGATGGCGATGTACTGGACCGTGGTCAGCCCGAGCATCGTGAGCGTGCTGATGAGTCCGAACAGGGACGACGCGAAGACGGCGGCCACGAGCACGACGAACATCCAACACAAGGTGGCGCCACGACGCAACATGTCGGCGAGGTGGCGTTGGAAGAGGAACAGCGAGTTGTTGCAGAACCACGACAACAGGCAGGCGATGATGTTGACGATCGCCAGGTTGACGAAGAGCGTGTGGTAGACGGTGTGGCGACTCCGAGGGGCGTTGGCGATGGCGACCAAGGCGGCGGCGTTGGCCACCGAGCTGACGACCGCGAGGACGCTCTCGACGCCGAAGCGGGTCGTTGAGAAGTACGTATCGAAGAAGACGGCGCCGTCTGCCCCTGGCCCGACGGCGGCGGCAGTCGGTTGCTGGGACTGGTTGAACGCAGAAAGCAACTCGGGAAGTCCATCTGTCGCATTGGGGGTCTCCATAGCGACTGATCCAGCCGGCCCTGTCGGTGAGGCGAGCAGGTGATCGCCCCGCCACTGAGTGTCCTCCAAGGCACGGTGGCAAACTTGATCCCGAGTTGCCGCTAGCAGCGCGTCACAATCGATTTCTGATTAGCGAGAGCTACAAGATTGTCACAACCCTTGGCGTGTGAGCAGATGACAGTGACAAAGGCGGGAACTCGGCTTAGTTGGCCGTTTAATGTGACACGCGATGAACGATTTATCATCGTATTGAGATGGTTCTCGATACCAACGCAAACGGCATGTCAGACTTCGTTGGACTACACCTTGTCATTTAACGTTGGATTAATTGCAGACGGCATGGTTGTATCCACTCGCTCTAAAAAGAAGGCCACTTTTTCGCTTTAAAATAAGTACGCTTGTATGGTATTCGTGGGTAACTCTCCCAACAATTTCTGCATATACTACATTTTGTCAAGTCCATCTGAAAGAAAATATGCAAACGTCACGACTATTATTGCACAAAGCACGTAATCAAGACACTGTCTGTAAAATCAATACATGACACTCACATTGCGCGGAAACTCTCGTGTCACATAGCACTAAAGAAACAGTCACGTTTTCATTTAGATATAATCATGATTTCTTATCTGTGTTTCATAAAAAAACTAAAGAAGACAAAGGAAAATAAATCATCTGAAGTGGATGAAATTCTACCAAAACTGCTACGGGAAACAGTAGAATAAATTAAAATATCTTTCTCAAAAGTATTCAATTTAATCCTTATTGAATTGCAAGATGGCAACATTCCACCTTTAAATAAGGTTCGAGAGCATGTCACCAAGTGTACACCAGTGAGTTTAATAGCAGTGGTTTATTAGCTATTAGAAACAATAATTAGATAAAAAAATGATATCTTTCCTTGTTAAGCATAAATTATTACATCCGCCTACCTAAAATGTCAACCCTAGCAAGTATTCTAAGTTTTGTTTATAAAGAAAACACAAGAGGGGTCACAAGAGGGGTCACAAGAGGAGTCACAAGAGGGGTCACAAGGGTGTTTACAATGGTTATCGGTGATGTGAATAAACATAATTTACACGATTACCAAGGCAAATTAGTTAAATGGTATAATAAATGGTAAATGTTATGCAATATTAAGAAACGCAAAAACCTATACACGAGACGTGAGACATGAACGGAAATACAAAATGGGAGACACTATACTAGGCACAACTATCGTAGAAACGTATAATTAGCTGAAACGGTATGTTTTATAGCAATGAGAGATTGTATCGTGAAAAGGTAATCACATGTATATGTATTAGTTTAGAGAACATTACAATAAGTAAGAAAGAGCTAACTATGCATCTATGTACAGTCTTGTTTAGTATACTACACAAGCCTGGAGGTCACTTCGCAATAAGGACATGGGTAAGCTAGAATAGAGTTGCCGTGTCCACTTGGCAACAGGACCTTCATGCTTTAGGTGGCAATTTTGTTAATGCTTGTCTTAATTGGCACAGACATCAGTGGTCGCGATATACGACGGCCTCATTGATCAATTACCATTCGTAATGAGTCAAATATATTACATTAGCAGTAGCAGTTCCATATGTTGAACGATACATATTGTTCTTATTGTTGGTGTTATTGTTCTTGTTATTGCTGAATCAGTGCGGTTGTGTCATCCATGTTGAGGCTTCAGATGAGTGCTTGGAGTTTGATGATTGTATGATATGATACTCTTGGGAAGCTCCAGCGATTGTTTGTGTCAGTAAATTGATTGGTTCTGTTGCAGTGAATGAATTTATGTTCTTTTAACATCATGACGTTACAAAAAAACAGGTCATGAATGAGCACCAGCACGAGACAAACATATATCATTATTTTGCTCATGGATTTTCAAAGTTTGTTGACGGATTTTCACTTGTGCACGCCCCTACGGCTTGTGTGAATCAATTATCAGATTTGAATCAATGTTTATGAACAGTGAATTTTCTGATCATGTAAATTAGTGTATGTTGTTTCAAAAATAAATTGATAAGGGTATGTGCCCATTAGTTGCAAGACTTCTACTTTACATGTACACACACACACACACACACACACACACACACACACACACACACACACACACACACACACACACACACACACACACACACACACACACACACACACACACACACACACACCACAAATTACAAGTTAGATGGAATGATATAATGTCAAACCAATTCAGTGTTAAGAATGGGGTTCGCCAAGGAGTTGTCTCCATTTCTTTTTGGAGTATACATGGATAAAAGACCTTGGTATTTATGATGCCTTGTGGTGAATAGATATTGGTGATCATCAATAAAGAGTACAGATAACGAACCTTTATTCATTGGCATTACATTGTGTTCTCCCGCACCCACTCTCCGTCTCGCTTCCCGGGTTACACCGATATGTATCAAAATAAGATAATTACTAATATGACATTAGGACTTTACATCTCCTTCCTTGTAGATATTAAACTGCAATTAGTGTTCAATGTCCATCATAATTATAAAGAATTACTGGGTTTTATTTATACAGGTTAATAATAAAAGAAAGTTCAACTATAATTGATATGAATCATAACATGTTAATATTCTTTGTAATGGCAAATGACAAACTACAAATCAAGCACGTCAGGTGCTTTTCTAACACGCGTAGAATTGGCAGATCTGGACTCGGAGTCAACTGCACAGGTGAGTTGTCGTTCTTTGTTGTTGAGTCATCGTTCGCCACGAGATCGTCTCTCGGCTTCGGTTCAGTGCATTCATCAAGCAACGGATCTTCATCCGCGCCAACTTCTGTTTCGTCACGACCGTGGAGTCTCTTGAAGAAAGACGAGTTGCGGGTTACACTCCGTCCTTGATCAGTCTTTGCAGAGATCATGCTGCCTTTCCGTGTTACGGTTGTCATCGGATTCCACTCGTAGGGAGTGTGACTTTTTGACGCAGTAAATGGTCTCTTCACTAACACAGACTGCGTGTAGCACATGGTCTTTAGAAGTAGCGAGTTCAACTTATTTAAGTGTCATTGCCTTTGCATTACGCGCGATGTATGCCACGTAATGTTCAGTTTCAGCGGTCTCGTCGTATTCATCCACAGTTGCAACGTCAACAGGATGTCTCGATGCGTAGTGTGCTGGGTTGGATTTTCCAGGTTGATATGGGACTGTGAAGTTGTAGCGTAGCAGGTCCATGAGCCATCGTTCAATTCTCGCGGTCGGTTTTGATGATGGGTTGTTGAACAAGGTCACTAACGGTTTGTGATCTGTCACAACCTTGAACTCTTTTCCATATGCGTACTGATGAAACCGCTTGATAGCCCAGCTGATTGCTAACGCTTCTATGTCGATCTGTGGATATCTCGATTCTGTAGGAGTCAGTGGTCGATTTGCAAAGTAGAGTGGTGTGACTTCCTTCGATATAGCATTCTCTTGGGTCAGAACTGCAACTAGACCGATAGGGCTAGCGTCTACGAAGATCGTTGTCGGTTTATCAGAGTCAAAGTAAGCCAGCGTCGTTTTGGTAGACAGCGCTGCTTTGAGTCTTTCAAACGATTGTTGTTCAACTTTACCCCATTCCCAGGGTACTCCATCGCACGTGAGCTTTCTTAATGGACGCGTGATTGTGGCAAAGTCCTTGATGAATCGTGAGCAAAATGCAGCAGAGCTGAGTAAGCTTCGAACTTCACTCACATTGTTTGGAGCGTTTACACTTCTCAGTGCCTCGACCTTCTTGGGATCTGGTGACACTCCTTCTCCACTGAAGACATGCCCAAAGAATAGCATACTCGGGACACGGATCAAGCATTTCGGAACGTTCACCGTCAGGTGGTTTTCTTTCAACCGCTGTAAGACTTTGATCAGTCTGTCTGTTGCGCCTCATCTATGCCGCCGATGTAGATATCATCACTGATGTTACGAACGCCTGGAATTCCTCTGATTGCATCACCAACCTTTTTCTGGAATAGCTCGGCTGCGCATGACAAATCAAAGTTCAGCCGTTTGTAACGATATAGACCGACATGAGTTGAGAGTGTGGTCAGATGTCTCGAATCGGGATGGAGCGGAAGCTGATGATAACCCTGGTTAAGGTCAATCTTGCTGAAGACCTTACATCCATTCAGGTCAGCGATGATGTCATCAGTCGTCGGTATGATGTGACGCTCGCGAATTACCGCTTTATTCAGAGATCTCATGTCAACACATATGCGGATCTCGTTGGCATTATGCGGTTTAGAAACGACCACGATTGGTGAGACCCATGGGGTCGGACCTTCTGCCCGCTCGATGATGTCATCTTTCTGGAGTTGGTCCAGCTTCTCCTCAACTTGTTTCCTGACATGAAACGGTATGCGTCGGCGTGGTTGGGCAATTGGTTTTATGGATTCGTCGATGTGAATCTTCACGGGTTCACCCTTGTATTCGCCCATTCCAGTAGTGACTTCAGAAAACTTGTGCAAGAGTTCTGGTATTGTTGTTCCTTCGACAGTGTTTGCAACTTGGATTATTTTCAGCCTTTGCGACATTTTCCAACTGAGAAGCGATCGACTTGGCCCCTTGGCCACATAGCATGTTCCATGACTTTTCTCTTCATTGCTGGTGACGTCACTCTCAAATGTGCCACACAGTTCTAGCGGCTTTGAACTCATGTATGGGTACACTTCTGTTGTAGATGGCAACAGAGTGGGTCTCGGTGTTATGCTCAGATAGTCCTTCTCGTTGATTATATTGACAGTAGCACCAGAGTCCGCCATGATACAGATTGGCGTGTTCGCGATCTTTATTTTGAACAGAGGTTTGTCGCTCAGTACCGAATTGCTGGAGACGGAACCGACATGAAACCTGTACTGTTCTTCATAAGCACCAGATTCCTCAAATTGCGACTCTGCGCCTTCGGTAGTGACTGCTCTGGCTCTTTGCTTCGGACGTCTATAGCTTTTCTTTTGAGCCGGTTTTTCATTGGAGACTGCTCTGCTTCTGCACATTTTTGCAAAGTGGTTGAACTTGTCACATGTCAGACAACGTCTTCCTTTCGCTGGACACTGCCCTTTGTGCGGGTACGATCCACCACACAAACCATATTGGGAGCTACGTTTAGCTTCAGATACCGGTTTTGGGTAATGTGATTTGGTGTGAACGCGGTATTGAACACCTTTTGATTGCTCTTTTTTCGATTTGGATTGTCTGTTCTTCTGCAGCCTCCATTGCTCGTGCATTCTTGAGAATTTGATCTAGTGTCAAGCTTTGTTCGATAGCTTTTCGTCTGAGCCTTGCCGATATGGTTCCTTGAATGAGTTGACGTTTTATCTCAAGATCTGAGTCACTGAATTCACACTTCCGAGCAATTAGCTGCAGCCTGGTGTTAAAATTCGGTTAATTTTTTGTGAGGCTTTTGCATTTCTTTTCGAAAGTTGTAGACGTGATAATCTACGCATTTCTGTGGTTCAAAATAGTCAGCGAGAGATTTGACTGCCGTTTGATATACATTGGTGTCCGATTCAGACGTTTGTATGGTTAGCGTATCGAATATGTCACAGACTTCTTCACCGACGTAGTGAAGCAGCCTTTTTCCGGGTCGCCTCCTCTACTCCCATCGCAGCGAACAGGTTATTAAGTCGCTTCTGGTACTTGTCGAATCGAGTAGGGACGGTCTCCCTTGGTTGAAGATCAAACTCCGGAAATGTAGGTAAAGCCATCGTAAGTATGCAACCGTTCTTTATTGTCGCTTACTGCACCATTTCGCACAGCAACAACCACATTTGTTTTATTCACCAACAATACAACATTGAATGTCTATGGATCTGACTGTTCTGGATGATCCCATCCTCATCGCCATCGCGATGCTTTGTGGTGAATAGATATTGATGATCGTCAATAAAGATTGCAGATAATGAACCTTTATTCATTGGCATTACAATGTGTTCTCCCGCATCCACTCTCCTTCTCGCTTCCCGGGTTACACCGGTGTGTATCAAAATAAGATAATTACTAATATGACATTAGGACATTACTGTATTGGCTGCTATATTGGGCAACATTTCTGCGGAGCTGCAGGATATGCAGATGACATTATACTACTATGTCCTACTAGTTCTGGGATGCGAAAAATTATTGAGATGTGTGAGAAATATACCAAACTACATGACGGTTGTTTAATGGGTCAAAAAGCAAACTATTGGTGTACAACAACAAGAATGCTGATCCGCATTTTTCTACATGTGAGAAAACTGTACGTCTGGGAAATGTACTTAGCACAACCGAAAAGTATGAAATGGTGTTTGATGGTATCAAGACATTTAACTGTAGTGTAAATAGATTTATGTCTGAGTTTGGTTCACTTCAAACTGTCGTCAAAAACAAATTGTTTCATCAGTATTGTTGTGCATTGAACGGATCTCAACTATGGCCACTGTGGCATGACAGTGTTAACAAGATGTGTATAGACTGGCGTAATTCTTTGCGTAAGGTATGGAAGCTACCATATTGTTCGCACAGAGATTTAATACCATTAATTCCTGAATGTATATCTTTAGATGTGGCTTTGGTCTATAGGTTTATAAAGTTTTACAGAACAGTAGCCTTGTCAGACAACATGGTTGTTAATTGTATAGCAAATACAATGACATTAGCTTATAGGTCCACTATGGGTCAGAATGTAAGACACATTATGTCCAAATATAATGAACCATGAACTGTTGTGCACGCCTTTTAGTGCTATTAAGCATAAATGTAGAGAAATGTTGAATATCAATATCAATGCTATATACTATGACAATGCAATAATGATTTGTTAATTGGTGGAAATGAAAGATTGTAACAATGACGATGTCTTAAATAAGGAAGAATGTAATGCTGTGATTTCATATCTCAGCACGATGTAATTTGTTTTCTAGCTGCTATTTGTAATTTATAATTTGTTTAATATGTACATGTTTGTGGGTCTTGAATCGGAATAAAGATGATAATAATAATAGCAGTGTTCGTCCAATGTTATCTGCTACAATTTCAACAACTTCCTGGAGCATTTGCGCCACAGACATAGTGCGTAACTGCACAGACATAGTGCGTAACTGCACAGACATAGTGCGTAATTGCACAGACATTTTACGTCTTGCTATTATTTCAGTTCATGCTTTAATATCACTTGAAATCGAAATAACTATTTAGTGCACACACTTCAACTAAGACACGGTGAACGCTATAATCGAAAAACTAGATAGATTGAACGAAGTAGCATTAGGTAAAGGAAAACGTATGTTTGACCAGCGATTTTTTAAGCTTTCGCTTGCGGTCCCTCGCTTGAATTCTACGACCCCACGCTCGCAACGCTTGAATTCTACGACCCCATGCTCGCAACGCTTGAATTCTACAACCCCATGCTCGCAACGCTTGAATTCTACAACCCCATGCTCGCAACGCTTGAATTCTACAACCCCATGCTCGCAACGCTTGAATTCTACGACCCCATGCTCGCAACGCTTGAATTCTACGACCCCACGCTCGCAACGCTTGAATTCTACAACCCCATGCTCGCAACGCTTGAATTCTACGACCCCATGCTCGCAACGCTTGAATTCTACAACCCCATGCTCGCAACCAGTTCATGAACAATTTTACAAACGTGACCATTCTACGACTCCATGCTACCAACCAGTTCATTAGCAATTTTACAAACGTGACAATTCTACGGCCCCATGCTCCCAACCAGTACATGAATAATTTTACAAACGTGACACTTTAAAAACCGCTGTGTTTGACCAAATATTATTCCTTGAAGAGGGTGTAACAAATTGCATGTTGACTGTGTCAATGCTATATACGATCTACTGTCAGAGTGATCTGCACCGTATAATACCTGCTTCACCTTACGTCTGGCAGCTCCCTGTCCATACGGCGTAAACTGTAGCACACTGGCAACTTTAACAAGATTTAACAAGATTGCCATCCCAAACAACAAGTTCCAGATGGCAAGTGGACAAGTAAGCTATTGGCTTATCGAGAGTCCAACAAGTTTATCATCTATGTGTAGCCCGCCCTTATCATATATCTGTCAATTCTATTTTTAAACATATTCACGCTACTAGCATTAACACAATCATTTGGCAGTTTGTTCCATTCATTTATCACCCTCTGTGAGAAAGAGTACTTTCTCGTGTCCAACCTACACTGTTCCTTAACTAATGCTGCTTTGTGTCCTCTGGTTCTACAGCCTTCTTTAAGTTTGAAGAACATATTCCTATCGACATCCTCATAACCGTTCACTATTTTAAACACTTCTATTTGGTCTGCTCTTAGTCTCCTGGTCTCTAGTGCTGTCAAACCACATTGTAATAAGCGGTTTTCGTAACTAAGGTCTCTCAATTCTGGAATCATTTTAGTTGCTTTTCGTTGTATTCTTTCTAGCTTGTCTATGTCCTTCTTACGATACGGCCTCCATGCTTGTATACAATATTCCAAATGTCTAACTATTGCTTTGTACAGGGGTACAATTAGCTGTTTCTCCTTATACGCGATAGTTCTCCTAATTAGCCCTAGAATTGTATTTGCTTTCGAAGCAGCAATCCCACATTGCTCTGAAACTTTCATGTCAGCACTAAATGTTACACCTGGATCTACATGACTATAATTAAATGTTTTCCAACACGGTAACTGAGCTACGTGTTTGTGAGCCTTTGTTTACGAAAAACACCCGTTATACGTGCATACCGCAGCATTGCGTAATAACCATTTAACGCACTAACGAGCAGCCGCACGCGCTCAATGAAGCCCCAAATTAATTTTTCTTTGAATCGAAATGGAGACGTCGTAGGCAATATCACGTTACCGTTGGCAACAAGGTGATGCTTGCCTATTAAGCAACGCATTCATGATGTGCCCGTCACATGGTTGTGAAATCATCAGACAAATTAATAGATTGTTTGATGCTTGGTTCAGAATTCATTGAATTGAAATTGGAAACGCTGAAAAAAAACTCACGAATTTCGCCCTTGGTGAAAGTTCATAACTTTGTCATGTGATCGCTGGGAGGAAAGGAGTCACGCCCGTGATCTACATTGACCCCAGAACGTGTCTCCACTATTTTTAGCCTTTTCAGATATAACGACTACAGTCAATTCTTTCGATGATATGGAAAAAAACAAGCGCCCTGTTATTAAGTCGACTGTGGGTATGACTTAGACTACACTACACATTAGAACACCGACGAACCGGATTCGCCATAGGCTAAATCAGTCGAGGATGGAGTTCTAAGTTTAAATACCGTTAACCAGTATGATCAGAATGCACTTTTTCTGATCACTTAAGTGAAGACATGCTTTACAGGTAAATATCCGTTATATTGACTTAATTGTTGTTGGTGTTCAATAGATTGGTACCCCAAATGATTCGTTCCCCGCCTATGCTACTAATCCGTCTGCTGTCACATTGGTGTATCACATTGTCCGAATGGCTTAGCCAAATTGCTTACAATACGGATCAATATGACTTCTGGCCTGAAGGCCGGTTCACACGAGCGATTAGTTGTCCGATTGGTCGAGCGATACAGTGTCGTCCAATCAATAGGACGCATCGTTTCTTGAAAGCACAAGAAACGATGCGTCCAATTGGTTGGGCGGCACAATGTCGCTCAACCAATCGGGCAACTATCGCACGTGTAAACGGGCCTTTACGATAGACATAGCCCTTGAGCGGCCGTGAACTGTGAATCATGACATTGAAGGTAGCATCCGACCGGCGGGCACTGGTTTCTCGCATCTATGCATCATTTGTGATATAAAATGGATAACATACTTAACAAAACACCCAATGACGAATACCAGCAATTGTTCATAGGCCGTTTGTTTATAATATAGGTAGAACAACTGGCGTTGGACTATATGTTTTGACCGTTGCTGGCCTAGTTAATTTGGTGGTGGTCGATATCAATTGTGCTTCACCACAAAGAGCCTCCTTGTCAGGCTGTTAATGTACAATGGCCTTATAAGAGGGGTTGTCTATAGAGAGGGGGATTAATGATCAGGGGAAACCCTTATTTGCTGCAAGACAACATTTGTTCATTTACGCACATGTCTGCGTATGCCTAGATGCCTTTATAGGTAGACGTTTGGGAGATCGATGTAGTCGGTTTTTTATTCGTATGCACTTTATAATCACGGCTGTAGTCGAATCCATCCAAGCAGGTCTAATGTTGGAAGTACTAGAACAACCAGTGCAATATTTTGCCAAATGAACCACTTTGAAAACAAGTGCACGCATTTGGTAGTACTCTGTTTTTGGCAAGCCGTCGTTACCTATGAATTTATGTGTATGTTTGTGCTTGGCTAGATATTTTTTATCGTCTTTTATCTGTTCTGATCACACACAATTAAATTCCTCCAGGTTGATATAATTTTGTAAACGGTGATCTTGCTGGTAATTACGACTGGAGAAAAATACATCAAGCAACATGCTTGACACATGTGACTCCACTAGGGTTATATATATATATATATATATATATATATATTTACTTACATATATTTTATTACATTTGCTAAACCTTTCGTGAATATTTTTGTAATAGTGTATGCCAATATTAACTGCCAATGTAGGAATCGTTTTTACGAAATTATCTGTTGATTTTGGTTATAACAAGACCTAACAAGAATGCTCCTGATTAAATATCGCTCGAAATATGAAACCCCGCTCAATGTGGACGTGCTCGTCCTAATTAGATCTCTTTACCTTTCTTTTTATGTGGCAAACAATATCGGCACGTAGACGTTGAAACAGATCGTCATAGATATTTGTGCCCGGGCCTCTACTACATTGCGCGTATGCGCGTGTGCGCGTGTGCGCGTGTGAGCGTGCGTGCGTGTGTGCGTGCGTGCGTGCGTGCATACGTACGTACGTTTGTATGTGTGTACAGTATGTGTGTGTGTGTGTGTGTGTGTGTGTGTGTGTGTGTGTGTGTGTGTGTGTGTGTGTGTGTGTGTGCAATTATGTGTGTATGTGTGTACGCGTGCACTTGTGTACGTGTATACGTACGCACGTAGGTATGTACACACAAGCACACACGCACGCACGCACGCACGCACGCGCACGCACGCACGCACGGACGCACGCACCCACGCACACACACACACACACACACACACACACACAACACACACACACACACACACACACACACACACACACACACACACACACACACACACACACACACACAACACACAACACACAACACACACACGTGCTGTAAATATAATTACAACACGACGTTATTGTGCATTTGTTGACAGGCCAGAGCTTCTATAAGCACGATCATTGCCACCACGACTAACGGTGCAGCATCGGTGCAACGAAGTCGACCCGACGCACCCTGGACGCCTCTGCAGTAGGCGGACTCATTTCTCGGAAGCAGCTTTGCATTAATAACACATGTGGGGAAGGAAGCCATTTGGGCGAAGTCACATAACTGGTGACAGCGGAGCTTGGTCCACCTGCGTCAAAATGTCGTTCGAAAGATATTCTCACGGGACCTCATAAAAAAAAAAGATTTAGCCTATCGCGAATCCGGTTCGTTTATGTCCTAATATATACTGAGTGAATAGTTTATGTCCTAATATATACTGAGTGAATAGTTTATGTAACATCCGCAGTCGATTTATTAAAAAAATCTATTTTTTTAAATCGTCGAAATAATTTACCTTAGTCGTTAGATCTGGTAAGTTTTAACATAGTGGATATCAAAAATTGTCAACATTGTGCGAGTCAATACTGATCATGGGAGTGACTTCCATCCTCTCGCCGATTACATGACACAGTTATACAATTTCACAAAGGGCGTAAATCGTGACTTTTTTCAGCGTTTCCAATTTCAATTCAATGAATTCTGAATCAAGCTTCAAACAATTTAATAATTTATCTGATGATTTCACACAAAAAAAACTACATGCAAAAGTCGCTCAAACGAGCTAGCATGTCCTGGACGCCAGGTAGGCTTGAATTTAGGAAAACTGAATTTGACATGAGACGGGCAAAAACAATTGAATTGAGGAGGAACCTTTCATAAGATTTAACACATTTATCGTGTTGCTAATATGTGTACTACTGGCCTCTTGTCCTGTTTGAGGCTCCTCTAAGAAAACACCCCGCACTTCTAGTTACGCTGGCCTACCCGAGGGAACACAACCTTTAAATGTCAAGCTACGGTGGTTTGGCGCCAACAAATGATCTTGCCAAACTTGGTTGAGTGATATCGGTTATCTAAATGTTAGATGCGTTGTGCTGTTTTGTCGATCGTGGTATCAACTACGAACTCCTTCCTTTCAGCACGGAATGCTAAAGCATTGCTCGCAAAATCGTGTTTGTAGTAGATATGCCTCTACACGCAGAGCCTGCACGGGAAAACACTCCCTATAATCCAAAGGTGTCCACGACAGTACATCATCTGAAACGTGTTGCCACCTGCGCTTACCACCCGATTTCAACGTTGATCATCGCCATAGCTGTCTATCCCAGGAGGGTTCTTAAGCGTGAGAAATTTTCTCAGCCAGGGTCTAGGGGCCGCAGGCCGCGAAGTCCCCAGTCCACGAACCTCAGTGAATGTCAAGGTCGTTTGGAGACGTGTGAAGACATTTTTTATTCCAAAAGTAAAGCTCGTCTTTAATACGTGCGTACACTGTTTTCCAACAGGTAATCTCAGCTCAGCTGTTGACCATCACTGACCGTGTGTCACATATTATTCGGTAAAAGGCGGATATGTTACCGGAAAAATTAAAATTAACAGGCCTTCGCTCATTTTCGCAAAAAAAAGGGCATTTTGTTTCATAATTTTCTTTGAAAATATGCGTGAGATGTCAGACCTTTGCCGTGAGAACGTTGTGGCGTTTAATGCAAACCCGTGAGTCTCACGACTTATGCGTGAGAGTTGACAAGTCAATTATCGGAACGTCCGCCAATGTGAGAGATTCCCAGAAATGCAATTTACCTAGACCGCTAAAGCCCGCCGCACACCGCCCGATTGTCTACGATCCGACGCATCTCGACCGTCGCAGCGTAGACGATCGGGCGGTGTGCGGCGGGCTTAATCCGTTTTGAGGCTACTACATTATTATGACGTACATGTTGACGTTTTTTCGCATAATTCCGAGCGGCTTACTTGTCCTAATTGTGATCACCTCAGTGACGTACATTAACCTTGGGCTGCGTGGTTTACTGCTAGCGATACGATGTTATCATGGTTCTGGTGATAATAGTGGTATTATTCATAAAAATGACAGATGTGTCCATCGCCTCATTCTTATTGTTTATAGGTAATAGTATCATTACATTCACTGATAAAGCTGTGCAACAATGTTGTGTTATCGACGCCAGCCATGCAGCATTGGCCTCGACAGCAACCGACAGCCGCGTGCGTATGACAGTGGCTTTAACTGTGATTAACAGTTACTAAGAATTATCTTTTCTTAAAACCACCGCTGAGTGGAATCACAAGACGTGTTTTTTTCCAGATGTTCATTCACAATGCATCACAGAACTCATTTGGCATTAGTGAAGACGAAACATTTTAACAAAAGCAATAATACTGTTGAGATAGCCCAGGGAAAGGTCAATTAGATTTACGCATATGCATATTTACATTCAATGCTCACTCCAGCAAGACAGCCCAGACAGTTCGATCGTATGGTTCTAATTTACTTTCTCTTTCCAAAGTTAAGACAAACACTGGAACCCGAGCTTTTTCTGTTGCATTAGTGAAGACGAAACATTTTAACAAAAGCAATAATACTGTTGAGATAGCCCAGCGAAAGGTCAATTAGATTTACGCATATGCATATTTACATTCAATGCTCACTCCAGCAAGACAGCCCAGACAGTTCGATCGTATGGTTCTAATTTACTTTCTCTTTCCAAAGTTAAGACAAACACTGGAACCCGTGCGCACGCACGCACGCACGCACGCACGCACGCACGCACGCACGCACGCACGCACGCACGCACGCACGCACGCACGCACGCACGCACGCACGCACGCACGCACGCACGCACGCACGCACGCACGCACGCACGCACGCACGCACGCACGCACGCACGCACGCACAAACACGCACACTAGCAAGTTAGGTATAGCATACACTGATCTGTGTTGCTTTATGTTGATACATAATATTAATGTCAAGAAGTGTCATTAATATTAATGTCAAGAAGTATATTTAAGAATTCCAACACGTTATATCTTTCACAACATGGTTTTTGCAATAGAATCAATGTTTGTTTTTTTGCATAATGACTGCTTTCATGCGAAAGGTCCCCGACAAGCTGAGCATAAATACGATGAGCTAGGAAAAGATCATAAAAAGGAAGGCCCAAATCAACACGCAGAAGGACTGTTGAAGTAGAGAGGGCCCAACTAGGTGGGAGTTCGTGGAGGACGGCAGAGATCCCCGGGAGGGTACTCCCTATACTGAGGTATACATGTATGTGCTGCGCAAATCCCCCTGTTTTGGGCCATTTTTCTCTCTCTCTGTCCGAAGAAAATTTTTTAATTTTCTCTCTTTGTACCCCAATTAAACCTGATAATTCTCTCTTTCATCGAAGAGGAAATTTCCCAATGAAAACATTCCGCCCGGGCTTACCTTACACTGCTCTGGCGGCACACCCCCACCGCTTTGGTACAGCAGTACCCCCACCCCCCCGCAGAACGCAGCTAGAGATCGTACGAAATGGCGGACGTCACTAAGTGGTCTTATACACTAACTAGGGTACAAAGAGGATAAGTAAGTAAGTAAGTAAGTAAATAAGTAAGTAAGTAAGAGATAAGTAATTAATCCGATGTAATGTGCTTCATAGGACAAAACAAAACACAGGATGCAATATGAGATTACTGTTGCGCACTATAATAAAAATAAATGTTAATCTAATCTGATTTCCATAGAAGAGTACCTTGATAATTTTGTAAGTTCAAATCATATTGATTGTGCGATGGCAGCGTTATATAGTGAACTGCGTAAATGCGTCTAGATTACGGTGATGAAAATGAAATATCACATATTTGGTTGTGGATATATGCATAGATAAGTTGTTAGCATTTAGCCAATCAATATTTTTATCAATATTATTTAGGAACAGGATAGTACTGTTATTATCTATTGACATGCTGAAAGTGCACAACTCCCATAATAGTATTGTGAATATAAGTAGAAGGAAATATCATATCGTTCATATAATTAACTAATTATAAAGGCCCATGTCTACATGTAACCGTGCGGTGTTACGTTTCAAAACTTTCAAAAATATACGTTTCTTATGCTGAATAATTACATAATATTTCTTAGACAAATTTGTAAAACTTATAAAGTACTCATTCTCGCAGCCGACGATAAATGAATGGACCATAGTGTATACTTAAATGTTAAATAAAATTGATAGATATATGATATGGACGGACTACACATTGATTGATAATTGTTGGATTCTAGATAAGCCATTGGATTCCTTCTCCATTTGTCATTTCGAGAGTGTTGCTTTTGGAAGACAATCTTGTTAAATCTACACAATGTGCAACAAACATTTTCCTTCCTCAAAATGTTGTCACATATTATGAATCATTTCAATTGTAAAACATTGTGCTGACAGCCACTTACGTAAACCGTGCCGGTTAGTGTTAAAGTGTTTCATGTTTACACATTGCACAAATAATCAACTGGCCCTGCTGGACAAGCCGTTTGATCTCCATCACAAAACTAAATATATCGACCAGGGCAGCACGTTTTCACGATACTGCCGATTGATGATAAGGTCATTTAAGTGCTGCATAGATCGATTAGGTCAGTTGCTACATAGATCCACTACATATAATTGTGCTTAGGATAACCAATTATACTCACGAGGCCACGTCGCGCACCAGACCGCTGCTGTTCTTCGCCAGTGTCCGTACCCACTGCCGAGTCGTAGCACAGCAGGCGCTTGCACTGACGCATTCATTCTCCCAGTTAGTGGCACATGCAACAGCACCACCGTCGTGTATTTCTACGCTCATATACATGCGCGGAAGTAGGTCTACTTGTCGGTTGGTGGGTTCCAGGGCCTCCGCGAGGAGCCGCTCATCCACACGCCTAACGAGGCTGGTATGATCTATGTTTGACAGTGAACTTTCCGGTTCTGGTAAATATAAAGGAATTCCATGTGGGTCACGTCATTCATCTCGAGTACGTCATTTTTTTGACTACATCAACAAACCGTTTTAGCTTAGTCCACATTGAAGATAAATTGATTATCGACAGAGGACAAGAAACTTGATAGTTTCGATGCACGTAAACTTTAAAAACAGCCCAATCAATCCTTGAAATCTCCTAGATTACAAATGTCAAATCTGGTGCTTGGCCCGTCAGCAGCTAAGGGAACTGACAACACTATTAATACAAATGTTTTCAGTAATTGGCGAGTTTGTTCTGAACAGCTTCTCATGTTAGGAGTCGATTGTGGAACGAGTAGGCCTGGTCACAATACCGGATAAAAGAGGTACATTTGTTCCAGGCCCCCCACAAAAAGCCGTCCCATAAAATATCCACAAAATCGGAGTTTTGGCGCTGCATATTTGAATAAAGAATCAAGAGTCCTACTCATGAATTCGTTGTCGACGTTTCTGCATTGACTTAGCTGAAAATGTCCGCACCCGCTAGAGGAATAGTACATCGAACCCTCCAGATTATGGTCGAGTGGAATAGACCTATTTGGATCCTTGCGCAACTTTTCGTGTCTTCATTACCGTCCTCGGTGTGCTCGCTTCGGACATAGAGAAGAGAGCCAAAGAGAGATACAACAGGCTGCTGGGAAACTTTAATCACCGAACGTACCTTTTAGTTTCAATATAGGGAATGAATTGATCCAGTTCGGTGGAATAGCTGCAGAAACTCTCACAGGTGATCTATGGAGCATCACCAGAGGCGACGATGTATCAAATGTTGATCAAGAGAAATCTCAGGGATGCTTTCCCCAATTACTCATATGTAATTGTTGAATTATTATTTCTTTAAATACGAAGACATTGCTTGTATATCTCACTTTAATTATTAGTAATTGTAGCGGAGAGAGGTCTTTTTCCACGTAGAATGTCTTTATCGGATCAGTGCTGCCAAAACGCGCAAACAGTTCTTTAATGCTTGAGAAAGTTCAACAGATGTACAATCAGATCTTACTTTTCACATGATCACGTCTCTAGAACCGTTGGTAACTTATTTGGTAGAAAGTATTTGATCACACTTTGTTTTCTCAGGAGAACTTGTACGATCTCTATTTTACGCTGTATTTTCTTGTCTTATTTCCTGCTGTATCATTGTATGCCGTAATTCGTGGTGGTCATTGTTCGCTGTATTTTGTGTCACCATACGCTGTATTGCCTATATATAAGATGATATATAAGATTATATTTGTATGCCGTCGTCGACAACAAACTGTCACTGCGCATGCTCAAACATAATTGAATAAATGTTAAAGTATGCGGTTACTTCAATAGTCAACACCACGCGTCTCGATCTTTGTGTTTGGCGCACTCGGTAAGGGTCCCACAAAACGTTTGTATCACCCCCTCCCCCCCCATTGTTAATTTGGCACTGTCTTTGGCATCAACACTCCCTCCTCAACTGGCTTAGCCCATCGCGAATAAGTATCGTTGATGTTCAAATCTGCAAAGTGTGTGTTATGTCTAAGCAATGTGCAGTCGGTTTCATAAAAGAACGCGTGCTTTGTTAATATCCTAGAAACAATTGACTTTGACGGTTAGTTTGGGTAAAGCTAAAGTGCGAATAGCCTTATGTCGTAGTACGACGTATAGAGCCGTATAGAGCCGTATAGAGTATGGTGGTTTCACCTAAAATAAATTTTAAAAAATGCGTACAGATGAGCTAGCATGACGTAGGGGATACTAGATAGGTTCAATTGTTCTCGAATTGAGTCTGAAACGAGGCAAGCGACACAATCGAATTCAGGATGGACCATTAAACCAAATTCCACACGTGACGTCTTGGAGAACGTTACACGCACTGCCGGATTAACCATGGTACAAGTGGTGCAGTCGTATCCGCCCCCCCCCACACACACCACACACGCACGCACGCATGAACCCACGCACCTACGCATGCACACACACACACACACACACACACACACACACACGCACGCACGCACGCACGCACGCACGCACGCACGCACGCACGCACGCACGCACGCACGCACGCACACACACACACACACACACACACACACACACACACACACACACACACACACACACACACACACACACACACACACACACACATGACCCTCCAAAACTCGGATTAATTTTGACACGATTTTATTGGACTTTAGTACCGCCAAAACACGGAAACAGTTAATTAGTGTTTCAGAAAATCCAACAATTGTACAATCAGCTCTGACTGTTCACACGATTACATTTCTAGAACAATTGGTAACTAATTTGGTGTAAAGTAGTTGGATATCTTTGTTTGCTCAGGAGAACTTGCACGGTCTCTATGTTACGCTAAACTGTTTCTCGATCTTGGTCGTTCACGCACTCTGTAAGGACCACATGTATTCCGGCCTTCCACATTGTTATTCCGGCACCGCGCATGGCTTACCTCTATCGAAATTTACAATATAAAAAACACGGGGACGCGCTCCCTGTTTCTAAAATATGTCCTCTTCTTAAACGGCACTATTCATCTCCAAACAGCGTTCTGCTAACTGTCACTTTGAATGAAATACGCATGCGTGCGACGTTCCTACGTCATTCCGATTATGAAATGTGCATGCGCTTTGACTGTATTTCTTGCGTATTTGGGGCGAGGCATTGGGCCATGGTCCGAAATTGCGTGACTAAGCTTGCCACCCCCCCCCCCCGAGATCCTGCATATGCAAATGTATTTTATGAGCGGGGCCAACCGAAGAGGTTATCTCCTACTATAGGTACTCATAAAGAAACACATCACTATGCATGTAAGGTTTCGATCGCTGATAGAGATTTAATCAGCATCAAACGATCGGTGAAGTCACGAATGATAGTGACAGCGTTCGTCCAGCCGTCGTGTTTTCACATCGCATAAAAACGCATGTGTGAGACATGCCTACGTCATTCCAACTATGAAATACTGCATGGATTACAGTCTTTCTATGAGAGCGTTCACAAGGTGCACAGCTTGGCTAGAATTTGGCAAGACTTCTCTTGTGAACAAGGTGCACAGCTGGGCTATGGAAATACATCGGCTGTTGTCTAATCCCACGAGCCAAGTTCACACAGGGATGCTGCGGTCGAGGACGCCGCAGAGATATTTCGGCAGAGGGTCGTGGGCAATGGTCATGTGATAGAACTCGACGCGGGGGGTCTACCTCAGCGTTGACAAGATGGAAAGCTGGGGCTACGGTCTTCGTTGGGATAAAACCGAACCCAACGAATACCGTATCACCAGCTTAATGGTCAAAATTCCTAGTAATAGATAGTGATCTGATGTCTGCTTCTTTGTTTTCTCGTGTGTCCAGAAGACTTCTCCACTTCTAGCCAATGGTTATCTGGTCGATCTGATTATCTGTGTTTCCATATGGTAAGGTCTATTGTGCTCTGTGTACTGTTTTGTTTGGGAAGACACTACCTCTATGATAAATAAGTTACTAAACGCATACAAATCTTTGAAAAGTTCTCCATTTTCATTCATGTCACCGATGCCATGTTTCCCCTCTCTTCGTTTCCCTGGAATCGGGCTCCCACTTTTGTTCAAGTTATGTGCTATAGTCATAGATAATAGTGCTAAAGTATACTCGGAGGTCAGTGACTGCTTTGGATTACTCCGCCACTTGGGGGAGATGGAAGTCATGGAACCAAGACAGATGCGACAGGCTACTGAGAAACTTATGAAACTGTTCTCATCGGATCTGGATGAAACTTTAGGGAATGAGCTGATCCAGTTCGGTGGACTAGTTGCAGAAACTCTCCCATGTGACACATGTGTCACATGGGAGAGTTTCTGCGACGATGTATCAGATGTTCAAGAGAAATCACTAGGATGCTTTCCCCAATGTGGAGGTACTGCTTTACGTATGTCTGACTGTGATGATTAATGACATGCCCGTCCCCATGGGGGTTCGGGGTATTCGAACGAATCCCCCTTTTTGAAAGAATTTGTTTATCTGTAGAATTTTTCAGGCATCATCCCAGAAATTCTCGGCCGATTGTGTACGCCCGAACCCCCCTTCCAAAACCCTTAGGATGGGTCTGAATAACAGTAACGGAGATATTTCCAAGTTGAAACAGACCAAGGAACATACTGGTTGATCTGACTCTGTTCAGTACGGAATGGACCATCACGCGTCATATTAATTTCAGTGCTGCCAACAGTTCATTAGTGTTTGAGAATGTTCAGTTCAACAAATCTGACTATTCACATAATCACATGTGGTAATTATGGTTTTGTGGAAGGTATTTGTATGTCACTCTTTGTCTGCTCATTAGAAACGATAAGATATGGGGCAAGCTTGGGATCAACTACATTGTAATTGGAATTGAAACACCAATTCAAATTCCGGAATTGGAATAGGAATTGGTGTGTTGCATTTAAAAGTAATTGGAATCGGAATTGATGAAAATATAATTTACATTTTTAGTTACTTTTAAATTATTTTTCAATGACGTCATGTAATTGTTATTATTCGTTACAGATAATCGATGAAATATAATGCGTGGCATATATCATACTTGTTTGCCAATATATACCATAAAGTTATATGTTGCGTTAAGTATGTATGTGGCTGCTCTGTACACATACTTTCAATTCGATATGGAATATATTATTGATAATTGGAACTGGTATTATGTAATTGGATTTGGTATGTTTGAGGTGTAATTGGAATTGGCATTGGAATTGACATAATGTAATTGACCCAAGGTCTGGTATGGGGTTACCTCCATAGCCAATACAACGGGTTTCTATATTTGTCTTTCACGCACTGCCTGGCCTCGCACATTGTTAATCCGACACTGTTTATACGCAACACAAAGTTCCTTCTATGGAGTGGTAATAGGCCTGTCATATGACGATACTCTACAATTGTACTAAAACTTAGTTATTTGCATTTCGTCACCAAATTGTGCATTTTCGAATATATATAAACAGATGCACGATCACTGTTGTAACACGTTTTGCCAAGATATTGTTTAAATTTTATTATATAATAAAAAGTATCAGCGTCGCAATGTTTGGCCGTAAAACGGTCGCCGCACGAACTGAAAAAGATGACGTCATTGTTCCTCCATTTTTTAATTCCCGTTTATACAATTTCTAACGGTAGATATACTACAACAATAAATATACTACAACAATAAATATACTACAACAATAAATATACTACAACAATAAATATTAATGCACAATATATAATATGGTTAATTTAGGCGTAATGTGAGATTGATAAATTTATAAAATTGAGGCATTTTAGTTATATGAAACATCACTCCCTACGAGTTAGAAAATGAAAATCGCCGTATATTCCCTTCAAGTTTGATGTTATATTTTCCTTAGCAAATAGGATTAATTGAACATATTTGAAAAGACAATTTTACCATATATACCAAATTGGGTACTTTACTATTGATTCACAACGTAAAAACTATGCTATGATGCCAATAGTTGTATGACGTCACAAAAGGTAA
Source organism: Lamellibrachia columna (assembly GCA_963662155.1). Lineage (NCBI taxonomy): Eukaryota > Metazoa > Annelida > Polychaeta > Sabellida > Siboglinidae > Lamellibrachia > Lamellibrachia columna. The sequence goes on from OY759272.1 coordinate 3,098,085, forward strand.
TGTTGTTCTCAATAAAAAAACTAATTAAAAACTAATTTGTGTGCGCGCGTACAAACGTGGGTGGGTGGGTGCGGCTGCTCGCGAGCGTGTCCAATCGATGGATCCAAAGTTTATAATCTCGCCAATGCTTGATTGAACATCAATATGGTGGAAATGTTAAAAGGAAAACAAAAACAAAAACAGACTACTGCAGGTGGAGTTGTATGACCTTTTGTCGATTAGTCTCGGAAATGTAATTTCAGGCATCGGTTACAATTTCCGAATGGATTTGAAAACCTGCTTGCTGACTAATTAATCTTCCGTCGCACTCGCACAACAAAGCGACTGGTTGTTTAGCAACTCGTAGTAAAAGTGTACTTTATGAACATATTTAGATTCTGATTTGGGCATTAAATTTTCTCTTTTCCTCGCAGTCAACGTACTATTTTGCTGTTACTGCTTTATCTGTGCATTGTACTGTACTGTACTGTACTGTACTGTACTGTACTGTACTGTACTGTACTGTACTGTACTGTACTGTATTGCACTGTACTGTACTGTACTGTACTGTACTGTACTGTACTGTACTGTACTGTACTGTATTGCACTGTACTGTACTATACTGGGTATGAAGTGATACGTTATCACTGCATTGACAGCGTAATACAGATGAAACGATACGTGATCACTACATTGACGATGTATTTCACTGCATTGACGCCGTATACTGTTTCTGCAGTGATACGTTTTCACTGCATTGACGCCGCACTGTATATGCATTGACACCGCACTGTATATGCATTGACACCGTACTGTATATGCATTGACACCGTACTGTATATGCATTGACACCGCACTGTATATGCATTGACACCGCACTGTATATGCATTGACACCGTACTGTATATGCATTGACGCCGCACTGTATATGCATTGACACCGCACTGTATATGCATTGACGCCGTACTGTATATGCATTGACCCCGCACTGTATATGCATTGACACCGCACTGTATATGCATTGACACCGTACTGTATATGCATTGACACCGTACTGTATATGCATTGACGCCGTACTGTATATGCATTGACCCCGCACTGTATATGCATTGACACCGCACTGTATATGCATTGACACCGTACTGTATATGCATTGACACCGTACTGTATATGCATTGACGCCGCACTGTATATGCATTGACACCGCACTGTATATGCATTGACACCGCACTGTATATGCATTGACACCGCACTGTATATGCATTGACACCGTACTGTATATGCATTGACACCGCACTGTATATGCATTGACACCGCACTGTATATGCATTGACGCCGTACTGTATATGCATTGACACCGCACTGTATATGCATTGACGCCGCACTGTATATGCATTGACACCGTACTGTATATGCATTGACACCGCACTGTATATGCATTGACGCCGCACTGTATATGCATTGACACCGTACTGTATATGCATTGACACCGTACTGTATATGCATTGACAACGCACTGTATATGCATTGACACCGTACTGTATATGCATTGACGCCGCACTGTATATGCATTGACACCGTACTGTATATGCATTGACACCGTACTGTATATGCATTGACACCGTACTGTATATGCATTGACACCGCACTGTATATGCATTGACACCGTACTGTATATGCATTGACACCGCACTGTATATGCATTGACACCGCACTGTATATGCATTGACACCGTACTGTATATGCATTGACACCGTACTGTATATGCATTGACACCGTACTGTATATAAGGGGGGCAGCCGTGGCCTAATGGTTAAGGTGTTGGACTCTAAATTCGAGGGTTGTGAGTTCAAGACCCACACTGGGCACGGTTCGTTTTCGAAGCTTAGGCAATTTCGTTTACCCTACTTTGCCTCAGTCTCAGCTGCAAATGAGTACAAACACTTGTTTGGAAGGTACCTAGTGTCCCGTCCAGGAGAGTCAGTATAACTGCACTCTAAGTTGCTTCGCACTACAGAAACCAGGTTTAAGCACTGGCCATATAAGCCTTCATGGCTTCCTAAGGCATAATGCCTGGGGGATGACTTTACCTTACCGTACTGTATATGCATTGACGCCGTACTGTATATGCATTGACACCGCACTGTATTGCACTGTACTGTATTGACGTCATACTGTATATGCAATGATACATTATCACTGCACACCGAATACTATATACGCAGACAATGGCTAAGCCATTATTAAAACAACATGGGCAGACTTGTGATGCTAAGTTTATGGGTTCAGAAAATACTTGCTCAAGGATTAGCCAATTACTCCCCTTTGTTGTGTTACCCCACACAGAGCATGGTTTCATATCTCTGCAGGTAGACCAATTATACATGTGTACTTAGAGCATGTGCTAATGCAGGTGAAGGTGTAAATTGATATAGAGAACTGTACCGTTTTATACGGAGTGATCAATTCATTCAATTCAATTCACTTTGCGGACTTCAATTCCAAGTCAATTTGTTTTTGATCAATTCGATTTAATTAAAATTCACACAATTGTTTGATCAATTCAATTCAAATTCGATTAAGAATTGACCTCAGGCCTAATATGCAGTGACACGTTTTCACCGTGCTGACACCGTACTGTATATGCAGTGATACGTTATCACTGCATTGGAAGCGCACTGCATATGCAGTGATACGTTATGACCGCATTGAAAAGGTACTGTATATGCAGTGGTGCGCCGTCGCTGCATTGACAGTGTACTGTATATGCAGTGGTGCGCCGTCGCTGCATTGACAGTGTACTGTATATGCAGTGGTGCGCCGTCGCTGCATTGACAGTGTACTGTATATGCAGTGGTGCGCCGTCGCTGCATTGACAGTGTACTGTATATGCAGTGATATGTTAACACTGCAAATACAGTGTAGTGTATATGCAGAGATATGTTATCACTGCAATAACAGCGTACTGCAGATGCAGTGATACGTTAATATATGTGATAGAATGTCATAATGTCGTTGCTATCACCAACTGACAATGGTCCACGATCAAAAGAAACCATCACTTGAAGAAATGACCGTGGCCTCGCAAAGTTACGCACTATGTTGTCACTATGTTGTCACTGTTGTCATCGTCATCGTTTCTTGACATCTCATTTGGTACTTTCCAACCAGTGGCATTGTTCGCACATCACCAAACTGTACCTCCTCCAACGCAATCCACCAAATAACCGGAAGACGTCATTGTGTGCAATAAACATACGTTTTGGTTAATAAACTTCCTTTCCGGTAAACAAATCATCTCCATTGTCTTCTTTTTGACCATCACTCACTCTCCCAGCATATCTCATTCTAACAATTATATTTTTGGCAACAGGAAACCACTGAGAATTTCCGCCGCTGCCAAATGGATCTAATTCGATACCCGACTGTAATTCCGAGATATGGGGTACGGTTGCGTAACGGTTATAGAACGACGGGTTCTCAATCGAGAGAACCCGGGTTCGAATCCTCTTGCTGCCGTTCCGAGGCTTTGGCAATTTCGTTCATCCCTCGTTGCCACAATGAACTCAGTTGTCTATGAGTGCCTGTCTACAGACAGTTGTGGATATGTGAACGGATAGCCTTCGCGCAGTAATTGCAAATTACACCGTTGGAAGGAACAGGTCTGGCAGGGGGTGAAGTGTAAAGCGCTTTGAACAGTCCCGACAACTGGACACAGCACTAAATAAGAACGTATCTTTAGATAATGCTTTTTCTGAAGTTACACATCTTTGGACCACAACGTATCCGAATCCGAATCTCGGCTTTTTTCTTTCATGGAAACGTGAAGTTAATGACGGTATTTGCCGATTGATGACCACGCAAATACATTCGGTCGAGCTACCACTGGTGCTGTTGATATTCCAGATTAGCTTTTCATGACCCCCTCGCCCATCAACTTTACCTCATTTTGAGATAACTGTTCCAGCACACGGAATTGTGTTGTTGTAGTTTTCGATATCACACATAAATAATTGTGCGGTTAAGTTAACACAATTATTATATAAATAAATCATACAGTGTTATGATACTTTAATTGTTTTCGTAATTAACCGCTAACGTTCGCTGTTTGCATCGAAATTGATTGTGTGGTCAGTGAGACGGTCTCAACTAATAAGAGTTTCTGGTAATTTGACCTTTCTGCCGTAATGACAGACTGGCAATAACAGCATCTTCTTCCGTGATGAACCACAATAAGGCGATACTGACCGTCGTTAATATGACATTTAGAAAGATGAGACACTAGGTGTTCAATAATGAAATATAAAGTAGTTATTCTACGCTCCATCGCGGTTGTGGTGATTCAAATCTTACGCGTGTTGACAGAGCTGGAAACATGACAATGACAGGTGATGTATTGTTGGATATTGGAGATTGTCAGATGAGGAGATGTAACAAGAACGTCAATGTATCGGACGCCATTGTGTTGTCTGTCTTCAGCAACACATACTTATATTGTGTTGTGTTGTGTTGTGTTGTGTTGTGTTGTGTTGTGTTGTGTTGTGTTGTGTTGTGTTGTGTTGTGTTGTGTTGTGTTGTGTTGTGTTGTGGTACTAACAATAAGACGAGAAACGCAACTTACCATCGATATAATGACCATCAAACGTGAAACGTGAAATGTCATTGTGTTGCACCGTGAAACACAAACATATATTACCAGAACTGTTATATTACCGTGAAACGTACGGTTTCATACGGCCAACGCTGGACGGTAGCCAGCAATTTCCCGACAGAACTTAATCACCCGAGCATTTGCACAAGGTCATTTCCACTAAACTCGATAGTGACGGTGATTGTTTTTACTCAAAGACAAGACAATCACCAAAGGTTATGTGGAAATTGTGCGAGCGTGAGTGCGTGCGTGCGTGCGTGCGTGCGTGCGTGCGTGCGTGCGTGCGTGCGTGCGTGATTGCTTGCGTACATGCGGGCGTGTGTCTTGAAGTATATACTGTTAAAAGTAATAATTAATTATCTTGCAGTTTGTAACGTCACCTCCCAAGGTGGGGTGAGCTCTCAAATGTTATAATGACTTGGTGACTTCGATGGAATGATTCTGCAGTAGATGCCGTGACTGCTTCCTGGGTGAGCGAATTCCACATTAGGATAGAGCGAACATAGAACGAATGCTTGTAAATCATGCAGGAGGCTAGTAGTGTTCGGAATTTATGCTCGTGGTGGTGTCTATTGCGAGCATCTGCGGTGACAATGATGGTTGGCACACAGATGCGAATTAGTCCATGGTGTATATTAAAAAAACATAACTGCATCTCTAATGCAACGTCTGGTACGTAGTGAATTCAACATGAGGTTAGCACACATGGCAGTGACACTTGACATTTTCTGAGAGTCAACAGCGACAAAACGAGCTGCAGAACGCTGCACTTTGTCAACAATGTTTGTCTTGGTGTGGGGTGACCCGGCGCAAGTAGCAGACTGAAGCGTCGGTGGAACGGGTACCGCATATGTCGTATTCCTCACTCGGGGTGGCGCCGCATGCAGTGTTATTATTTTTTTTTTGGGGGGGTCATTGAGACTTCGTCAGACAATCTCTTAGGGGGCCGATGAGACTGAAGAGTTCCATTCCGTCAGACTTTTTAGGGGGCCGCTTTGTTAGAACATTTTAGGGGGCCGATGGGATGGAACAGTTCCGCTTCGCCAAACAATGATTTAGGGTTCTGATGAGACTGAACAATTCCGCTTCGTCAGAACATTTTAGGGGACCAATGGGACTAAACAATTCCGCTTCGTTAGATAATTTTTAGAGGGCCATTGAGACTGGAGAGTTCCGCTTCGTTAGAACATATTTAGGGGGCCAATGGGACGGAACAGTTCCTCTTCGTCAGACAACGGTTTAGGAGGCCGATTAAACTGAAAGAGTTCCATTTTTTGTTGGGGCCGTTGGCGTTGAGACATGATAGCTTCATCAGAATGTTTTTCGGGAGTCACAATAACCCGGAACACCCGGAGTACTCCCGGAGTACTCCCGGCGTACTCCCGGCGGAACTCCGGCGTAAACAAACTGACCTCCCATGGAACCAGCGGCAGAACTCCCGCGGACTTACAGCAGAAAAGCCCCCCCAATCAATAATTATTATTTTATGAAGCGCGACTGGCGAGCCAAAAGCCAAACGTGCGGCTGTCGGCTTTCCCATATTTAGCAGTAAACTTTTAGTCGCGGGTTCAATTCCAACAAGAGGCAAACTTTTTTCGTGCTTTTTTTATCTTAGGGTGCTTTTTGTTTTGCATAATCATAATGCTGTGTTGTATTACTAAAATAATTTAGTTATCGAAATCACACAAGAATAACAATATAGACGTAGGCCTAAATGTGTTTCAATCCGATCAATGATGCCATCTGCTTTAAGGGTCCCGACATTTGGAATAGAAAAAATATCCGGCATTTCATAGAATTGACGTTATTTATTGGCAGTATTATCATTTTAGTTTCACTTGCCCTAGACCACAAAAAAACTAGCGACATTTAACGCTTTCTATGGAATTTCCGTCGTTTGTGCCTCGGTGGATGGTGGGTGCATAGACGTGTGTCGCCACGTCTGATAGACAGCACGATACGTGACGTTAGCTCATTCTGTTCTGGCCACGAACTACTGGCGTGAACTACTATTTTGAGGAGGAGTAGCGCCGTTGGTGGCGTGACCAAAGCGTAGACGATGATGGTGCATTGGCTAGCGTACCACCCGATGTCAGCAGCAGACGAGTTTTCTCAGATGGTGCTGGAGACAATGCCAATGCCAGTGCTAGTAATATTCACAGAAAGCAAGGTTGAGAAAACCAGTTCTTCTTGTAAATAGTACACACTGTCACGTATAATTCAATTTAACAAGATTTAACAAGATTTGCCATCCAAGCCAAAGGCCCAGATGGCACGTGGACAAGGAAGCCATTGGCTTATCGAGAGTCCAACAATGTTCATCTACTTATAACCCGCCCTCCTGAGATATGTGTCAACCTTGTTTTTAAACAT
>OY759272.1:3110087-3245087 GCA_963662155.1 Lamellibrachia columna
ATTAAATTGTATTGTCTTGATTTTTTATTTGCTTTTGAACGTTTGTTTTAAAATTCAGTTGTTTTCTCTCTCCTAATACGATGGCGCCGTTGATTTGTTTGGCTTTCAATTGTTTCAATATTTGTCTTGGGACAACGTGATTTTTTATTTCTTTATGAAAATGTAATGAGTTCTTGTATTTTCAGATCAACGATATATACAGCATTGGCAACTTCGCTGAAGACTCACTGGCCTAGTTTGAGGCACACACCTGAACACTGCAACTAATGCAACATTGATGGAACTGTTGAACTACTGTCATTTGTTCCCGGCTGTTCGTAAAGCCGTACTTGTTGCGTTGACGGTTCCAGCGTCTGTCAAGTTGAACGGTCTTTCAGCACCTTGAGGCGAATTAAGACCTGGCTTCGTTCATCGAAGCCTACTGAACGCTTGTATGGCTGTGCATGCTTAGCATGCATCGACAGAAGGTGATGGACAGAAAGGATGCAATCATCAAGGACGTGATTGACCGCTTGGGATGAAAAAAAAGGCGTCGCCTGCATTTTTTATTCAGCCAGTAACTGGAAAAGTACATTTCATCGTTGTATGTGCAATGTTTGAATACATGGTGTATGCCTTACTATGCCTGTGCTTTGTTCCCAAATTTCTTGCCACTCGCCATTTTCCACGGGCAGCCCTGTCTCCTGCTGCCCTCCAGGGTGCCTTACAGGGTGGTTCAAATGGTGTTGTGTCGGGTGATGTGGCCAGACCAGGAGAGCTTTCGTCGTTTCATCGTTGAGAACAAGAGCTCTTGCTTTCCAGCGAGGGAATTCACTAGCTCTCGTGTCCAGAGAGGAGAATGGTTACAGCAAGTGCTCTTTAGAACTTAAGCTTGATTTGAAAGCTGATGTATCTGCTCTTCCAGATGATGTTTAGCTTTGACATAGCAGATATGGCCACAGCGATAATTTTATTCCTCCAGCAGTTAATTCAGATGCCTTCTCATATTCTTCTTTTTTATTTCTTTATGAAAATGTAATGAGTTCTTGTATTTTCAGATCAACGATATATACAGCATTGGCAACTTCGCTGAAGACTCACTGGCCTAGTTTGAGGCACACACCTGAACACTGCAACTAATGCAACATTGATGGAACTGTTGAACTACTGTCATTTGTTCCCGGCTGTTCGTAAAGCCGTACTTGTTGCGTTGACGGTTCCAGCGTCTGTCAAGTTGAACGGTCTTTCAGCACCTTGAGGCGAATTAAGACCTGGCTTCGTTCATCGAAGCCTACTGAACGCTTGTATGGCTGTGCATGCTTAGCATGCATCGACAGAAGGTGATGGACAGAAAGGATGCAATCATCAAGGACGTGATTGACCGCTTGGGATGAAAAAAAAGGCGTCGCCTGCATTTTTTATTCAGCCAGTAACTGGAAAAGTACATTTCATCGTTGTATGTGCAATGTTTGAATACATGGTGTATGCCTTACTATGCCTGTGCTTTGTTCCCAAATTTCTTGCCACTCGCCATTTTCCACGGGCAGCCCTGTCTCCTGCTGCCCTCCAGGGTGCCTTACAGGGTGGTTCAAATGGTGTTGTGTCGGGTGATGTGGCCAGACCAGGAGAGCTTTCGTCGTTTCATCGTTGAGAACAAGAGCTCTTGCTTTCCAGCGAGGGAATTCACTAGCTCTCGTGTCCAGAGAGGAGAATGGTTACAGCAAGTGCTCTTTAGAACTTAAGCTTGATTTGAAAGCTGATGTATCTGCTCTTCCAGATGATGTTTAGCTTTGACATAGCAGATATGGCCACAGCGATAATTTTATTCCTCCAGCAGTTAATTCAGATGCCTTCTCATATAGCTTCTTTTCACACATATTTACTAATTGAAACTCGTGCCGTAATATCTCACCGTAAGTAACTGTGGGTGACCACCGAATAGTTCTCCCTGTTATCAATGTAGATGTAAATAATGTGCAGATATAAAATGGCCACGTAGAAATTATACGTCCTCAAGATTACATAATGTATTCAGTAAAACAAACTGACAAAACACACATTATCATAACTAATTTTAATTAAGTAACTGTTGGAAACTACTAATTACTACTAACTGAACTATGATGTAGTGCCGCCTTAGTAAATAAAATCTGGTTCAGGAAAGTTAATCTCGTCTTCACAGAGAGCCGGTTCTACAAAGACGTAAATAAACATCTCGTCGTAACGCCGAGGGTTATGCACATTGACATCCACATGGGGACCATTAGTATGCGATTAATATAACTAAGAATGTGGAATGAATAGTAAAATTACTAACAACTCAGGTAGACAGTATGATTTACTACATTTTACATGGTGTGTAGCAAATAGTTAGTAGCGTATAATGGTACGCATAATGGTTTTTGAAAATGTCTTGTCACAATTTTGTTGGGTATTTTACTTGTTTTGGAAAACGATCAAACTGTTAAGGGATTAACGAGGAATGCCGTAGAACCACGTTGGACACGTTACTACATCGCCTCGGCCACCAGTATTGGGGTCCGTGCGTATCTGTTCGATGCAAAATGTTCCTTGATATATTCTCCTCCCATCTCGTCGTAGTCAGTCCGGTTGATGCAGCACGCTCCGAATGCTGCGGACTGGGCCATTTGTTTCGCTCCGTGCCACGCTCCGAGGACGGGGTCTCGGGCGACGTGGACGGCAAAAGTCGACTGGAAAGGCCGGATGGCACGGAGGTCACACTCGATTCTCTCCTTCAGAAAAGGGATGCTGCTGCAGCCTCCGGTCAGGAAGACGTTCTGTGGGGAGAAAGTAGATTATATTATAATGCCGTTGAATTAATTTGTTTCAACAGCTATGGATAACTGTGTGTGCGTGCGTGCGTGCGTGCGTGCGTGCGTGCGTGCGTGCCTGTATCAGTTGTTGATGTTGATAAATATATAGCTAATTAGGAGTGTCGCACACATTATTCATAATATCCACAAAGGATGCTGCCCATTTCACTTCCAAGAAGATAATTTAATTTCTATGTTCAGATGCTTGGATGTCACTACAATGCCAAACTTGTGGCTAATTAGTATCTGCCAATTGTCACATATATATTTGCTCCGTCTAGGGGGTCGTTTGGGGGAGTGTGTCTCTTCCTGCCTATTGTTATTATCTGCTAATTGTCATATATGTTTGTCCCGTCTAGGGGGTCGTTTGGAGAGTGTGTCTCTTCCTGCCTATTGTTATGATGGTATATTTGGGATGTGTGCATGGAAGTTAACTGGCGTCTTCACACACAGTTATGTATGTGGCTGGCATTGGCGTGATATTCTTGATTTGCTCGTCGTTAGTTTTTAGTATTTCGATTAGGTGCGTAGCCCCAAAACCATAATATTTGTTTCGCTTTAAGTCAAATAAACGCACGATTCTCAACAAAGGCAGTGTACGTCTAGCAAAAGCCGAACGACGTAGCGGGGGCGTGCGTGTCACGATGTACGCGTGTGCGTACACAGTAAAAACGATAAAACCTTTATTGTGGTCCAGTAATCATAACAGCGTTACGTTACCTAGCTACAACGTGACGTACCTGTACGAGCCGGCGCTGTTCATCGGCGGAGAACTTATGAAGGATGAAGTCGATGGTATCCGTCAGGCCGGCTTGTTCGACCCCAACCATGGATGGCTGCAGCAGTAACTCCGGCACTCTGACACAAACATTGCAACATCAGTCACCCTCAAGCACGTCCAACATGACATGTGGCAGCAACAGACACGCATCCGTATATGTCCCCATATACAGCTAGAGCAACTAAAACCTTAGTTGTGTAGAACGCCTAAACGAATGTGGTTTAACAACCCTAGAGACAATGAGGTTAAGAGGAGATCCGATTGAAGTTTCTAAGGTATTGAATGGGTATGGAAATATTGATAGAAATATATTTTTCTCACTTAAGAAAGATAGTAGAACTAGAGGACACGAAGTGATGGATTAGTGTAGACTGGATATGAGAAAGTATTCATTCTCACAGAGGACAATAAATGAATGAAACAGATTATCTATAGATTGTGTGTCATCGGGAAATGTGCTGTGTTAGTGTACGTGCGTCATACAACTGTGTTAGTGTACGTGCGTCATACAACTGTAGCATTTTTCAGACATATGCATTCATCAATATGGCGCACGTTTATAATGCTTTTCTGTCTGTAACCAAACGTACTGTTGTTTTTACTGAGTAAGGTAAATTGTTGACCGGTTGAAATATGTTTTACGTATTCCTTCATTTCAAACTAACTTACTGATATTCGCCACGCACATTATGATAACACAGTTAACTAATCCAACACAACTATAACAGACCGACAAGTGACATATTTGCTCAGTCGTCATCATTGTACTTAGTCCAACTTCCTGTCTAGGTCGACCTGTTTCTGATAACTAGACGCCCCCAAGCTTCAAAGAACGTTCTAACAAAATGCCAATTGTTACCCGTCCGTAAATCTGAGCGAGCAATATTATTGGTTAATACATTAACTGGGAAAACAGCGTTTCAACAGGTCGATATGACAGGGGTACTGATGCAGTCTGAAGCCTTGGCGGCGAGGGTAGACGACATGGTCAATACAGAAAATCAACATATACCAGAATGTCACTGCGATAATCTAAGCTGAGGAACATGAACGTGAAGCCAACATTGATTCTATGGGTACTTGACTTTCTCACGAATAGGTCACAGTATGTGAAAGTGAATGGTGCTTCACCTTCCAGTGTAAACACGAACGCGGGCGCACCTCAGGGAAGTGTTATCTCCCCTGTACTGTACACCATGTACACCTCAGGGAAGTGTTATCTCCCCTGTACTGTACACCCTGTACACCTCAAGGAAGTGTTATCTCACCCTGTACACCTCAGGGAAGTGTTATCTCCCCTGTACTGTACACCATGTACACGAGTGATTGTAGGCCAATCCAACAGAACAGCAAGGACATATTTCTCAAATATGCCGATGATATATGTTTGGCTGGATTCATCTGCCGTGACGACAACACAACTCATGATTGCTAAGTTACAGAGAGGTATGTGCGAACTACAGAACTATATACATGCATGTTCTTGCTGGTTGCTTGCATTAAGTTGGGTATTTTTTGCAGGTTTTTGTACTTTGTATTTTTAACTCGTTGCCGTAGTTTTATCAAATGCATATCCATGTTTTTTGACCAATAAAGGTATTGTTATTATTATTATATTGTGTTGCCTTTTCCGATTCTGTGTAATCAGAAATTCAACTCACCGAATACGTTCAATGCCAATATACAGTTTGTAATATTCAGCAATGTCAAAGGTCATAGCTTCTTGTTGGTTGGGGCTGAAATAGAACGTCACAAAAAATAATATTGTACTTTTCAACGTTAATTAGTGCATGTGATGCTAGTTTTATTTATACATTTTACTCATACATGTCACTCGTACATTTTTTGGTAAAATCATAAATATGCTACATTTAGCCAACGATATGACATAGACAGTATAGGGACATAAATCCCACACACTTATGCTGCAGACAGTTATCTACAAACACTATATATATATATATGCACATATATATATATGGGATAGCTCTGATGTTTTTTGGCTAAAGCACACCATTTTTGTTTGGCCTAATACTAATTGCTTTAGCCAAATTATTTATATGTGCATCAAGACATTTGACAACAAATGTTCATGTATTCTACATGCTTTTCAGCGAAAATGCTAGTGGCCAAATTGGCTCAAATGGGTAACTTTTGTTTAGGCAAATCCAATACCATGTGGCCTATGGCCCAAATGGTCACTGGTAGCGCTAGCCTAGTATATATATATATATTTTAATTACTGCTGATACCACATGCCCATGCTCTTTTTTGTATGTACACTGTACGTACGTATGTGCGAACGAACATACGTACATATACACCCTGTACATGGGTCAGTTTTCCCGAAGTGTACAATTTGCCCAAATCTTGACCTTGTGGGGTTATAAATGGCTTTAGAATAACTGCATATAGCCATTTTTTAACAATGGTCCAATAAAGAAGACATGAAGCAGCTAGAAAATCTATTTTGTTTATGATAAGATGATAATTTAAAGATCTGTGGCTTGTGAACATCCCAAACGTAGATCACCACAAGAAAAACTAAATTACTAAATGTGAGATAATCTAATGATCTAAAGTAGTGTTTTCCATCACTACCCACATGTCTGAGTATAATCATCTCAAATTACTGTACGTTTTCGAGTTAGAATACTTTTTCTGTGGTCCTATACTATGTGGAGTATACTTTTGGACCATACGATATCGAGTCTTTAGGTGTGTATACTGGGCTGTTATAAAGTAGCTGGGAATGCACGGTATCTCTATATCCTTAGGTCACACCATAATCAATAACATACCCAAAGTTGAAATTTCCATATTTATTATGTTTAGAGTTATATACATCTTTGAAAATGCTCAAACCAATTTTATACTGGATTTGATATCGTATGTTCTACCTAACTGGGACAGTTTATTCTCTGAACTACCATTCCTTCCATATGTTTAATGTTATAAATATGCTGTACATGTAGTAATCTCTTTATATTCGAAATATCAAATCGTTCCATTGGTGGCATCCTTATTTTGTGGGGTAAATCAATGGATGTGGAATGTACAGTAGGTCTGGAACGTATGTTATCGCTGGAAACTTGGAAACGCTGCACAAACCAGCTAAATAACGATGATAGCGCCATCTACACAGATGGTGGAAGAACTTCATCGCTGTAAGTTATCGGGAAACGCTCTTTGCTACTTTTTCACTCCCTATGAAAGAAACATCGCTAGACACACCTCGAAAAGTGTCAATATTGATTGAATTGGTACTCAAGATTAACCAGGACGTGAAAGTTCGCAGAATTTATGTCGAAAACCCGCAGTAAAACAATGGATGTCTGCACGAAAACTGAAGCCACAGATTTAATTAATTTAGATGTTTAGTCAAAATGTGTGGCACGTACGATATATCATGGCTTACAATCTGTGAACTGTATGTTCTCTTCCGGTATTTAGGTGATACTGAATGTGTGGGTATGTTTGTATGCTCAAATTGTACGAGAATTGCACCGATATCAAAATGTTTATCCAAATGTTCTTTTCTATGTACATTGTTACAGCACTCTTTTGATGTGGTTACTAAGTCCCGGCAGTCCATTGAGAACAGCAGTGCGTTGCAGCCGTCCAGCGGCAAGTCTACGGTGCAGCCCCGGACCGCACTCATTGATGAAATGGCGTAAGTCATCCATACCACTTTTTAATTTATGTAAAGTTATTTTCTGTCATTGGATTTTATCTGGTATTTCTTTCACATTTTGATTTGCATGTTTACATATTTTAATTCCACATCTTTTTTTGCAGGAAAACTAGTACAAAAAAGGACCTCACACAGTATTGCAGTATGCAGTATTGGCACAAGCGTAACCGTGGAGACCCCACCTCCTGCGCCACCTTCTGCCCCCCACCTGCCAGCCGTGGACACCTTACCTCCTGCGCCACCTTCTGCCCCCCAGCCAGTTGTTGACAGAGTTGATATTTTACTCTTTTGGAGAGATGAAATTGTTAATATTTTAATTAGAAGACATATCAGGGATGGTGCTTAGCACAGCAAACGGTGCTCAAAACTAATTTCACATGACAAAAATACCAGCCACATTTGTATATATTGCCAGTTTTTTTGGGGGCAAGTTTGCCTTTGGACCCCCCAAAGAAGGTGACTGAGGTTGTTCACATATGAATTTTGGCAATTTTTATAAATAAAAGATTTTTGCTTTACAACATAATGCCTTATGTAGTTCTTTCTCAGAGAAATCTGGATGAGAATTCAGATCTACAAGTATCAAACTAATATGGAACAATTTGTCATGAATACTAGTTATGACGTTTACGAAATTTAGGTTTAAAAATTACACCTTTCTGGCGATGTTTCAAATTTCTACCCAAATTTCAACCGACCACATTTCATATTTGTTTTAAGAGAATGAAGTGAATTTTTCTACAGGCCATTTTATCAGCTAAGGTTATTTTCATTTCATACGTTCCACCCAAAAAGGACTAAATGTTTGACAGGCGATAAAATCTGAACCCCATAGGAGTAAGTCAGTATAATGGACATTTCCTGAAAGCTGAAGACGTCCTCTCTTAGGATAAATAGATTTAACAAGATTTAACAAGATTTGCCATCCAAGCCAAAGGCCCAGATGGCAAGTGGACAAGGAAGCCATTGGCTTATCGAGAGTCCAACAATGTTCATCTACTTATAACCCGCCCTCCTGAGATATGTGTCAACCTTGTTTTTAAACATATTCACGCTGCTAGCAGTTACACAATCTGTAGACAATTTGTTCCATTCATTTATTGTCCTCTGTGAGAACGAGTGCTTCCTGATGTCCAATCTACATTGATCCTTTACTAATTTTACCTCATGTCCTCTAGTTCTGCTATCCTTCTTGAGTGAGAAAAACATATTTCTATCAATATTTTCATACCCATTCAATATCTTAAAAACTTCAATCTGATCTCCTCTTAACCTCCTTGTCTCTAGAGTTGTTAAACCACATTCTTTCAGGCGTTCTTCATAACTAAGGTCTCTCAGTTCTGGAATCATTTTAGTTGCTCTCCTTTGTATGCGTTCAAGCGTATCTATATCTTTCTTACGATATGGTCTCCATGCTTGTATACAGTATTCTAAATGAGGTCTAACTATTGCTTTATAAAGAGGTATAATTAACTTTTTTCCCTTGTATGTTATGTTTCTTCTAATCAATCCAAGAATTTGATTACCCTTTGAAGCTGCAATACCACACTGCTCTGAAACTTTCATATCAGCGCTTATTGTAACTCCTAAGTCCTTTTCTTTTACAGTAGTACCCAGAACAGTATCTCCCATTTTATAGTTTACATTCAAGTTCCTATGTCCTGTATGTAGGCATTTACATTTCCCAAAATTGAACAACATCTGCCATTTCTCAGACCATTTCACTAATCTGTCTAGATCGTTTTGTAAATGTTGTTTATCACCATCAGTATTAACCTTTCTAAACAGTTTTGTGTCATCCGCAAATTTCAGTACGTTACTTGTTATACTGTCGTCCAAGTCATTGATATAAATTAAGAATAATATAGGTCCTAATACTGATCCTTGAGGTACCCCACTCAAAACCGATTTCCAATTTGAAACTTCTCCATCTACTACAACTCGTTGTCTTCTGTCAGTCAGCCATTGTTCTATCCAGTCAGTTATGCTGTCCCCGATACCATGGGCTTTTAATTTAAGTAGTAATCTTTGATGTGGCACTTTGTCAAAAGCTTTCTGAAAATCTAAGTAGATAATATCTACTGGCGATCCCACGTCTATCCACTTAGTGATTTCTTCCAAAAAACATAATATATTTGTTAAGCATGACCTCGCTTTAAGGAATCCATGTTGAGATGAATTTAATAATTTATGCTTAACGAGGAATTCCACCATATGGTCTTTAATTAACCTTTCTAATAATTTACAAATCACTGACGTTAAACTCACTGGTCTGTAATTCTCTGACTTATTTCTCGTAGGAACTATGAGAATTTTTTACAGCCAATTTTTAATGCGTGGACTTGGCCGATTGTACACTTTGGGAAAAACTGACCCACTGTATACGTACGGACTAGTCTGGTTACTATCCATGGGTGATGTTTAACAAGATTTGCGAACAAAGCCAAAGGCCCAGATGGCAAGTGGACAAGGAAGCCATTGGCTTATCGAGAGTCCAACAATGTTCATCTACTTTCATCTATGTTGTTGCTCCTGGAGTACTTACTCTATAAACTCCGGGTCATGTTCCCGCAGTACCATCTCTAGTTCATCCAGCTGCTCCTGCTCAGCCTCTGAATCACTGTTACCGGCATCCTTGCTCTGGCAACAAGCATACAAACCATGTATAAACTGTGAAATCCAGGTAAATTAAACATCAGTGAATTGACACATTTTCTCAACAGCAAGAACGTGCAATTTGCTTTATTAATAAGAGAAAGCAGTGAAAACTGCGTACGAATTATTGTAGCAGTGCAGTTTGGTGCTAAAAATACTGTTCACAAATTCCATGAAAATCGATTTGAACGGTCCAACTGACTCGATACAGCGCTATATAAGAAAAGCAAAACATACAATTTCCTTATATATGTTCCAGTCATCGTCATTCTGTCCGAATGTGTCTTCTTTCTTCCGTTTTGTGCCTAGTAAACAAAAAGGAAAAACGATGACTTTTTTGTCTTTCAAATTCTTTCAAATTCACAAACAGCTTTGAGCACGACAATATTGGTCAACCTGAATGTAATTTGTGTAACATCAAATTCAAGTTCGATTCGACTGTCGCGATAACAATATTTAAAAAACATTATCATAGAAATACCCATATATGCCTTTTGTCATTTGGTGCTGCCAATCAATCTCTCGAAATTACGACATACTACTGGCAGCTATAATAACGTGTAACGAGTCTAACGACGTCTTGCCCTTGTATTACGTAACTTCAGACAATTGAAGAAAAGACGCACGACGTCAACAATTGTACATAATTGTTTGCATAGCATCATGGACACCGAGACGAACTAGATGAACCCCTTAAAGTTTGACACCCGAGATGCAAAGCGTCTAGGAGTAGCATAACATACAAACGTACGGCTTTGACGCATTGATAAATATAGGACTCGTTCTATTTTTGATGGACGGCTTAAGCTGACCATTCGCTCACTACCAAACAGGTTAGCGGAACATGTTATACTCTACTGTATGCTTGTTCTAAACAGCTCTTTGTCTTCTGTCAGTCAGCCATTTTTCTATCGAGTTGGTTGCACCATCGCCTCAGTTGGCCAAAGCTAGACAGATACATAACACTTAGCATCCAACACACACATCCCAAACATACCATCATAACAAAAGGTAGGAAGATACACACTCCCCCAACAAAGCAACCTCCTAGACGGAACATGCATATATGATAATTAGCATAATCAAATTAGGCACCAGCTGTTGTTTGCATTGCAGTGGCACACAGGCAACTGAACTGTGATATAAAGTTGTCTTCTTGGAAGTGAAATGGGCAGCATCCTTTGTGTATATGATGAATAATTAGTGCGACACTCCTAAGCAGCCGATCTGTTTATCAACATTGGGACAATTTAAGAACGCACACCCACACCCAGGCCTGCAGGAACGTCTTCTTGGAAGTGAAACGAATA
Organism: Lamellibrachia columna; assembly: GCA_963662155.1. NCBI lineage: Eukaryota > Metazoa > Annelida > Polychaeta > Sabellida > Siboglinidae > Lamellibrachia > Lamellibrachia columna. Next base: position 3,121,341 of record OY759272.1, read on the forward strand.
ATATTATGGTGAATGATGAGTGTGTGATACTCCTAATTAGCTATATGTGTATCACACATGCACGCATGTGCGCACACACACACACGCATGCACATATACAGTTGAAACAAAATCGTTAGAAATCCCTCTTCATTTCTAATTTAAATAATCCATACTACCAACATGTGTCCTCTGTTACCAGAAATGCATCTTCCCTGTTGTTCCAAAAGGTGAAGCCCGTCCCTCCTAACTAACACTTCTGTCATAAAACTGCTTCGAGGAATTGGTGTACACTGTATATAATAATGTGTTGGAAGCAACGAGTGACCAGCAAGGAAATAGTCGACCACACCAACAACATCATTGATGAGGTGAAGCAAGGAAATTGTCGACCACACCAACAACATCATTGATGAGGTGAAGCAAGGAAATAGTCGACCACACCAACAACATCATTGATGAGGTGAAGCAAGGAAATTGTCGACCACACCAACAACATCATTGATGAGGTGAAGCAAGGAAATAGTCGACCACACCAACAACATCACTGATGAGGTGAAGCAAGGAAATAGTCGACCACACCAACAACATCATTGATGAGGTGAAGCAAGGAAATAGTCGACCACACCAACAACATCATTGATGAGGTGAAGCAAGGAAATAGTCGACCACACCAACAACATCACTGATGAGGTGAAGCAAGAAAATAGTCGACCACACCAACAACATCACTGATGAGGTGAATCAAGGAAATAGTCGACCACACCAACAACATCATTGATGAGGTGAAGCAAGGAAATTGTCGACCATACCAATATCATTGATGAGGTGAAGCAAGGAAATAGTCGACCACACCAACAACATCATTGATGAGGTGCAGCAAGGAAATTGTCGACCACACCAACAACATCATTGATGAGGTGAAGCAAGGAAATTGTCGACCACACTAACATCATTGATGAGGTGAAGCAAGGAAATAGTCGACCACACCAACAACGTCATCGATGAGGTGAAGCCAATAAGGTGGAGATGGCTTGGCCATGTCCTGGACATGGACACAAATAGTCGTCCATGTGCCACTTGGAAATGGACCTCACCTGGAAAAAGGAGAAGTAGATTGGAAATACTAATAAAAATATAGTGAACTAATTTTTTAAGCAATTTAACAAATATCTTGAAATTCAACAGACTGATTATAGGCCTAGCCAGTACCTTTCGGGATTTTCTTTACGGTAAGTCATCAATAATGTATGAAGTCATGTTTTCGATGAATGCCGTACTCAGAAGAGATGAGTGTTCACCCTCTTCTGTCCCATAGTCGAGCACAACACATTTGTGCAGGCTGCATTTTTGTAATCGTTTCAATTGCAAAAATGTGCACTCACTACTGCAGTTACATATAATCAGACACAGTGGCAGCAACTGGGAGGTGGGAGGTTGTTCCTAAAAATGGCGGGAGGTTGGAGGTTGGCCCCAAAAACATTCGTGAGATGGGAGGTTGATACTCCTGCCACACACCCCTTGGAGATAGAAATATGGGCACCAGATCTTATTTGACAAGCAGGTGAAACATGTTGAGTTCCCTTTATCGATTACACGCTTGTTTCACGACAGGAGTGCGCAGCAGAGTGATGAACAGTGGCTCCTCCAGGTCGTAACTCTACTTGTAGATACGCAACAACTGTTCAGCAGCTCGCCTCAGTTCTTGATCATTGAGATCCTTCAATATTTACTTGTGGCCTGCGACACAGAAATGCTTAACGTGACCACTGGCAGATACTCATTATTGCATAACGTTAATGTAACGTGATAAAAACGTTTGTATGCTGAAACGTTCTCATAACAACAAAAACGTTATTATAACAATAGCAAAATAAATAGCAAAACTTTACTCGTTAGCTACGAGATGCTTGCCATCAAGGGTGGCACCCTTTGAAATATGCAATTAAATTATCCCTGAAGTTGAATGGCTTTCTTTGAATTTTTCCTGCATCACATCAGCATCGTCCATTGTGTGTGCTGAACAGAAGTATTGCAAAGCATTCCTGACACCAAACGTATCTCATCGCTACCTGTAGGATATTTATTAATTAGGAACACTGCCAATTTATTAGAAGTGCGTGCACAAAAGGGACAAATGCTCCAAGCAGGTGGGTGTGTCTTCGTGTTGGTCCACTGGATCGAGACAATACATATATAAGGCTGGACAGTCATTCCATAATTCAATTTATTTTGTGTCGGCTGAAAAAGAAGAAGTAGCAGAGTAGCAGAAAACCGTGCTGCTTACTTCTGTCTGAAGAAACTTCAGTTTTACTTCTATCTAAAGGTACGTGGGTGGTTTTGTGGTTTCCATTTCAGGAGGTATACATAAGAGTAGTGGACAGTATTGGCAGGTGTGTGTTGCTCAAATGTCTGCTACCTTCCAAAGTATCGATTAATTGCTCGATGGAGCTTCCGGGAACCTTCTCAGTCCCTCCGTGAGTGTCCGTCTTAACTGCACAAGGGAACGAGAGGGTGCCTATAGCTCAGTTGAGGAAGTAGCTGAGATTATGAAAGTTAGCTAGGCCTCCTTAAATATGAATTTAACACAGACTATGGTAAACATTTACATGCTGATATATATACTTATATTTCACTATGTATTATTGTCTTCTGTTGCAGGAATGGCAGCTTTGTGGACTGCAGCGAAGATGCTGATGATGATTGCAGTACTACAGGCATCAGCAGATGAGAGCGTACACTCGACTGTTCGCCGTCCATCGCAGGCACCGAGCGAAACCTCAATGACCGATTACAATGGGTTTGGAGACGTGACCAGCAGTGACGACACTACAAAACTGCCATTCGTTGACAACGTTGCCAAGCAAGAATTGATGTTGAACAAAACCATCGACATGTTAGTGATGTTACTACAAGGGCTGAGAAGAGACACTGGCAAAGATACGTCCGAGATCGGCCGCACGAACAAACAAAAGCGTTACTCTGGTTGGTTCAAACGACTACGAATCTTTCGGTCAGACCTCGGCAAACGCAGCATTCATGCATTCGAGTGATCCCAAAGGCCCAACAACGAGAGCCAAGCTGCAGAGGTAACACTGATGTGTTCTCATGCACGATCATGGAACACAAATATCGCAGCATTCATATATCTTCGTGTCCTGTTATTTGTGTTGCGCGAAAGGTTCCAGTTGCCTGGCGAATGGCGTTGGGTTGGCGGTTTATAAACTGTTGTCGTTTTTCGCGTATATTCCCTTGTCACTGATAAAATAATAATATACACAAGTCAGCACACGAATGTCGTATTGCAGAGAGTGGGTGACCTATTGTTCCACTGGTGATTGGGATGAGGTGGGCTGAGCTGAGAGCAGTGTACATTCCTACTCATGTATACTGAATAACTCAATGCAATGTGGCAATATCAACAATGAACGAGTATAAATTTGTATGTATGCGTGCACAGAGAAACGCTTCAAAAATGCACATACTACTGGTGTTGTTTTGAGCTGTAATAAAATGTACAAACTGTGTTCTGTTATGTCTTACTGTCTATTACGTGACCATATATCCGTAAATACAATGATTCAACAATATGTGAATAAAACAATGTCATATATCGAGGTCACTCTCCCATTACAGTTAACCAGAAACATTCTTTCTTCGGCAACAAAAAACCTCGTTTTTAACGACACACAAAGCGAAGTGGAAGAGCCTGCTAACTGCGTTCAGTACATTATTTAATACACGACTGACATGACAAAACATAAGATGTCTGTCTCATCTGTCACCATGTCATTATACCTCTTAGTATGAGGAACAGTATCATATTCCACAACGCGTTACTTGCATTTCCTGTTTACTGACCACACAGAATTTTGTCAGACGCGCACGCCTTCACACACATAAGTCCAATGCTACGAATGTTTCCTTGCCAACTTCTTTGTGCAACCAAATTCTTCCTCCCCCTCATTACAACATAAATCCTGAAGAGACGCAGACTGAGAGAAAACAATCAGGTATAACACATCGACTTGCTGTAATGGAGAAGGATCTGCAATACCTTTCTATAATCATTACCGGGAGGAAATTTGTATACCTAGTTTTGCAACAATTCTCAAATTCACAATGGCGAAACGTAACGCTGATGAAACATGCACAGCCACAAAGGTGCCAAGTTCTGATGATGTAAAAGTGTAATACCCTTGTGATGACCCAGTGGGAATCGGGATGGGGGCGACATACACTCCCAAACCCTGAGAAGATTGGTTAAAATGCAATTTGTTACAGTCTGTATAATACACAACATGTTTACTGTCAAAATACTTCACTACAAGAGTCCTTTCTGAAGAATGGTGCAAATATTATCATCACATTCCTTGGCAAGCATTTCCACAATTGCAATTGCATTGCAGTTGTCTTTGTTCAGCCACTGGCATATTGAGTGGCAATTAAATTGCCAATCATGGAATCTGGAAACATTCTTTTAAAAAGAGGTCTGGCGTGCTCGCTTACTGCTATGGGAATGTTATGTGCTATAAGAAATGATGTGAAGAGCATCTCAGCATTGCTTGTGGCAAATTCGGTATCTTTTAAAAAGAAAGTATTGATCTTAGAACATGCTTTGCCAGTGGCTTGTACATTCCATGCTGATTCAATGACAATGTGTGTTCGACAGTCATACAACTCAGTGTCCAATGTTAATATCGGCTTGACACGTTTGACAATAAACATGATTGCCACTTATCTTAGACTTTTGAAGAACTAGCCATTTATTTTAATATTCCACTTTGTATTTCTGTTTTTGCTGAGATTCCCTTTAACTTCTTTCATGGTGGCTACGGCTTGCACAGCCATCCATGCAACAGTGTGTGCAGCCATCCATGCGACAGTTTGTGCAGCTGTCCATGGGACAATTTGTACAGCCACCCATGCTTAAGTTTGTGCAGCCATCCATGCGAAAGTTTGTGCAACTGCCCATGCAACTGTTTATTGTTGATTTTAAAGGCGTACAAACTGACATTGACATGAAATAAAGATTTTCTTCTAATCACAACACCTTCACCAACACTATAGATCTATATTTAATCTTCACTCACTGTTCCTTCAGTACCTAGCTCTGTTTGAGTTATTGTCTACTATGTGACCACCCATCCAGCAATCCACTGATAGAACAATATGTTGAATACAAAACGAGGTAGCCGCACAGATGACAGACTGACCTTGTGTTAGAGCAATGATCTTTGACAGACTGTCAAAGCAGTGATGATCTTTGACAGACACCTTGTGTTAGTGCAATGATGATCTTTGATACTGACCTTGTGTTAGAGCAGTGATAATCTCTGACAGACTTACCTTGATTTAGAGAAGTGATGATCTCTGACATATTGACCTTGTGTTAGAGAAGTGATGACCTTCTGCTAGAGCAGTGATGATCTCTGACAGACTGATCTTGTGCTAGAGCAGTGATGATCTTTGACATATTGACCTTGTGCTAGAGCAATGATGATCTTTGACAGACTAACCTTGTGTCAGAGCTGTGATGATCTCTGACAGACTAATATTGTGTTAGAGCAGTGATGATCTTTGATAGACTAATTTTGTGTCAGAGCTGTGATGATCTCTGACAGACTAATCTTGTGTTAGAGCAGTAATTATCTCTGACAGACTAATCTTGTGTTAGAGCAGTGATGATCTCTGACAGAATAATCTTGTGTTAGAGTAGTGATGATCTCTGACAGACTAATCTTGTGTTAGAGCAGTGATGATCTCTGACAGAATAATCTTGTGTTGAGTAGTGATGATCTCTGACAGACTAATCTTGTGTTAGAGCAGTAATGATCTCTGACAGACTAATCTTGTGTCAGAGCAGTGATTATCTCTGACAGAATAATCTTGTGTTAGAGTAGTGATGATCTCTGACAGACTAATCTTGTGTTAGAGCAGTGATGATCTCTGACATACTGACCTTGTGCTGGAGCAGTGATGATCTTTGACAAACTGACCTTGTGTTAGGGCAGTGATGATCTTTGATAGACTGATTTTGTGTCAGAGCTGTGATGATCTCTGACAGACTAATCTTGTGTTAAAGCAGTGATGATCTTTGATAGACTGATTTTGTGTCAGAGCTGTGATGATCTCTGACTAATCTTGTGTTATAGCAGTGATGATCTCTGACAGACTAATCTTGTGTTAGAGCAGTGATGATCTCTGACATACTGACCTTGTGCTGGAGCAGTGATGATCTTTGACAGACTGACCTTGTGTTAGAGAAGTGATGACCTTCTGCTAGAGCAGTGATGATTTTTGACAAACTGACCTTGTGTCAGAGCAGTGATGATCTTTGATAGACTGACTTGGTGTCAGAGCTGTGATGATCTCTGACAGACTAATCTTGTGTTAAAGCAGTGATGATCTCAGACAGACTAATCTTGTGTTAGAGCAGTGAAGATCTGTGACAGACTGACCTTGTGCTAGAGCAGTGATGATCTTTGACAGACTAATCTTGTGTTAGAGCAGTGATGATCTCTGACAGACTGACCTTGTGCTAGAGCAGTGATGATCTTCATCCTTTGCTGTGATGCCAGTGTTCGTCGTTTTGTCATCTCACTGCGTCGTTGACGTCTTTCAATTCGACTTGATATAATATCCTGCATTCAGCAAGAAAACTGCAGCTAAATCAGGGAATATGTTTGTACGCTGCTGAACAAAATGATCCTCCTGTAATACTGTCTACACTGGTAATGTTTGAACAAAAGTGGATATTCACTTGTACGTGAACACAAGTAGAATGAGTTTGTGTGTGTGTGTGTGTGTGCACATGTGCGCGTGCATGCCTGTGTGTGCATACATGCATGAAAGCGTACTTATATATATATATATATATATATATATATATATATATATATATGGGGATTCTTACAGTTCATGTTCACATAATTTAAGAACCAGTTAAAAACAATTATAATCAATATTATATAATTCAAAACTCATAAATATCCATAACAACCCAACAAATAATCACCTTCGAAAAGATGCATGATAAAAAGGTAACAAATTCTGAATGAACAAACATCTCCACACTTACCATAAGACACACCTGCAAATATGTTTGCACACCAAATGCTGGAAATGTCTTATACAGTGGCATATTTCAGAGCTGTTCTGCATTAGACATACCTGACGTCGCTTCCGGATCCCTGCTAGCCAATCCTCCATCGTCGTGCCTGGAGGCCTGTAGTCAATGTCCTGTAAAATGTTAAAATACATCACTGTTTCAATCTAGAAACCCATAGTTACCTGTTCCATTAAACTGTTTTTGATGTCACTCAGTGTGGCTAAAACTTTGGCAATAGAAACAAGTACATGGTTGATATAATTGAACGTAATTTATTTGCCTTTACGTGTGAACCTGTCTGTCTACTTCAATGCAATCTAACTTACTATTGAACATGTGTTCACTATGTCTAATTACTGCTTAAACTGTTTTACGGGACACTGCCACACTGAATTTATTAGTATTTACAACATCTGGCTTGGTGGAAAGTAATATCCATACAAAATGTCTTACTATGGTCATCTTTCACCTTTTAATATTTCTGAAAATAAACAATTTGAAAATAAATTCAAATAGGTTAGTTTTACGACATATTACTACTTATATTTAACAAGATTTAACAAGATTTGCCATCCAAGCCAAAGGCCCAGATGGCAAGTGGACAAGGAAGCCATTGGCTTGTCGAGAGTCCAACAATGTTCATCTACTTATAACCCACCCTCCTGAGATATGTGTCAACCTTGTTTTTAAACATATTCACACTGCTAGCAGTTACACAATATGACATTACTAGTTATATTAATATTAAGACCAAACAATAAATATATAATAAATCATATAAGACCAACCAATAAATATATAATAAATTATATATATATATATATATATATATATATATATATATATATATATATATATATATATATACATATATATATATATATATATCAATAAATATATAAATTATATTAAGACCAACCAATAAATATATAAATTGTATTAAGACCAACCAATAAATATATAGTAAATAATAAATTATATTAAGACCAACCAATAAATATATAATAAATAATATTAAGACCAACCAACAAATCTTTGGTTTTAACCAGATGATTTATTGCTCTGTCAAATAACTGGTTTATATAATTTTATTGTAAATGAATAGACAACTGCAATAAAGATTAAAATATGAAGTATGACATTGTTAATTTAGATTTATTTAGAGCATTTTTTCAGAATTTGGGCATTGTAAGTATACAAAACCTGCAACAAATTGCATACGGTATCTAGTTACGTATCACTTAACCAATAAAACATTGTATATTCCCTTTAAACAGTGCAACATGCAGTGCTATTGTTGTTGACATTATTTAATATAATGTTTTTAATGACAAACTCAACATTGATAAATGTAAGGTAATTACATTTTCAGACATATGAATTGTTGGACTGCGTACTGTATAATAGCCATGAGATTACTGACCAGTGAATATAAAGATCACCATACAATTGATACTGACAAGTGAATATAAAGATCACCAAACAATTGATACTGACCAGTGAATATAAAGATCACAATTGATACTTTTACATTATTGTTCAGAGAAGAAGATAGAAAAATGCAAAACTGAGTTTTAATGTATCCCAATGACCAACCTGTCTCTTGACCACCGCGGTCAAGTCTGCTGACTTGGGATCACTTGAAACACTGGACAGTTCACCCGACTGGTCAGTCTTGCCCTGAGGATTTTTTTTTATAATGATCGAGACATTGAGCAACATTATTTAATAAATGGATGCTAAAATACAATCTTTGAGTAACGATTTTATTCAACCATAACTTTTGAGATTACTTACTCTCAACGATTTGGCTGCCAAGTCTATTAATCAACTAACGAGCAGAGGAAGAACTAGTCATTCCAGAATTCCTGATGAAGAAATGTTGATGGTAAGTAATCTCAATAGTTGTGGTTGAAGAAAATCGTTACTCATATATATATATATATATATACTCCAACTTGATGAACATTTTCACGAATACTACCATCTTGTCTGTGCATGTAAATAGCTATACTATAAAATAGTTTATGCCTGTGTCTGTTTTCTCATATCTCCATCAGTTTCACATTGAACTTGCCCAGGGCCAATGGTGATAGTTCGTACAAATAAAAACCAAAAAGGTGGTAACATGAGTCGGGTTTCTTTCCAGCTGCTTAGCATGGTGCGCCCTCCATAAGAGGAACAAAATGTAATTTCAGGAAATCTTTTCTTCAAGGGTGGAAATGTGACAGACAAACATCATTCATACCATGGGGTGGGTTCACGGCTGGAGGTAAAGAATACATACAGGTTTTCATATGTTACATAACAATGTGTTTGGGTGCACAACACTTTATAACAGGACCATTATAGTTAACACTTTATAACAGGACCATTATAGTTAACACTTTATAACAGGACCATTATAGTTAACACTTTATAACAGGACCATTATAGTTAACATTTTATAACAGGACCAATATAGTTAACACTTTATAACAGGACCATTATAGTTAACACTTTATAACAGGACCAATATAGTTAACACTTTATAACAGGACCATTATAGTTAACATTTTATAACAGGACCAATATAGTTAACACTTTATAACAGGACCATTATAGTTAACACTTTATAACAGGACCATTATAGTTAACACTTTATAACAGGACCATTATAGTTAACACTTTATAACAGGACCATTATAGTTAACACTTTATAACAGGACCATTATAGTTAACACTTTATAACAGGACCATTATAGTTAACACTTTATAACAGGACCAATATAGTTAACACTTTATAACAGGACCATTATAGTTAACACTTTATAACAGGACCATTATAGTTAACATTTTATAACAGGACCATTATAGTTAACACTTTATACCAGGACCATTATAGTTAACAAGTGTTTAATTTGGAAACACTTAGAACCTTATGAAACCGTTGTTCAGAAGTTCAGGTCTAAAGTACAACTGCAGAAAGTGTCGTGCGTATTAATGAAAAGACCAGAAAGTATAGAGTTATGACTATATTTCTGCCTTCCCAGGAAACTACGCAACCCACAGTAACTGCAAGTGCAATGTACCTCGATGCAGAAAGGCAATGTTTAAGAACTCTTTTATACCATATGGACTTGACCACTGGCAGTATGCCTAACCACAAACTTATGTTATAATGTTCAACATTTAATTTGTAATTAACAGATGACCTACTTTTATTTACTTATATATACACACACACACACACACACACACACACACACACACACACACACACACACACACACACACACACACACACACACACACACACACACACACACACACACACACACACACACACACACACACACACACACACACAAAATCTAATGCTCTTCTTTTATTACAGATTTTTATTCAGCTATATGCAGTTTAATGCTATATTCATTTATTGTTTAATGCTATATTAATTTATTGTTATTGTTATTTATTTAATTTCTTTTCTTTCTTAATTTATTAAGCTTACATGTACTATTCAGTCGCTATGGCTGTAAAGCGAAAACCGCTTTATTAATTATTATTAATATATTTATTCTAAATATCTGGAGAGAAATGGGCCAAGTAGACTCTGACCTCCCCATCTCCGGCCTCTATTTTCTGCCGCATTCTCAGGATGGAATCGTTGAGCTTCATGATGGCCGTCTGAAGCTCTCCTTGAGACATGTAGCCAAACGTAGACAGCGACTTCTGACGAAGGAAGGAAAGGAACACATTTGAAACAAGGCAAATGCTTAATAATTTCTTTATGGGTTACTTCAACTGTTTTATTCTGACAACACTGTTAATTCACAAAAAGGTGTGAAGAGAAGATGTCATGTGAAAATCTGTTGTCATCCGCCCATAGAAGTACATTGGTTGGCAAGATCACATTGTAACAAGTGCATATTCTGACAATATCACCCAGTCATAAGTATGGCTGATCACCCCCATCCCCCAGACAAGAAAATAGGTTAATGACAAAACTATGTATTGAAAAAAGACCCCAAGACATGAACATGTACAAACAAAATAATTCCATTATAAAAACATCAAAATCACCCCATGACAAAAACATCCATTGACAAAATCACCCCATAACAAAAACATCCGCTGACAAAACCACCCATGGCAAAACCATCCATCGACTAAAATCACCCCATGACCATCCCACTGGGCCATGGCCCCTTCCTTTTGGCTTAATCCCCCCATATTTTTCCTTTGCGCCACTATATGGTGGCATGGAAAACTAATGGGTGACTAAGCTCCCCTTTGCAAGATCCAAGGTCCACCACTGGTGGGAGCCATGGACAGGCAAACCCACCTGGAACTCATCCCCCTCTCCCTCTTCCTCCCCCATCTCATCCAGATTCAGCAGCTGTTGCAGCCGTTCCTGCTCTGCTGCGAGCTGTGGGTCAACAGAGACAAACTTCATCTTCATTGTGTAAATGTACGTTCTTATATGGCGGTGGTATCCAGCACTTTATCCAGTCCACACAATTACTGATAGTAAATCAAATTCAGAAAGAGCAAATTAAAATTGGAATTGCAGGAATAGCAATAAATATAAAATTCAGTTTACTAAAATCAAGTAAGTATAATTGTCACAGTGTAAAACAATCTCGCTAGTGTAACAACTTCTACAGTTAATGACCAGAAATAAATAACAAAATAATAACAGCTAAATAAAAACACTAACATGCAAAAATGAATAACAGGTGACCCTTTCATACCCACCTTGGCGTCTCTCCTCTTTGCATTCAGATCCTTCAGTCTCCTTCCCTGTTGCTCCCGTCGTTCCTTCTGCTGTTCCGCTGTCTGGGATATTCCCGTGGGAGGCTGGGGAAGAACAAATAATAATATAATAGTATAAACATTTATTTCAGTCAAAAAAGACCATGCACATAAAAAAATACAAGTTAAAATGTATATAAATGCACACACAAGTTGTGCATTAAAAGTACATGTGGATAGAATAAAAATATATATAAATGCATACATGTTGTTTAATTAAAATACATGTAAAAAAATATATAAATATACACACATATCACGTATTAAAAGTGTACACTTGACTAATGCAATAGTTAATCATTGGACTTCTGTAATAGAAGTGTGAAAATAATTCATAACAAGTGGATTATCTGACCTTTCTAAATGGCATAATACTGATTTTACATAATGTTTTGTAAACAGTTTTATACCCTTATTATTTTTTATATCTGTGTATATTTATATGTACAGTGTATCATTTGTTTAATCAGGTAGGTTTCATCAGTCTGTTACTGGATCCTCGGACTTGTTCAAACTGAAATAAATAAATAAAATATATATATAGCATATACTCACTGTAGTATATGGCAGCTGCATCTTGTGCACATTGCTGAAGAAATAGTCCTCCTGCGCCCACTGGGTAAGCTCAGCATTGTAGTCGAGGGACATGTACATGTGTCTATGCATCAGCTCCTACATCAACACAACCCAACTGATACTTAAACCACTACACACATACAGAGACTCTTTGTAAGCGACCAAAAATTACCTTCAACACTGTTATGTCGTTGTCTGCGATCTATCCGAGTTGTGGTTTGCTTGCTAGATGAGAAAGTGAAATTGTATTCAGCCAAAGACCACTAAACTTGGAAGTTAGCAGGTTGGCAATTGTTGATGGTGCATACAAACATGATATATCTGCTGGGGGATTAGTGATAGGACGATTTACTTATTTAACCTATTATTACCATTATTAATTTAACTAGTTTTTATTTATCTTTTCTGCTTAACTCATATGTTTATCTAATGTATCAACTTAATTTCGTTCTTTATTAAACTTATTTATTTAACTTATGTTTGTCTTTTAAACACATTTTCTATTTTAACTTCTCCACTTATTTAAAATTAACTAAGTATTATCTTGTTAGCATTTTTGAGCAGGTTTTTAACTAGGATACATGGCGCATTACAAATGTACAATAATAACAAAAGTAATCAATAATATTTAGCGAAAGAAGACACAATATTATGACAAAATAAGATGTTGGAAGTTGACCGCACCCTACCATATGATGGTCAAGATGTTCTTCTGCTGAAGGCCACAGATAGTAAGGTCAAGAGTGCTGGTTTTTTGGTATGGGTTTAAGACAAATGCTTTAAATTTCACCGATAGTTACAACCAAAACATGTACACATTTAATGTAAATATCTAGAGATGACACTTGATTTCCTTTCAAACACCTTGCAGTGCAAGATGGCGACCATATGTTATTGTCTGCAAGATATATATTCATTAAAAACTTGTTTCAAAAACAGAAACCACTTGTCCCATAATATATTCTCAGTACACATATTCTCAATATACATAGATGCCAAAGTTTGACAGCGAATGAAATAAGAGAACCGAACTGCACAATAGTAATGTATGCATTAATCAATGAATATATGGTAATGTGTGTGCACGCATACAGGAACTTGTATATGTGAAAATACACACATTCACACAGTGAGGTTGTCTTTCATTTCATATCTTTGACAAGACACTATTTTTACATCCTTTCCTTTTACACTTTGTCTGTTCCCTCATATTTCCATCCGTTTGGCACGTAGGCCCTATTGGGGCTGAAATTTTTGAGGCATGCCTGGGTGCCTATTGAGGTGGTTCGTACATAAAAAAAAATTATTCCCCAAGGGGTGGATTTTTTATTAAGGAACTTATGTGGACATTTGATATAGGTTGCGTAACTTGGAACAACAGTAGTTCATACAATTGTTTGCAACACAATTGTCATTGTCCTTCCAAAACTTGACTGGGTACAAGTCTTAAGTTCATGCAGTGGCTGCCTTCTCTCCTGTGCAATGCCTGGTAACTCGACTAGTATTTTATGAGAACTTAAGGCCAAACAAAACTCATGGTTTTGGGGTTTTGCATCTAAGAGTTAATAAAAACAAATCGTTTGCAACTACAATCAAGAATATCACACTGGTAGATTTCTCAGAATTTGTTCTAAAAGTGGGATATTCTGGTCAAATGCCGTGTGCTCAACAAGCTTTTCCTAGTAAACCACTGGCGTGATATTCTTATTTGTAGTTGCAAATGGTTATGCTTTAGTAACTCTTGTAGGTGCATGGGTCCAAAACCAGAGATTTTTTTAAGGCGATCTACGTATCGGGACCATAGATTTCGAGGATGGGACCGTAGATTTCGAGGATGGGACTGTAGATTTCGAGGATGGGACCATAGATTTCGAGGATGGGACCGTAGATTTGTCACAATGTTCAACAATTTTCATTTACTGGTTAGGAGCAAGGAACCATAGAATTCAAGCAAGGGACTGTAGATGAAAACTTTTAATAAATCGCTGTCCAAAATCTTGATTTTTGTTTCCCTTTAACTGCAGAAATTACATCAATTGACACACCTCAGCTCGTGACAATGTCAACGCAGCAAAATGACTTGGATATTTGAGTTGAAGCAATCGCTGCATGAAGATGTCCATGTGGTGGCCACCAATGTTGATGCGTCGACTTCTATCAGCCTGGAGACGGCCCCCAAGAATCGGCATCACATGCGTCGTGTGGTAGCCACATGACACGACGAGAGAATCTAGTGGGGCTGGGGGAAATGAGCATAAATATACAGACTTAGGAACACTAGAAATGTTGTGGTACTTCATTGGCATGCATTATAATAATAAATAAATAATTTTTTTAGATAGAGCTGTTTCCTTGAAACGCAATGCACTTTACATAACATGCATTAAATAAACAACATCTAAAAAAATATACTTTGGAAATATGTATAAAACTATGTTAAAACTAATAAAATAAATGTAAAGGTGAACCAGCGGGGCGGTGGTGTAATGGTTAGAACATCAGACTCTCAATCGAGACAACCTGGGTTTGAATCTTCTTGCTGCTGTTTCAAAACTTAGACAATTTTGTTCACTCCACGTTGCCACAGTTCACTCAGCTGTATAAATGAGTACCTGAGGTGGATATGTAAATGAATAACACAGTAATTGCAGTGAGGCTGAAATTTGTAAAATGTCTGACATAGCAACAGCTACATCACCAGCAAAATACTGTGCTCTGATCATAATCAGTCACAACACGAATTTACTATTTAAATATAAAATTTGCAGGAATACTGCAATTTGATGGGGGCTCCCTGCAAAGTTGTGAAATATCTCTGAGTAACAGCTATGTCAGTAACAAAATTAGCAAAAGTCAAATTTTACCCACAAGGAGTAATATGTGCTCTTCCTCCTTGTTCCCTGCTGTACAGGGGTGAGGGTCAGGTAAAGTATTGTCAAGCCACTCTTTCTGTTCTTTCTTTCCATAGTTTTCTATCGGCCGCCCCCTCTGTCCATCTTTCATCCTCCCCCGATCTTCTCATGTCCCTCCTCACGCAGTCCTCCTATCTCAGCTGTGGCCTTTCCCTTTTCCTGCGTCCTTGATGTTTTTCCACCTCTGCTCTCTTTGCTAGTTTGCCTGCATCCATTCTTACCAAGTGGCCTGCCCATCTCATCCTGCTTCTCACCAATCTTCCTGTTAGGCTGCATTGCATCCCAACCTCTTTCCTCAGGTCGTTCATCCTTCTTCTGTCCACCCTCTTTGTTCTTGTTATTCGACGAACCCAGTTGTCCTCACAAACTTCTAGCTTCTGTTGTTGTTGTTCTGTCAACGCCACTGTCTCCAGACCCCTCAGGCATGCTGGTGTAACACACGTTCTCAGGATTTTTCCTTTCAGCTTTTTCAAAAATTTTCTATCCAACATGACTCCCTCTACCTTTCTCCAAGTATTCGCTCCCGCTTGTGTCTGACGTCGCACTTCTACCTCTGAATGCCCATCCATAATAACATAATTCCAGTTAAAGTTGGCCGAAATGTTTATTATTCATCTCTATAAGTATGCATAGAAAAAACTAATGAAGTACAGAGCAAAAAATTTGGGTTTGCTATCTTAAAATCACATATTTGTATTACATGTAATTTTTTTTCAGTTCTTATTAATGTTCTTTTACAAAAACATGTATTTGTGTTTATTATTGGCAGAATGTAGTGTCAATCAACAGTATAACTTTTCTGTTGATTCATGTTATAACTATGATGCGCAGTTAGCTTGATTTCAGGGTAGGCGCCTATCTAGAAATAACTCAGATGAACAGCCAGGAGTGGGAAAAAATGGCAGAAGATGACAACGGATAGAGATAACTCATCAAGAGGATGGAACAGATTAAGTGATATGCCTAGAAAAGAATCAATTTAATTTAACTGTGATAATTTAGTACCATGTAGTAAAGCTACACCCACCTTTGTCTGACTGACTGTCTTGTAGACTGAACATGGCGTCAATGCCGAACAGAATGCTGGGGACGTGGTAGCACTCGAACAGCAGCTCAGACATCTCTGTTAACCACACAGACAGTGAAGCACACACAGAAGATAAGAGCTACATCTGACAGGTGCCATTCTCCTAAGGTTCAATCTTCTCCTGGACATCTGCTTTAACTTACCTGCGGTGCGATGCTACACACACAAAGCATTCTAATTTAGGCAATCTGCAATAGGTTATATTGAGAGCAAGCGCTCACGCATACAAGGATTTAGACTCAATAGAAGTTTTTGTATGATTATCTTTAGTCACTTATAAAGCCTGACGCAGTGTCTCTCATTCACATCAACTTGAGAAGAAACAGGATGTATATAAAGCAATATCCAATGGGATTGGATGCAGGGCTGGGTTGAATTACATAATTGTGACTGATTAAAACAAAATGTAATTATAATTGTAACTGAATCCAAGCAAAATGTTACAGTTATAAATGTAATTGATTAGGGTTTTGACATAATAATGCTGTAATTGTAATTGAAATATGCTGTGTAAATGCAAACATTACTTAAATTACAACCAATTACAGTATGTTTCATATCATAAACTACCTAAAAAAAACATCACCAGGTCCACCATATTTGTTTATCAATCATAAAAAAATTCAGCAACCCACGTGCCATATAATTAACAAATGACGTATATATTTGGTTCTGCACAATACATCTGTAATTGTAACTGAAATTGAAATGGTGTAATTGTAATTGATTTGAACATTTTAGTGTGTAATTGAAATTAAAAAATTGTGTGTAACTGATTGGATGAAAGCAGGCGATGACACTTACGCTGTCGGCAGTAGTTAGGGTTACACAGGGGTTCCGTCAACACAATGGGGTGATCAATGCAACTGACGGTGTCGATGCCGAGATGGGTGAATACGTAATCAAACACCTGCTCCTACAAAACAACCCATGGATTATTACATGAGATCAAGTTTGAAATGCCTTGAAGAATGTCTCTGTGGGCTAACTTTACATCATCAATGTTAACTGTATTATAATAATAATATATTTATTCATGCAAAATGGTGTACAATTACATTAAAGCAATACGTGCAGTTACTGTGTACTTAAAACAGAGACCATCGACACCAGCTTGTAACTGGCTAAAAAAGAAGTGTTACACGTGAGGAGATCGTGAAAATAACTTTGTTTCATATTATTATATTACAGAAGGTCGTGGTATCAAGTTTGAATAATGCTGATGTGTAACTGAAACTATTAGACACATGAAGTTTATGAACCATTACCATGAAGGAAGAATAACCATATTCAGTGGGAGTGTGAAGACATTGCCACTCATTCATAAAAATATGTAACTAAATATTGACAACTACAAATAAAGGTTATCACATATACTGAATGTTTTACTTTTAGTTATGTCTGGAGGGGGGATTTTGTCTTAGTGGCCATTTAGGTGGCTGGGATTATGTCCAGGGGGGATTTTGTCTTAGTGGCCATTTAGGTGGCTGGGATTATGTCCAGGGGGGTTTTTGTCTTAGTGGCCATTTAGGTGGGTGGGATTATGTCCAGGGGGGATTTTGTCTTAGTGGCCATTTAGGTGGGTGGGATTATGTCCAGGGGGGTTTTTGTCTGGGGGGATTATGTCCAAGTAGGTTTTTTTCCGTACACCCCATTAAGGGCTACATGAGAGAGCATTTTCAAACTGACGTTATCGCACAGCTATGCATTATACCTCAAAACAGGGCCATGGATTAGGTAGATAAAGTACAATTCTCCAATTCAATATTGTTTTAACATACCAAAAAAGAGAAAAGGACATTGCAAATCTAATTTTTGATGTGCCCTACATAAATTTGGAAGATTGTTGGACAAAAAGGTCACAGTGGCATTCCAACACAGTGAACTAGAAAAGTTACACTCATTCTTTCCAACTCTCGAAATTGCTAAGTAATACTAATACGGGCAGTTACAGTAACATCTAACGATGCGTTGCCCTTGTGCTACGTAACTTGGGACAATCATAGAAAAAACGCCTGATGTTGAGAACAATTGTACATAATAACTATAAAGGGTAATTTAACTGTTCATAGAAAGGGTAACAGCATGGTGAATTTCAAAATTTTTTAATTGTGATGACCCAACCGTGTGGTCGTAGACGAATCCCTGAAAGTTGGGTGCCCGAAAGGCAATGCATCTAGGATATGTAGTGTAACACACTTACATACACCGGCTGAATCATAGTAAGATATCAAGCTAAAAAAGGTGAAAATGTTGCCTACATGACATTTTAACATATAAATTAATTATAGTGAAGAGTTGGTATCTTATATCAATTATCAGTTGTGCAAGCATTGTGTTAGTTTCACTATCAACAGGGTCTGGTGTATTGACAAAAGAGGACTACCCAATAATGAATGTGACTGGAAGAAGAATTGGACATAAGATGAGATGGTCATGCATTGAAGAAACCAGACAAGATGGATAATAAGGTTCAGGTGAAAGAAGAATGGGAGGGTTGAACGAGTCACCTGGATGTCATACTGTGTAACCACGCCGCGGTCGAACTGTGTCTTCAGCTGCCACCGCACCACCTCCAGGTTACTGATGTCATTACCAATGAGCACGTCAGCATCCTGTCATAGAACATTTAGAGACACTTGGAGACAAACTTATCTTTGTAACCAGCCATTTGTATGAAGACATATGAGAACAAAACTGGTTTGAGAATGATACTGATCAATATATAATTTTAATTTACCTTTATGATTAAATAAAAAAATACATTTTAAAGCTGCCTATGAAATAATTTTTTTTTGCTTGTCTCATTTCTCATTCTCTCATGCTCGACTCATATCACACACAAAATCTACCTAGTGTCAACAACAACATGGTAGCTCATGAATTCTAGTAAATAAAATTTTTTTTGGCCAAAAAACGAAATCTTGTGCAGAAAGGCCAAAAGTGGCTATGTATACTACATTCAGTACACTGTATAACATAAGGCTATTCATAGAATCATACTTTCACAAGGTACCCAATCTAATGATCACAGTAAATTCTTTTGATGATTTTAACAAAAACTTGCACTCTCTTGTTAAACGCACTACTTGGTTTACTCCAAGTTGCTTCGGTTCACTCAGCTGTGTAAATGAGTATCTGGCTGTAGAGTGGTGGATATGTGAACGAATGGTCTGCGTAGTAATTGCAATGGTTTGGATACACTCATGCTGCACTACATAAAAACATACCTTTATCTTTGTAATGTATAAGGCTAGAAGTTTATTTATCGTGTCACAAATAATTTTTTTTATTTCCTACCTTCTTACTCCTCTGTCTGGCAAGAACATTCTTGAAGATGAGACGGGGCTGGTCATCTGTTACCCATCCTGCTCGACATTTGTATGAACCTACTCCATCAAACAAAACTAGGGTCAACTTTTTTTATTACATATTTACATATCTCAGTTTTATTTATCTGTAGAGACTTTTGCCTACCTTATCAGGGTGGCTTCCTCAGCATGACGTGAATGACATAATTTTTATTCATACTGAGGAATTTTGGTATTGATTTTGGCACATACTTGTCTTTTTTTGGAAGTTGTTTTGTAGGAATTTTTACTGACTGTAATTGTAAAGTCATATTGTATTATCAAAGAACTAATATAAAATGGGGTTTACTAGTGTTTTAAATATATAATTATCCAGTTGTATATATCAACATAAAAACAAAATGTATGAGCTGAACACTGATGACATGAATTATGCACTTGAATATGCATACACTGTCTCTGTGTGCCACCATCACATGACCGGCAAAACATGCAATGGCATCTACTATGATCTAGTGAGTGTGCTCCTAACAAAATGTGTTTCTCCCCAATTGGCAATGTACACATACCGTTGTCAATTATAATTGCTGCTTTGTCATTCCGTAGCACATCAGTATACTGATGCACTGAATCAGAGACTGGCTGCTCATCCTCGAATGTGAATACATTCTCCTCGCTCTCTAAAATGGAACACATTCTATCAAAACACATTCAGTTAATGCTATACTGCCTATAGAGTTATACAGCTATACTGCCTACTCTTGAGTGCCGAATAAACGTATAGGCCAAATAACAGTATAGGCTGGCAAATTGGTCAAATTTAATAATAGTATAGTGCCGAATAACAGTATAGGGGGGCAAATTGTTCAAAACAAATAATAGTACAGTGCGAAAAAATCACTAGTATATTTGCCTTTTTAGCGCCGAAGCAAATGTTTTACTCGATGCACAGCCAAGGCGTCCCTAGAAAACTACGCGGATCGTCTGTATTTTGGTTTCAGGGGAAACCGTCGTCAGCTGGCTACGACCGATTTGAGGCGCTGCGCACGACAGCCATTTACGGTTGGTTTATGCGATGATAAAGGAGTTTAAACTAATAATATACCATGTCGTGCTCCAGAGAACTAAGGATTCTGGTGGATTTGTCTAATCATGGAATTCTAATGGTCTAATCTAGGATCCTCAGAAGCACGGGATCCCGTTAAATTCACAACTGCCGTTCGAAAGGATGAAAGCTGTCAAAGAGAGCCATATGCAACTCTAGTTGGGAGCAAGTGATTTTAGTGCGAGCGGTAAACCGCTCTGTGGATGAGTGATTAGCGCTAGCTATAGGGAGTGAGAGGGATTGTTCTCCTAAAAATTATGCCCTGCATGATTTGCCATGATTATCGGAGAATATAGGCTTGCACAAATGTTTAAATTTAATAATAGTATACTGCCAAATAAGGTGTGTATAGGGTGGCATTTTCATCAAATAAATACGCGTATAGGGATGCTTATTCGGCACTCAAGAGTTATACAGCTATACTGTCTATAGAGTTATACAGCTATACTGCCTGTAGAGTGATACAGCTATACAGCTATACTGATTGCAAAAAAATATAGTCATTGATCTGCAGCAGTACAGTAATACCTTTGTCTTTGAACTAAGTTGACCCTTTAAGCTATGTTGACCTTAGGTCAATGTTACTCCATGCTTTGCATTGAGCGAACATTCATCACTAGCTTATTATTTATTGCATTAGTAATTACCCTTAAATTGGTACACTTATGTGTTGATGTGAAGTTGTTCCCCTAACTCGTTGCATGATTTATGCATAATAATAATAATTTTGGATTTCATAATATTTAAACGTATTACTGCTACTTTGACTTGTTTAATGCCTACCGATATGAGCAAAACTTAACTTCACATCCATGCCTACAAACAAGATCGGCTAACATGCTATTACCTTGTAAGAACAGTGCCGGATAAGTGTAACTGTAAGTGTATAGGCTCTGACTCTGTATACCTATATACAACACTTACACTCATTATCGCTCACCCGCAACCATCTTAAGTCTCAAATAGTTATATTCCAAACTGCCCGTTTTTCAGGTGAATGGTCCAATTTTAATCTAAATAATATAGACCGAACGAGTCAGGCGTGGCCAATTATGGGATGTTTCTGCGCCTGCACTATAGTAAATAAACCAACTCTTACCTGGATCTGCCATTTGATAGCAAGCCGGGTGTGCGGATAGACGAGAACTAAAATAGCTGTTTCTACAAGACCCGACAGATGGCGACATCGACTCCGGGCAATTTCAGTTGAGCGTCTTCAAACGCTGTTAGTGGTCAGGGTCGTTCGGTGGTAATTATTGTCAGTCATTGTAACACCGAACCTCTTCACAATGACATTTCAATGATTCCATCGTGTGACGGAAGACAGTTTCATTATTTTACACATTACTTGCGCAATTCATAACACTGTTTATATAAGTACGAGCTACAACATGCTGATGAAAACAGTCGCGTTCAGCATTTTGACATCGGTGTTATGGCGGTATACGCAACTGTCATGGTACAGCGTGTTTGGCTCTGTATTTGCTGGTTACTTGGCAACCGGCGGATGGAGATTTGCCCAAGTTGTTGTTAGAACATTTGCTAGGGATGCTAGGTAGGTGTTAGTGTCGTGTTTTTGCAATACTAGAATTATATATCGACAGAGGCAGAGCTGCCAAGTTGTGTCGAAAAACATGCATGACACTGCACTGGTGTCTGGTATCATGAATGATTCATGGCCATGTCATGGCCTGGGATTGGGCGGATCCAAAGGCAAAGTTAGACCAAACACTGAAAAAAGGTGTCCAGTTTCCCAATAGGACACCAGCTGACAGTACTTCTAGTCATTCAAATTTCTACTGGGGAGAGCGCTTTGTACACTGTCACTGGAAAGCATCAACTTATAAATTGGCAAATCTTTCATTAATTATGTATGCTGAACGAAATACGTCCAGTTGTTATGATGACAGCATATTGATATCTTGTAAGGCCCAATGGGCATTTCCATGAAAACGGAAAATGGTCTTAAATAAATTTTTTTTATTTCAAGGAAATAATTTTTTTTTTATAGGACAATATAAAGGTGTAGGAAAACATTATTTTTCAATATTTGCACAATGCTTTATGTGAAAACGCTACGTTCAAACATTACCATTGAAATGAAAAAAAATTCACTCACCTGAAATATAAATAATTAGTAGCCCTTTTCAGCCCTATTTTCTGTTACTTTCTTGGTTTGCTCAATTGCTGTTATTTTATGAGGCCTTAGTCTCATATATTCAATAACATTTCTGAGTCAATTCTGTTTTTTTTGGGGGAGATGCTTCTAGACTGAGGTGGTGGCTGTGATGTAATGCGAGTCACAAAATTATAGATTTTTCATTTTACACAGCAACCTTTTGTAGCCCGAGACTGCCAGTTATAAATCTCCTCCTTTTGTTTATACCTTATTAAATGATACAAACACCATCCATGTCTAGTCTATACTATGATATTGGACCCTGAATATGTGTAACGCGAGTCACAAAAAAGATACTGTAACGCGAGTCACAATGCAGTTGTTAGATTTTTCTCTTCTACTAAGACATGTAAATTAGTTACAAAGACTTAATAAAGAGGGCAGCATTATTATGTTTTTACTTGTGATAATGCTGCCCTCTATATAAAAAGTTGCTAGTAATATATCTCATAATCATTTGTATTTCCTGTTTGTTAATAAAACATCTGTGAAGCATTTAGTGTAGAACTCTGTTAAAAGCAGAAAGAACATTGTAAACAATGCATCAAGTTTCACAGAAGCAGCAGGCACAAGCAATGTCAAAGTGGTCGAAGTGAAACCATGTGAGATTGATGAGATCAATAAAGCATTGGGTATAGACCAGGTCTTCAAAGATGCCAGTCCAGGGGATAGCTAGAGCCCACTATGTGACCTACGAGAAGGGGAAAACAGTCCACTTCCCCTTGACGTCAGATGTGGACTCTGATGAGTGGGATGACAATGTTTCAGAATTTCCGTTAGAGACTGGTGTCTAGTTGAATATCAAGGTAACATGTAACCTAGAGAGGTTCAGAAAATTGTGTGCTGTGAATACCAGATTTCAGTCATGGTGCCGGCGGGCAATAATTGGAAATGGCCTGTTATTCCAGATGAGAGATTCTGCACCACTGACAAACTGGCAAAGAGACTGAAGCCACCCTTCATTGCCAACAACCGTGGGCATTTTGGCTTTCTGGATCTGTAAATGATCTCTTGTGGGTTCAAAACTTGTGTGCTTGAACATTCTGAGCAGACATTATCATTAAACATGTTTAGTTGGTCTATATAATAAAACTTGCATGCAAGCGTTCTTGCAAAGGTAATTGTTAGGTCAACATTTTTACGAAAACAATCATCTTGTGCATTTCTTTTTTTGTGATTAAAACATTTCTGGATTTAAAACACCATGTTGAAGTGTGCATTACGGGATACTTCCTTTATATATTATTTAAAAAAGAGTAATGTATGTTTTTCTATGTAATATTGTGTCTTATCTAAATTACAGACTGAAAAATCCATTTCCCTCAAGCTAAAGTGTGCCTGATCACTTGGTCTGTGATAGTGCATTTCATGTAACGCGAGTCACAGTAATGCGAGTCATGCTGATTATGTAATATTTGTGTATGTTACTGACAAAATTTCAAATAACTAAAGGTGCTTTTTTAAAACCCTAGTTATTTGTGATTCATACAAGGGTATTAATTTTTTTCTGTCATTTATACTTTGAGGAGAAATTTGACATGCATCAAAGCAGGTTTTTATGTTTTCCTATAGTCATGCTATAATTAGATACAATTAATAATCATGTTATGTAATTAAATTATTATTTATTGATATCATTTAATACCTCATGCCAATAGGTTCCACTATGCATAAGTTGAACTTTTGAAATACATTATTATATGAGATATGCCAAAATAATGTTCCGGAAATGGGCATAAATGCAACGCGAGTCACGGTGGAAATGCCCACATGGGTACTATGTATCTGTCTTCTGGGACCCCAGAAAAATAACTCATGAACATGATTGGAAGATTTCAAAGGAATGCAGCAAGTTTTATTGAAAGCAATATGAATGCACACTTGGAACGGCGATGTCACTGATGATGACAAGAATAACCTTGGGATCCCCTGTTCGCTCTGCAACACGTGCATGAAAATAAGCTTGTTTGTAGTTTTTATTATTAATTGAAACTGCCAATATTCATGAGATTTACAGATAGCTGCGCGAGAGCATGAGATGAAAGCCAAATGCATGAATCTCATGTCAAATGTGTGAGACTTGATAGTTCTGTGTAGCAGTGTAGGCACCAATCGTTTGTCTTTAGTCTCTATCATTCCTCATTGATGACCCTTGTGTATCTAATAAATGACTGTTGTTGCCCTTCAAGGTATGTGAGCCTGACCATCACATTACATACCTAGATGGGCAGACTATAACAATGGTTATTCATTGGATAATGCATGCATCCCGACTTTTAACATGAGCGTCTTCTTTTCGAAACCTGTATTCATCTTTCGATAATTGTAAGTTTTTCACTAAAAGCAACTTTCTAAGAATTTGCTTGCACTTCATCAATTAGATAATTGTTATGGATATTGGGCAATAGATCGATATTCTAAATCAATAACATTTATTTCACTGATTTACTGCAAACAAACTGTTAGAAAAGTTATGATTATTGAATGATAGAAACATATTTCGCAAAAATTTACTACAGCATGTTCGAAAAGCCTCACTGTACCATAATATGACCGGGTCACTTTTTTGTTTACCCTCTTGGATGACGCCACTGTCGCATATCTAGTTTATGATGTATATAGTATTTTTCTGTATTTTATACAATAACCACTGTGGGGTTGCCACATTTTATTCTTACGGTTGTTTAATTAGCATAATGTCCTATTTCATGCTTTGCATTATAATACTGGTTTATTTAACCACACAAGGCTTTGTTGGTTGCACGGGAGGCAAGCCCGTGATTTGATTTGGTACGCCCCGCTGATATCTGGTGCTGAGATCAGTGGTCAGCCCTGGACATACTGATTGTAGTTGATACTGCCAAGAAATTCATTTTGTGTGGCATGCATATCATTCGTTGTTTCGAAGATGATGAGTCGATCACAGGAGACCATGCAGGGCCATCCTGTGTAGTACCGGTTGTCGTTGTGAAGGTTGATGTTTTGTACTAGTTGTTTTTAATGGTTCATAATTGTGATAAACACTGGTTTTGAAATTCTATTAAACTTTGATAGTCTTGATACGGAGGTTATATGTGTTTTCCTTGGCATGACTTTCTTAAATAATTTTGTTTATATTTTCATATGCTGCAATGAATTATTACAGTGGCCTATATTAAGAATTCTTAAGTAAACAAGGCTTACAATAAGATACAATGAATTAAATGTAAGCATTACATCGCTGTTCATTAACTTTCCTATGGTATTTGTTACAACTAGCTGCATACATTGTGAAAAAGTGAAATGTGTGGTGTATGTTGTGTTGCAAGGGTGCAAACTGGCACAATTGCATTTAGACAGTTAACCCAGTCGGAACATCAAAACTGCCTTAAAATAGCTTGGATGGGAGTAATGCTGAACTCTACACCAAGGTCAAGGTTATTTAACAAGATTTGCCATCCAAGCCAAAGGCCCAGATCGCAAGTGGACAAGGAAGCCATTGGCTTATTGAGAGTCCATCAGTGTTTGTCTTCGTGTAACAATCCGTAGATAATTTGTTTCGTTCCAGGTCAGACACAAAGTGTCGTTCCAGAGATTGTACTCCATGTCTACATAACTTGCAAAACATGAGTTGATGAATTACGTTTATTTGGCCTTTGTTTCAGGGCATTGCATGTGTTGGTCAATGTGAAATGGAAAATAAGGCAATACATGAAAACCAATCAGACCATTCCACGACTGTTTGAGGAGACGGTACAACGACATCCACAAAAGCTTGCTTTCCAATTGGTAGATGGTCGACAGTGGACATTTGAGGAGGCGTACCAATACTCAAATGCGGTGTCAAACTATTTCCACGAGCTTGGCTACCGGAAGGGAGATGTGGTCATTCTGTTCATGGAGAACCGACCAGAGTATGTTTGTATTTGGCTGGGTCTTGCAAACGTTGGCATCACTACTGCACTTGTCAACTTCAACCTGCGTCTTGAGGCACTCAAGCATTGCATACAAGTGTCGGAGGCAAAAGCTGTCATCTTTGGAGCAGAACTGACAAGTGGTAAGTGAGAAAATATGATTTTACTTCCTGGCAAAAATTTATAACTCTGTTTTTCTGCATGAGATGCTAGTCTGGCAGCAGACAACACTTCCGTCACCTGTAACGGCATTGAATTCTTGTGCACCGTTGCTTCTTTCTGGGCTTCTCTGTGGCTATTAAATACTTAATTTGACCTGGCTAAACCTCCATTGTTTCCAGTGGAATAAATTTAGTTGATAATGTTCATATCAGTCCTGGTAGTAGTTGTGTGTAATATTTTAAGCCCATCATACTTGTCACAACGTGACTGATCTATGGCAACTTTTTGAGTCGCCGACGAGTTTGTCGTGATGTGTATGCACTCTCATGATGTGACACTTTTGTCGAAGACAGTTTTATCCAGTTCTTTTTGCATCGTGAAATATCAAACATGTTTGATATTAAAGACAAGTTGTCGGGGACAAATTGTCTTCGACGAGTCATGTAACGTGTATGTCAGTACACCCTTGTTGGTGAAAGGTTTTCTGCCTCATGAAATGGTCTTTAAAAAAACTGAAAATGGCACAGTTTGAGTGGAACGTTGAACATGAGGAAATGCTAATTGATTGGTGGCAGGAGAGGCCCAGCTTGTACGACTTGAGTTCAAAAGTGCATAGTAATTGAGAACATAAAGCAAAAGCCTGGGAGGAAGTGGCCATAGAGTTGGAACGTCTAGGTAAATGAATCACTAAATTCCCGTGCACGACAGGCCTTGACAGTAAGCTTTTGTACCAAGTGGCCCGTCGGGCCAGTAGATGTTAAAAGTTACTGGCCCCAAAAAAAGTTACTGGTCTGAATTTTTATTGATTTAAAAAACCACTTTTGCAATATGTCACATTACAAGTCGAAGGATGCAAGTTTGGCAGCTATTTATTTTGCTATTGGTGATTTACTTTCATGCTTTCAGTCAGTATTCTGTATGGCAGACAATGTTTCTGCAGGAATCATTTGAGAATTATTATGCCCTCTGTCGAAGCTGCAGGCACAGCAGTCGCGTTTTGAGAACGACTGGTGATGACACCATGTGCATATCAAATTACAGCTACTTATACTCGAAAATACTATGGGCAAACCGGACCTGCACTGTATATAACTATGACTGTTACAATTGGGTTGATTTCTTTCAAATATAAACGACTGAAGTACAAAGTTACGGTAAACTTAGCTATCTGCACCTGGCGTGTATGTTAGGCCCTGTCATGACACCTAGCGGACAGTCCGTGAACCAGTCGTTTTATATGAAATCGGTACATCAAAGGCATATCGCGATAGCCGATACATATCACGCAGAAGAAAGTGCTGTGATAAACCGGTATTATACTGGTAACACAGCGCAACCCTAGTAAAATATAGGCGTCCGCAATTCATAAAAAGTCCACACGTCGTCATTAGTAGCGATGTCATGCGAACTGTTTTGTGAGGCTTGTGCATTTCAAAACAAGATGGCAACTATGCGAAGCGACATCACAAAATCAGATGATATGAAGATTGTGTTTAACTGTAGCGCCGGGATGGATGGCAAGGACAAACGATGGAAACGATGCCCTGTGGCTGTGATTAATGGGATAAAAATGATCTGAAACTATGTTGGCCCACCGGGTCAGTAAAATATGGAAACTTGTGGCCACGCTGGGCCAACAGCCCCAAAAGCGGCGCCTGGCCAGCAGGCCAGTGTTGATGTCGAGGCCTGCATGGCTATTGAAAGCGCCCCTTTCTTCATGCTCTAGAAACCACTGCTTCGTCCAGCATCATCGACCACTTTCCCTTTGCCGATGACGCCCTATAACAATGTACGAGCAGTTCAAGGCCAGACCTCTCCATTGTGGTGCTGACAGTCCCGCCATTTTTGCATAGCTACACAAGATTCCACTGGGCAGTGGCAGAAGGTCATGCCACTACAACCAGGAATGCGCGCTTCAACCTATTGCTGACACGAGTCACGTCGTGACGTGTATGACCCCCCAACAAAGGTGTTGGCGAAGCATCTTGTCTCGCCGACAATTTGTCTCTGACGAGTCTGAGACAAATTGTCACCAACAAGTTGTCTTGATGCCGATTTGTCCTTGGGAGTGTGGGAGAACGTGAAACTCGACACTTCACCAATGTTGAAAGTAATCAGTGATTGCGATTGCATTAGCTGTATAATTGATAATGATTACGAAGAATATCAAATTAAATTGCATTTACAATTGCAAAAAATATTGCAACATGAGTAGAGATAATGATGTTCCTATGTTGTGAATGAATGCCCATCTTTTGCCTGCAGCAATAGATGAGGTGAAGAGTGTGTTTAATCCAGAGGTGCAACTATTCTGTCAGGGCCAACAGGAGGGGGGTGTACTCTCGACCATCTCCCTTGACCAGGC
The DNA here is from genome assembly GCA_963662155.1 of Lamellibrachia columna. Lineage (NCBI taxonomy): Eukaryota > Metazoa > Annelida > Polychaeta > Sabellida > Siboglinidae > Lamellibrachia > Lamellibrachia columna. Next base: position 3,150,818 of record OY759272.1, read on the forward strand.
CATCCGCATTACGTCCACTTCATCTCCACCAAGGGACACTCTCATAAAGTTCAATGGTAAGTTATAAATTAAGTTCAGTGGTAAGTTGTCACAAAGTTCAGTAATTACTGGTCACAGATTTAATGTTAAGCTATCACAAAGTTCAATGGTAAATTGTCACAAAGTTGTCACAGATTTTTTTCAGTGATAAATTGTCACTTAGTTCAGTGGTAAAATTATACAAAGTTCACTGGTTGTTGCAAAGTTCAATAGTACGTTGCACATGTTACCTGCCTGTTTATGAGAACTCTAGTGGAAGAGGTAGTTGTCTACATGTTGTCTTTCACACTTGTCACCAGTTGCATCATTGCCTTTTTATGAGACATCAGTTTAAATAACTGCTCGTATATTTCTGCCATCAAGTCATATCACTGATATTGACATAAACCGAAATAGTAAATAACGAAACATGATAATTGTAGCAAAGTTTTTGTCTTCATGTGTTGGTTTTTTTTTCTCAACATTATGTTTGTGTAGAACACTTGCAACTAATGAGAACCAGCTTCCCGTATGCTTTAGCATTTTAGTGGATGTCTCCTAATTAATTTATTCATAAACAGCCATCGTTTTGTTTTCAGAGCCATTCCTATTGATTTACACATCTGGCACAACAGGCATGCCTAAAGCTGCCAAGATTTCTCACAGCAGGTCAGCTTGGTTGTCTTGTTATGAATAAGCTGGATTGACTTGCATCATATTGCAATATCATGTGATGGCATTACAAGAATTAAGCTTACCAGAATGTAAATTGTTAAACCTCCTCAATCTAGCTGGATGCATGACATTCATCAGTTCATGATTACTATAGGATCTAGTCTTAATCTTTTCAAACCTGCCACATTTTTTGGTTGAAATCCATATTTTTTAATTGAAATTCTTTATAAAGCCATTTAAATCCATATAACATAATATGCCAATAGTATTCCTATTCTGATATATTCCAACATCAAACAAAATATGCTAGGTTTCGTCGGAAATGAATGAGTGTCGCCATCGTGCAGGCTACAGCTACCTTACCTTAGGATGGTTCTGATCGCAGGATCCTTTTGTTTCCTCGATGATCTGAAGGTCCGGTTAGTAGTAATGGTGTTTCACAGTCATATACCTGCATCCAGAAACAAAATGAATGAGTGTCGCCATCGTGCAGGCTACAGCTACCTTACCTTAGGATGGTTCTGATCGCAGGATCCTTTTGTTTCCTCGATGATCTGAAGGTCCGGTTAGTAGTAATGGTGTTTCACAGTCATATACCTGCATCCAGAAACAAAATGAATGAGTGTCGCCATCGTGCAGGCTACAGCTACCTTACCTTAGGATGGTTCTGATCGCAGGATCCTTTTGTTTCCTCGATGATCTGAAGGTCCAGTTAGTAGTAATGGTATTTCACAGTCATATACCTGCATCCAGAAACAAAATGAATGAGTGTCGCCATCGTGCAGGCTACAGCTACCTTACCTTAGGATGGTTCTGATCGCAGGATCCTTTTGCTTCCTCGATGATCTGAAGGTCCGGTTAGTAGTAATGGTGTTTCACAGTCATATACCTGCATCCAGAAACAAAATGAATGAGTGTCGCCATCGTGCAGGCTACAGCTACCTTACCTTAGGATGGTTCTGATCGCAGGATCCTTTTGTTTCCTCGATGATCTGAAGGTCTGGTTAGTAGTAATGGTGTTTCACAGTCATATACCTGCACCCAGAAACAAAATGAATGAGTGTCGCCATCGTGCAGGCTACAGCTACCTTACCTTAGGATGGTTCTGATCGCAGGATCCTTTTGTTTCCTCGATGATCTGAAGGTCCGGTTAGTAGTAATGGTGTTTCACAGTCATATACCTGCATCCAGAAACAAAATGAATGAGTGTCGCCATCGTGCAGGCTACAGCTACCTTACCTTAGGATGGTTCTGATCGCAGGATCCTTTTGTTTCCTCGATGATCTGAAGGTCTGGTTAGTAGTAATGGTGTTTCACAATCATATACCTGCACCCAGAAACAAAATGAATGAGTGTCGCCATCGTGCAGGCTACAGCTACCTTACCTTAGGATGGTTCTGATCGCAGGATCCTTTTGTTTCCTCAGTGATCTGAAGGTCCGGTTAGTAGTAATGGTGTTTCACAGTCATATACCTGCACCCAGAAACAAAATGAATGAGTGTCGCCATCGTGCAGGCTACAGCTACCTTACCTTAGGATGGTTCTGATTGCAGGATCCTTTTGTTTCCTCAGTGATCTGAAGGTCTGGTTAGTAGTAATGGTGTTTCACAGTCATATACCTGCACCCAGAAACAAAATGAATGAGTGTCGCCATCGTGCAGGCTACAGCTACCTTACCTTAGGATGGTTCTGATCGCAGGATCCTTTTGTTTCCTCAGTGATCTGAAGGTCTGGTTAGTAGTAATGGTGTTTCACAGTCATATACCTGCACCCAGAAACAAAATGAATGAGTGTCGCCATCGTGCAGGCTACAGCTACCTTACCTTAGGATGGTTCTGATCGCAGGATCCTTTTGTTTCCTCAGTGATCTGAAGGTCTGGTTAGTAGTAATGGTGTTTCACAGTCATATACCTGCATCCAGAAACAAAATGAATGAGTGTCGCCATCGTGCAGGCTACAGCTACCTTACCTTAGGATGGTTCTGATCGCAGGATCCTTTTGTTTCCTCGATGATCTGAAGATCTGGTTAGTAGTAATGGTGTTTCACAGTCATATACCTGCACCCAGAAACAAAATGAATGAGTGTCGCCATCGTGCAGGCTACAGCTACCTTACCTTAGGATGGTTCTGATCACAGGATCCTTTTGTTTCCTCGATGATCTGAAGGTCTGGTTAGTAGTAATGGTGTTTCACAGTCATATACCTGCATCCAGAAACAAAATGAATGAGTGTCGCCATCGTGCAGGCTACAGCTACCTTACCTTAGGATGGTTCTGATCACAGGATCCTTTTGTTTCCTCGATGATCTGAAGGTCTGGTTAGTAGTAATGGTGTTTCACAGTCATATACCTGCATCCAGAAACAAAATGAATGAGTGTCGCCACCGTGCAGGCTACAGCTACCTTACCTTAGGATGGTTCTGATCGCAGGATCCTTTTGTTTCCTCGATGATCTGAAGATCTGGTTAGTAGTAATGGTGTTTCACAGTCATATACCTGCACCCAGAAACAAAATGAATGAGTGTCGCCATCGTGCAGGCTACAGCTACCTTACCTTAGGATGGTTCTGATCGCAGGATCCTTTTGTTTCCTCGATGATCTGAAGGTCTGGTTAGTAGTAATGGTGTTTCACAGTCATATACCTGCATCCAGAAACAAAATGAATGAGTGTCGCCATCGTGCAGGCTACAGCTACCTTACCTTAGGATGGTTCTGATCGCAGGATCCTTTTGTTTCCTCGATGATCTGAAGGTCCGGTTAGTAGTAATGGTGTTTCACAGTCATATACCTGCATCCAGAAACAAAATGTCAAAAATCTGCCTAGCATCAAAAGCATTAGCTCTTTGTTTTTATTCAATTTTATTCACAAGGAAATATGTACTTTATCACAATTGTTTTGGCAAACTTAACACTGGAAGTTTTTTGTCAAATTCCACTTTCAAAGCATTTTGTCAAATTTAAACTCCCCTGATGGTGTGATATTTCATAATATCTGATGTTCAATTGTTTTTTGCTGTTTTCTCAAAACTCACTTTTTGATCTTTTCAGACTTTTGCAGGAAATCTCTTTAAAAAAAAATTTCTAGATAGGTGGCTGAATTTTTCAGCAGTTATTCCTGATAGCTCTACGAGTGCAATGATGTGTTTTGAAGGTACTTGCCTCTACATTAGGATGTGTACTAATTATTTAAGTTGATTTTAAATTCAGAACAAATTTCTTTAGAGCTACATTTGGATCATAATTACGCCAATGGATTGAACCAAGATAGCATTATTGCACTTATGTATCTCGACAGTTTATAGCAATCAAAGAAAGAAGAAAAAATATGTATTGTTTAATGCACGGGACTTTCTGCAAAATCATGAGGACGTATTTCCAATGGATATCTGCCTGGCTGTTCCATTCATTGTTCTGCCCCATCTTAAGGGGAGACACCACAGGTGAAATGTAATTTTTTTATAAAAATATTCAAAATGTGTTTCAACTGTATTCTGATTGCTTTGTATATTTTTTTTATATAAAGTTCACTTTTATAGCAACTACACACCTCTAAATCACTTTTATTCATGGATAAAGCATGCCTCTTTCAAGTAATAAATCCCATTTTTTCAATCTTTGTTGGTTGTTTTTTCCAAAACGTGTTTTCTGCATTTGGAAAAAGGAAATCTCTGTGAGTAATTATGCTATTCAAATAAGGTTTTGAATTCAGCATACTCTACTCTGTAACAATGACCAGAGGCATTTTTAAAATCATCAACAGTTTGAAAGATAAACCTGTATTTGTTGCCAAAACTGAAACGTTTTTTTCCGCAATTTACAAATTATTAAAAAAATAAAACAACATTTTAACAAATGCTCTTGTATTTAGAATAGTAGAATGTGTACTGAACAGTAGAATGTGTACTGAACAAGGAATTGCAAGAATTATGATTAATGGATGGTGCAGTGTTTCTAAATTTGCCAGTATTTGCTCAAAATGGTGGACATTTTGTTTGTTACTATGGAAACGGGGGTCTGGCTAAAAAAAGTTCAATATATTTTTTACTCAATGAGACCCATTCTATACTTTTGGCAGAAAAATTGCACGATTTGCACAAATAAAAAATTATCCTATTTGCCGTATGTGGCTTTCTTTTAGGTACCTAGTTTTAAATAAGAAAATAGTCACATATCTGGTGCACATTCAAGGAATGTGAGACTTTTTTGATCGGAGGGAAACATAAAAACCCTCCTTTATTTGTCATATGGATACACAGGCTCAAATAAAAATGTTTAAGTGTCATTAATTTCAAATAGGGAACAATGTTTGCATAAGGTTGAGAATATATAATAGACATAAAAATGGAATTTTAAAATAAAAACATTACTGAGTGTTCATAGCATTGATTTAAACATTATATTTTGATAAAACATTACACTGTGATCAAAACTGATAATTATATCCACCATATGGTCTTTAATTAACCTTTCCAATAATTTATAAAATAAAACAACATTTTAACAATTGCTCTGGTATTTAGAATAGTAGAATGTGTACTGAACAGTAGAATGTGTACTGAACAAGGAATTGCAAGAATTATGATTAATGGATGGTGCAGTGTTTCTAAATTTGCCAGTATTTGCTCAAAATGGTGGACATTCTGTTTGTTACTATGGATATTTAACTCACTGGTCTGTAATTCTCTTACTTATTTCTCGAACCCTTTTTAAATAATGGCATGATGTTTGCTTCTTTCCATTCAACAGGAACCACCCCCTCTTTTAATGACAAGTTGAATAATCTTGCAAGTGGTATACTAACTTATACTGTTTCCATTAGTAGTTTTGGAGGAATTCCACCCACTCCAGGTGATTTAGTATCCTTCATTTCCTTTAATTTCTTAGAGCAAAATTTCTGGAGTTACAATTAACTGCCATAAATAGTCTGATTTAGCCTCCTGAAATTTTTCATCTGGAACTGGTAACGAACTAATATCCTCTCTGATAAACACTGAACTGAAGTAACCATTTAAATCTTCTGCCATTACAGTAGAGTTGCTGAGATATCATGACACCTCCATTAAACTGTTCACACACTACAGAGTTGAACATCAACAAATCTGATTCATAATGCACTAAATTAATTGAAGAGACAGTTTTTAATATGTAACAATAAATGTTTTCTAACATACATTATAAGCCACTGCATTAACAGTAAGGTTAAGTAGGCAATATGATGATTCATAGTTACATGGTATTGGGCCTAGAAGATAAAATATTTTTTGGCATAACCAAACTATTTTTGTTTGCCAAAGAAAAAGAAGTCGGGAATGTGCTGCTGTCGATATCAGATGCTATTTGACTGGGATTGCAGGTATTTTTTCATGGCGATATCACTGCATCTCTTGCTCAAGATGACAAGTGATGACTACATCTACTGCACCCTGCCTCTGTACCATTCTGCTGCGGGCATCCTGGGAGTGGGGCAGACCCTCATCAGTGGGTGCACCATTGCTCTCCGATGCAAGTTCTCTGCCAGTAGCTTCTGGGATGACTGTGTCAAGTACAACTGTACTGTAAGTACAACTGTGCTGTATGTACAACTTTCTGTAAGTACACCTGTACTGTAATTACAACTGTATTGTAAGTACAACTGTACTGTAAGTACAACTGTGCTGTACGTACAACTTTCTGTAAGTACACCTGTACTGTAATTACAACTGTACTGTAAGTACAACTGTACTGTAAGTACAACTGTACTGTAAGTACAACTGTACTGTAAGTACAACTGTACTGTAAATACAACTGTGCTGTACGTACAACTTTCTGTAAGTACACCTGTACTGTAATTACAACTGTACTGTAAGTACAACTGTACTGTAAGTACAACTGTACTGTAAATACAACTGTGCTGTACATACAACTTTCTGTAAGTACACCTGTACTGTAATTACAACTGCACTGTAATTACAACTCTACTGTAATTACAACTGTACTGTAAGTACAACTGTACTGTAAGCACAACTGCGCTGTACATACAACTTTCTGTAAGTACACCTATGGTGTAAGTACAACTGTACTGTACGTACAACTGTTATGAAAGTACAAATGCACTGTAAATACAACTGTACTAAAATACAACTGTACTGTATGTACAACTGTGCTGTAAGTACAACTGTAATATTAGTACAACTGTTCAGTATGTACACCTATTATCTAAGTACATCTGTATCTAGTTCAACGTTACTGCAAGAACAACTGTACTGCACTTACAAGCGCACTGTAGGTACAACTGTGCTGTAAGTACAACTGTACTGTAAGTTCAATTGTACAGTGTACCGTAAGTACAACTGTATTATAAATACAAGTGTGCTGTAGGTGCAAATGTATTGTAGGTATAACTGTACTGTAAGCATTTATGTATCTAGTTCAACTGTACTGTAAGTACAAATGCTGTGGAAGTACAACCATACTGTAAATACAACTGCACTGTAAGTGCTGTTTGTATTGCTGTGTTTTGTAACCAGTGCTGTTTGTATTGCCATGTGTTGTAACCAGTACTGTTTGTATTGCCATGTGTTGTAACCAGTACTGTTTGTATTGCCATGTGTTGTAACCAGTACTGTTTGTATTGCCATGTGTTGTAACCAGTACTGTTTGTATTGCCATGTGTTGTAACCAGTACTGTTTGTATTGCCATGTGTTGTAACCAGTACTGTTTGTATTGCTGTGAGTTGTAGCTGGTGCTGTTTATATTGCCATGTGTTAAAACCAGGTAATGCAGTACATTGGGGAGATCGGCCGCTACTTGTTGGCTCAGCCAGTGCAACCACAAGACAAGCTTCATAAGGTGCGACTCGCATTTGGCAACGGCCTTCGACCAGGGATCTGGATGTCCTTTAAGAATCGCTTCAACGTTGGGCGAATTGGCGAGATCTATGGGGCCACTGAGGGCAATGCTAATCTCGGTGAGCATTGCTAATATATTACAGTTTGCTTATGCTATGTATAATATTCAATGCTGTCTTAGTATAATGGCTGTTAATAGGATGGCATTTCTAACAGATATATATATGTTTTGATAAGACAAGAGATTTACTTAAAAATTATGTCACATTTGGTATCACTACTCATGTCACATGATTGCCATTTCCTTTACTCTCAGTATCTGCCATCCTGCTCTAGATACGTTTCTCCAGCTCCATGTCTGCCATGTGAGTGTGTGGACTACTTGCAGTGAACTCTGACAACACGGTGGGAAAGGTTGGTTTTGTCACTCGCATCCTGCCCTGTGTTTATCCGGTGACACTGATCAAGGTGGACATGGAGTCAGGCAAGCTACTCCGTGACAGCCACGGCATGTGTATCAAGTGTCAGCCAGGTAGGTAGTTACCAATCACATGTCAGCCAGGTAGACCCCTCATGTGACAGGTTGTTGAATAAGCTCTGTGTCTCAAGGAGAGTTGGAGATTCGAATGTTGCCGTGGTGGAGATTGTTGAATAAGCTCTGCGTCTGTAGGAGATTTGAATGTTGCCATGACGGAGGTTGAATAAGTTCTATGTCTGTAGGAGAGTTAGAGGTTTGAATATTTCAGTGGCGAGGTTGTTACATAAGCTCTGAGTCTGTAGTAGAGTTGGAGGTTTGAATGTTGCAGTGGCAGAGGTTGTTACATGAGTTCTGTCTGTTGGAGAATTGGAGGTTTGAATGTTGGAGTGGCGGAGGTTGTTACTTAAGCTCTGTCTGTTGGAGAGTCGGATGTTTGAATGTTGCAGTGATGGAGATTGTTGAATAAGTTATGTGAAGATTTGAATGTTGCAGTGTCGGAAGTTGAATCAGTTCTGTGTCTGTAGGAGAGTTGGAGGTTTGAATGTTGCAGTGGCAGAGGTTGTTACATGAGTTCTGTCTGTTGGAGAATTGGAGGTTTGAATGTTGGAGTGGCGGAGGTTGTTACTTAAGCTCTGTCTGTTGGAGAGTCGGATGTTTGAATGTTGCAGTGATGGAGATTGTTGAATAAGTTATGTGAAGATTTGAATGTTGCAGTGTCGGAAGTTCAATCAATTCTGTGTCTGTAGGAGAGTTGGAGGTTTCAATGTTGCAGTGGCAGAGGTTGTTACATAAGTTCTATGTCTGTAGGAGAGTTGGAGGTTTCAATGTTGCAGTGGCAGAGGTTGTTACATAAGCTCTGTGTCTATAGGAGAGTTGGAGGTTTCAATGTTGCAGTGGCAGAGGTTGTTACTTAAGTTCTATGTCTGTAGGAGAGTTGGAGGTTTCAATGTTGCAGTGGCAGAGGTTATTGCATAAGCTCTGTTTTTGTAGGAGAGTTGGAGATTTGAATGTTGCAGTGGCGAGGTTACATAAGCTCTGTGTCTGTAGGAGAGTTGGAGGTTTGAATGTTGCAGTAGCGGAGGTTGTTACATGAGCTCTGTGTCTGTAGGAGAGTTGGAGGTTTGAATGTTGCAATGTCGGAGGTTGAATACGTTCTGTGTCTGTAGGAGAGTTGGAGGTTTGAATTTTGCAATGTCAGAGGTTGAATACGTTCTGTGTCTGTAGGAGAGTTGGAGGTTTGAATTTTGCAATGTCAGAGGTTGAATATGTTCTGTGTCTGTAGGAGAGTTGGAGGTTTGAATGTTGCAATGTTGGAGGTTGAATACGTTCTGTGTCTGAAGGAGAGTTGGAGGTTTGAATTTTGCAATGTCAGGTTGAATATGTTCTGTGTCTGTAGGAGAGTTGGAGGTTTGAATGTTGGAGGTTGAATACGTTCTGTGTCTGAAGGAGAGTTGGAGGTTTGAATTTTGCAATGTCAGAGGTTGAATATGTTCTGTGTCTGTAGGAGAGTTGGAGGTTTAAATGTTGCAGTAGCGGAGGTTGTTACATGAGCTCTGTGTCGGTAGGTGAGCCAGGAGAACTTGTGGGAAAGATCATCAAGGGAGATCCAGTGCGCAACTTTGATGGCTACATCAACAAAGACGCAACCAACAAGAAGATCTGCTACGACGTATTCACGAAGGGTGACCATGCGTTTCTTACAGGTATAGCTACCCTTCCTTACAGGCAGATCTATCCTGCTTTTATGTGTAGATCTACCCTTCCTTATAGGTAGATCTGCCCATCCTTACAGGTAGATATGCCCTTCCTTACATGTATATCTACCTTTCCTTATAGGTATAGCTACCCTTCCTTACAGGTTTATCTACCCTTCCTTATAGGTATAGCTACCCTTCCTTACAGGTGTAGCTAGTAATTACCTACCCTTCCTTACAGGTATGGTAACCTTCCATACAGGTGTAGCTACCTTTCCTTACATGTATATCTACCCTTCCTTGCAGGTGTAGCTAGTAATTACCTACCCTTCCTTACAGGTATGGTAACCTTCCATACAGGTGTAGCTACCTTTCCTTACATGTATATCTTCCCTTCCTTACAGGTGTAGCTAGTAATTACCTACCCTTCCTTACAGGTATGGTAACCTTCCTTACAGGTGTAGCTACCTTTCCTTACATGTATATCTTCCCTTCCTTGCAGGTGTAGCTAGTAATTACCTACCCTTCCTTACAGGTATGGTAACCTTCCTTACAGGTGTAGCTACCTTTCCTTACATGTATATCTTCCCTTCCTTACAGGTGTAGCTAGTAATTACCTACCCTTCCTTACAGGTATGGTAACCTTCATTACAGGTGTAGCTACCTTTCCTTACATGTATATCTACCCTTCCTTACAGGTGTAGCTAGTAATTACCTACCCTTCCTTACAGGTATGGTAACCTTCCATACAGGTATAGCTACCTTTCCTTACATGTATATCTTCCCTTCCTTACAGGTGTAGCTAGTAATTACCTACCCTTCCTTACAGGTATGATAACCTTCCTTACAGGTGTAGCTACCTTTCCTTACATACATGTATATCTTCCCTTCCTTGCAGGTGTAGCTAGTAATTACCTACCCTTCCTTACAGGTATGGTAACCTTCCTTACAGGTGTAGCTACCTTTCCTTACATGTATATCTTCCCTTCCTTGCAGGTGTAGCTAGTAATTACCTACCCTTCCTTACAGGTATGGTAACCTTCCTTACAGGTGTAGCTACCTTTCCTTACATGTATATCTTCCCTTCCTTACAGGTGTAGCTAGTAATTACCTACCCTTCCTTACAGGTATGGTAACCTTCCTTACAGGTGTAGCTACCTTTCCTTACATGTATATCTTCCCTTCCTTACAGGTGTAGCTAGTAATTACCTACCCTTCCTTACAGGTATGGTAACCTTCCTTACAGGTGTAGCTACCTTTCCTTACATGTATATCTTCCCTTCCTTGCAGGTGTAGCTAGTAATTACCTACCCTTCCTTACAGGTATGGTAACCTTCCTTACAGGTGTAGCTACCTTTCCTTACATGTATATCTTCCCTTCCTTGCAGGTGTAGCTAATAATTACCTACCCTTCCTTACAGGTATGGTAACCTTCCTTACAGGTGTAGCTACCTTTCCTTACATGTATATCTTCCCTTCCTTACAGGTGTAGCTAGTAATTACCTACCCTTCCTTACAGGTATGGTAACCTTCCTTACAGGTGTAGCTACCTTTCCTTACATGTATATCTTCCCTTCCTTGCAGGTGTAGCTAGTAATTACCTACCCTTCCTTACAGGTATGGTAACCTTCCTTACAGGTGTAGCTACCTTTCCTTACATGTATATCTTCCCTTCCTTACAGGTGTAGCTAGTAATTACCTACCCTTCCTTACAGGTATGGTAACCTTCCTTACAGGTGTAGCTACCTTTCCTTACATGTATATCTTCCCTTCCTTGCAGGTGTAGCTAGTAATTACCTACCCTTCCTTACAGGTATGGTAACCTTCCTTACAGGTGTAGCTACCTTTCCTTACATGTATATCTTCCCTTCCTTGCAGGTGTAGCTAGTAATTACCTACCCTTCCTTACAGGTATGGTAACCTTCCTTACAGGTGTAGCTACCTTTCCTTACATGTATATCTTCCCTTCCTTGCAGGTGTAGCTAGTAATTACCTACCCTTCCTTACAGGTATGGTAACCTTCCTTACAGGTGTAGCTACCTTTCCTTACATGTATATCTTCCCTTCCTTGCAGGTGTAGCTAGTAATTACCTACCCTTCCTTACAGGTATGGTAACCTTCCTTACAGGTGTAGCTACCTTTCCTTACATGTATATCTTCCCTTCCTTGCAGGTGTAGCTAGTAATTACCTACCCTTCCTTACAGGTATGGTAACCTTCCTTACAGGTGTAGCTACCTTTCCTTACATGTATATCTTCCCTTCCTTGCATGCCTAAAGTACATTTACATTTCCTCATAGTCCAATTGGACAAGGAGTGGTTCAAAAGGCTCAAAGCTGTACATTTACTATCTAGTTACATGTTATCAATGTTGCTGTGAATGTGCTATGATAACAGGTATGTTTTGTGACAGATTCTGACAATAGCAGGGTGCCCTGGTGCTAGTGCTTTTTTGTTATTAACTCCCTAGACTACTATTGTGTTTCTCAAGGGTTGACATTCACGTTACATAGCAGTCATATCTAGCTGCAAGTTGTATGACATTGTAGGTTGCATATATGTTTTCACTGCAAATAAATTATTGATATTTAGAAGTGTGACAAGTTGAGAGAGTTTCAGTGACTGACTGCCTTGCCTAGAATGAGTTGTCTCAGTGACTGACTGCCTTGCCCAGAATGAGTTGTCTCAGTGACTGGCTGCCTTGCCTAGAAGGAGTTGTCTCAGTGACTGGCTGACTTGCCCAGAATGAGTTTAACAAGATTTAACAAGATTTGCCATCCAAGCCAAAGGCCCAGATGGCAAGTGGACAAGGAAGCCATTGGCTTATCGAGAGTCCAACAATGTTCATCTACTTATAGCCCGCCCTCCTGAGATATGTGTCAACCTTGTTTTTAAACATATTCACGCTGCTAGCAGTTACACAATCTGTAGACAATTTGTTCCATTCATTTATTGTCCTCTGTGAGAACGAGTGCTTCCTGATGTCCAATTTACATTGATCCTTTACTAATTTTACCTCATGTCTTCTAGTTCTGCTATCCTTCTTGAGTGAGAAAAACATATTTCTATCAATATTTTCATACCCATTCAATATCTTAAAAACTTCAATCTGATCTCCTCTTAACCTCCTTGTCTCTAGAGTTGTTAAACCACATTCTTTCAGGCGTTCTTCATAACTAAGGTCTCTAAGTTCTGGAATCATTTTAGTTGCTCTCCTTTGTATGCGTTCAAGCGTATCAATATCCTTCTTACGATATGGTCTCCATGCTTGTATACAGTATTCTAAATGAGGTCTAACTATTGCTTTATAAAGAGGTATAATTAACTTTTTTCCCTTGTATGTTATGTTTCTTCTAATCAATCCAAGAATTTGATTACCCTTTGAAGCTGCAATACCACACTGCTCTGAAACTTTCATATCAGCGCTTATTGTAACTCCTAAGTCCTTTTCTTTTACAGTAGTACCCAGAACAGTATCTCCCATTTTATAGTTTACATTCAAGTTCCTATGTCCTGTATGTAGGCTTTTACATTTCCCAAAATTTAACAACATCTGCCATTTCTCAGACCATTTCACTAATCTGTCTAGATCGTTTTGTAAATGTTGTTTATCACCATCAGTATTAACCTTTCTAAACAGTTTTGTGTCATCCGCAAATTTCAGTACGTTACTTGTTATACTGTCATCCAAGTCATTGATATAAATTAAGAATAATATAGGTCCTAATACTGATCCTTGAGGTACCCCACTCAAAACCGATTTCCAATTTGAAACTTCTCCATCTACTACAACTCGTTGTCTTCTGTCAGTCAGCCATTGTTCTATCCAGTCAGTTATGCTATCCCCGATACCATGGGCTTTTAATTTAAGTAGTAATCTTTGATGTGGCACTTTGTCAAAAGCTTTCTGAAAATCTAAGTAGATAATATCTACTGGCGATCCCACGTCTATCCACTTAGTGATTTCTTCCAAAAAACATAACATATTTGTTAAGCATGACCTCGCTTTAAGGAATCCATGTTGAGATGAATTTAATAATTTATGCTTAACGAGGAAGTCCACCATATGGTCTTTAATTAACCTTTCTAATAATTTACAAATCACTGACGTTAATTAAACTCACTGGTCTGTAATTCTCCAACTTATTTCTCGAACCCTTTTTAAATAATGGTATGATGTTTGCTTCTTTCCATTCAAACGGAACAACTCCCTCTTTTAATGACAAGTTGAATACTCTTGCAAGTGGTATACTGATTTGTTCTACTGTTTCCATTAGTAATTTTGGAGGAATCCCATCCACTCCCGGTGATTTGTTATCCTTCATTGCCTTTATTTTCTTTGAGTTGTCTCAGTGACTGACTGCCTTGCTTAGAACGAATTGTCTCAGTGACTGACTGCCTTGCCTAGAATAAGTTGTCTCAGTGACTGACTGCCTTGCCTAGAATAAGTTGTCTCAGTGACTGGCTGCCTTGCCTAGAAGGAGTTGTCTCAGTGACTGGCTGCCTTGCCTAGAAGGAGTTGTCTCAGTGACTGGCTGAATTGCCTAGAAGGAGTTGTCTCAGTGACTGGCTGACTTGCCCAGAATGAGTTGTCTCAGTGACTGACTGCCTTGCCTAGAATGAGTTTTCTCAGTGACTGGCTGCCTTGCCTAGAAGGAGTTGTCTCAGTGACTGACTGACTTGCCTAGAATAAGTTGTCTCAGTGACTGACTGCCTTGCCTAGAATGAGTTGTCTCAGTGACTGGCTGACTTGCCTAGAATAAGTTGTCTCAGTGACTGACTGCCTTGCCTAGAATGAGTTGTCTCAGTGACTGGCTGACTTGCTCAGAATGAGTTGTCTCAGTGACTGACTGCCTTGCCTAGAATGAGTTGTCTCAGTGACTGGCTGCCTTGCCTAGAAGGAGTTGTCTCAGTGACTGGCTGAATTGCCTAGAAGGAGTTGTCTCAGTGACTGGCTGACTTGCCTAGAAGGAGTTGTCTCAGTGACTGACTGCCTTGCCTAGAATGAGTTGTCTCAGTGACTGGCTGCCTTGCCTAGAAGGAGTTGTCTCAGTGACTGGCTGACTTGCCCAGAATGAATTGTCTCAGTGACTGACTGCCTTGCTTAGAACGAATTGTCTCAGTGACTGACTGCCTTGCCTAGAATGAGTTGTCTCAGTGACTGACTGCCTTGCCTAGAATGAGTTGTCTCAGTGACTGACTGCCTTCCCTAGAATGAGTTGTCTCAGTGACTGGCTGATTTGCCAAGAATGAGTTGTCTCAGTGACTGACTGCCTTGCCTAGAATGAGTTGTCTCAGTGACTGGCTGCCTTGCCTAGAATGAGTTGTCTCAGTGACTGGCTGAATTGCCTAGAAGGAGTTGTCTCAGTGACTGGCTGACTTGCCCAGAATGAGTTGTCTCAGTGACTGACTACCTTGCCTAGAAGGAGTGGTCTCAGTGACTGGCTGACTTGCCCAGAATGAGTTGTCTCAGTGACTGACTGCCTTGCCTAGAATGAGTTGTCTCAGTGACTGACTGCCTTGCCTAGAATGAGTTGTCTCAGTGACTGACTACCTTGCCTAGAATGAGTTGTCTCAGTGACTGACTGCCTTGCCTAGAATGAGTTTTCTCAGTGACTGGCTGATTTGTCTAGAATGAGTTGTCTCAGTGACTGACTGCCTTGCCTAGAATTAGTTGTCTCAGTGACTGGCTGAATTGCCTAGAAGGAGTTGTCTCAGTGACTGACTGCCTTGCCTAGAATGAGTTGTCTCAGTGATTGACTGCCTTGCCTAGAATGAGTTGTCTCAGTGACTGGCTGCCTTGCCTGGAATGAGTTATCACAGTGACTGACTGCCTTTGCCAGGTGACTTATTGGTCATGGACAAATACGGCTACATGTCCTTCAAGGACCGGACGGGAGACACTTTCCGATGGCGCGGTGAGAACGTCTCAACCCTCGAAGTGGAGGCAACAATCAGCAATATCTTGGCCCTGAAGGATGTCATTGTGTACGGGGTCCATGTGCCAGGTACAAGCTCTCGTAGATTGTTTGACTGCTGGTGCTGTAGGTGGTGGTCTCATACAGCGAACGATGAACGCTTTTATAAATTTACTAACTTATTCTCTTCATAATCTAGTTGGTGCACAATGCCATCTTTTATCAATTATTTTGTCTCTCTAAGTGTTCTTCCACATTTTTCCCTTTAAAGGGGCGAGACCAAGTAGGTATTGTTCTGCTGCACTGGTTTGGCTGTTGCCCTTTTTCCTCTACTGTTAAATCCTCCTCTGCCTCTCTCATATCCCTCTTGATGCAGTCTTCCCATCTTAGTTGCAGTCTGCCATGTTTCCTTCAACTTTGTTGTTTCAACACCCTACTCTCTTTGTTAATCAGCCATCCAACTAATATTAGGAGACTCTTTACATAATAAAATGTATATATGTATATAATACATACATATATATATATATATATATATATATATATATATATATATATATATATATATATATATATATATATATATATATATATATGTAGTGCATATTGTAATGTGATTACTGTAAATTTTTATTTGCTTTTTTTCTTAAAATTACCATCAAGACAAGACCACATATTGAATGTCAGACAAGTGGGCTCATGACCACACAAATTAATAGAGAGTTATACAAGTGTTGTGTGTATCACGCCTGGAGGGGTGCGCTGGCATGGCTGCTATAGAGAGTGATACAAGTGATGTGTTTATCAGGCCTGGAAGGGTGCGCTGGCATGGCTGCTATAGAGAGTGATACAAGTGATGTGTGTATCAGGCCTGGAGGGGTGCACTGGCATGGCTGCAATAGAGAGTTATACTAGTGTTGTATTTATCAGGCCTGGAGGGGTGCGCTGGCATGGCTGCTATAGAGAGTGATACAAGTGATGTGTTTATCAGGCCTGGAAGGGTGCGCTGGCATGGCTGCTATAGAGAGTGATACAAGTGATGTGTGTATCAGGCCTGGAGGGGTGCGCTGCCATGGCTGCAATAGAGAGTTATACTAGTGTTGTATTTATCAGGCCTGGAGGTGTGCGCTGGCATGGCTGCTATAGAGAGTGATACAAGTGATGTGTGTATCAGGCCTGGAGGGGTGCGCTGGCATGGCTGCAATAGAGAGTTATACAAGTGTTGTATTTATCAGGCCTGGAGGGGTGCGCTGGCATGGCTGCTATAGAGAGTGATACAAGTGATGTGTTTATCAGGCCTGGAAGGGTGCGCTGGCATGGCTGCTATAGAGAGTGATACAAGTGATGTGTTATTAGGCCTGGAGGGGTGCGCTGGCATGGCTGCTATAGAGAGTGATACAAGTGTTGTGTTATTAGGCCTGGAGGGGTGTGCTGGCATGGCTGCTATAGAGAGTGATACAAGTGATGTGTTATTAGGCCTGGAGGGGTGCGCTGGCATGGCTGCTATAGAGAGTGATACAAGTGTTGTGTTATTAGGCCTGGAGGGGTGCGCTGGCGTGGCTGCTATAGAGAGTGATACAAGTGTTGTGTTATTAGGCCTGGAGGGGTGCGCTGGCATGGCTGCAATAGAGAGTTATACTAGTGTTGTATTTATCAGGCCTGGAGGGGTGCGCTGGCATGGCTGCTATAGAGAGTGATACAAGTGATGTGTTTATCAGGCCTGGAAGGGTGCGCTGGCATGGCTGCTATAGAGAGTGATACAAGTGATGTGTGTATCAGGCCTGGAGGGGTGTGCTGGCATGGCTGCAATAGAGAGTTATACAAGTGTTGTATTTATCAGGCCTGGAGGGGTGCGCTGGCATGGCTGCTATAGAGAGTGATACAAGTGATGTGTTTATCAGGCCTGGAAGGGTGTGCTGGCATGGCTGCTATAGAGAGTGATACAAGTGTTGTGTGTATCAGGCCTGGAGGGATGCTCTGGCATGGCTGCTATAGAGAGTGATACAAGTGTTGTGTGTATCAGGCCTGGAGGGGTGCGTTGGGCGTGGCTGCTATAGAGAGTGATACAAGTGATGTGTTATTAGGCCTGTACGGGTGCGCTGGCATGGCTGCTATAGAGAGTAATACAAGTGTTGTGTTATTAGGCCTGGAGGGGTGCGCTGGCATGGCTGCTATGGAGAGTGATACAAGTGTTGTGTGTATCAGGCCTGGAGGGGTGCGCTGGCGTGGCTGCTATAGAGAGTGATACAAGTGTTGTGTTATTAGGCCTGGAGGGGTGCGCTGGCATGGCTGCTATAGAGAGTGATACAAGTGTTGTGTTATTAGGCATGGAGGGGTGCGCTGGCATGGCTGCGATAGAGAGTGATACAAGTGTTGTGTTATTAGGCCTGGAGGGGTGCGCTGGCATGGCTGCTATAGAGAGTGACACAAGTGTTGTGTTATTAGGCCTGGAGGGGTGCGCTGGCATGGCTGCTATAGAGAGTGATACAAGTGTTGTGTTATTAGGCATGGAAGGGTGCGCTGGCATGGCTGCTATAGAGAGTGATACATGTGTTGTGTTATTAGGCCTGGAGGGGTGCGCTGGCATGGCTGCTATAGAGAGTGATACAAGTGTTGTGTTATTAGGCCTGGAGGGGTGCGCTGGCATGGCTGCTATAGAGAGTGACACAAGTGTTGTGTTATTAGGCCTGGAGGGGTGCGCTGGCATGGCTGCTATAGAGAGTGATACAAGTGTTGTGTTATTAGGCATGGAGGGGTGCGCTGGCATGGCTGCTATAGAGAGTGACACAAGTGTTGTGTTATTAGGCCTGGAGGGGTGCGCTGGCATGGCTGCTATAGAGAGTGATACATGTGTTGTGTGTATCAGGCCTGGAGGGGTGCGCTGCCACGGCTGCTATAGAGAGTGATACAAGTTTTGTGTTATCAGGCCTGGAGGGGTGTGCTGGCATGGCTGCTATAGAGAGTGATACAAGTTTTGTGTTATCAGGCCTGGAGGGGTGTGCTGGCATGGCTGCCATTGCTGACAAGACAGGGTCGCCGGACCTATGCAAGTTCTATGCAGCCACACAAAAAGCCCTGCCGCTGTATGCCCGCCCCGTCTTTCTGCGCATCTTGCATGCAGTCGATGCTACAAGTGAGTTGCACTGAACAGGAGTGGCATTGAACATGGTGCTTCACAACTATTACATTGAGATAATGGTTTTTGGAGTTGAACTTTGGTTTGTGTCTTCAGAAATGTCATTTTGGATTATAGTTTGGATATGATGAAATTGAGCTTTGGTTTTTTTGTCTTCAGAAATGTCATTTTAGACTATAGTTTTGTTTATATATAATGAAGTTGATCTTCTTGCCATCATGACTTCCGGCTACTTGGACTTGGTGCAGCGACTTGAATTTGGTGTAGATCATTTACAGAAAAACGCTGTATATCAAATAGAATAAGTATTACTATTGAATATATATTATACACAAACGTATTGTAAACATATATTAGGAAATAGGTTTTGTTAATTATTAGTCAGAGGGAGTATTTTAGAGTAAGTTAGTTTCGGATTCTGTCAGGGAATTCAGCGAGCGTTAATAGGGTTGTTTACTATTCGAAAATTGAGATAGCATAGTGAATAGTCAGTAACATTGGAATATTGGTTAGAATAAGTATTAGTATTATACATATATTGTTCACCAACTTCTTGTAGACATATATTAAGAAACCGTTTTTGTTAAAAGAGGTAGTATTTTTTCCCTGATTCAAACTCAACGAGCGATAAAAGGGAGTTTGTTTACAGGTCGTGAATTCAACCCGTGCATCGAGCTATCGTTTACATTGGCTAATATATATAAGATAAAGTGATCTATTTACTTAAATTACATACATAAGGTAATATCTGGCATAGTGGTAGTAAACGTTTTCGGTAAAAATGAATTAACAGCAGGATTTTAGCGTAAATTAGTACACACTGACTTCGTTGTTTTGTTACACAGTGTTCTCCGTATTCGCTAGGTGGCAGGTTTTTTTTTTCTCATGCGAGGTTAATAGAAGACACAGTTAGCAAGTATATTAGACTAAAGTGTTCTTTTGATCACAAAAACAGCCTTATTCAAGGCTAACGTAGCAAACTAATTAAAACTAAATTGTATGATGGCGCCGTGCAAACGGCAGTTAAAGGCCACAAGGCACTTAATTTGTGGCAGTTGCAGTAACTGGGTGGACTTCGTCAAGTCTGGGTGCGAGAAGTCCTGGGCTGAGGTCCAGGCAGATAGTTTTAGTTTTGAGTGTAGGGGATGTACGAAGATGAAGGAACTAGAGGTGGAGTTGGAAGAGCTGAGGCTGCTCGTTGTGGCAATGGTGGGAAGGGAACAGGGGGGTTGTGCCAGTAGTTCCGGTGGGGGAACAGTAGATGATAAAGTGGGGAAAGACACAAGAGATGCTAGGGAGAGCTCACCGCAGCCTGGGAGGAAGCTGAGAGGAGGGAAGGTGACAGGTCATAGGGAGACAGGACGTAAGGAAACGGGAGGGAAGACAACCGGAGTGAAGGAGAGGGGAGTAGGGGAGACAGGAGGGAAGGAGAAGGCAGTGGGGGAGACGGGAGGGAAAACAACCGGAGTGAAGGATAGGGGAGTGGGAGAGACAAGAGCAAAGGAGTGGGAAGTGGGGGAGACAGGAGCGAAGGAGACAGGAGGGAAGGGGGTCAGGACAGAATGTGATGGAGGGGATCGAACGGAAGAGTTATTCTGCAGCAGTGATAGAGGGGGTGAGGAAGAGAGCGAGGGTGTTTGTGGGGGATTCGATAGTTAGGAAGACCGACAGAGTCTTAAACAAGGGAGATGATGTGGTGGTCTGCTTGCCTGGAGCCAAAATAGAGGCGATAACTGAGAGGGTAAAAAACATCGTAGGCTCGGGTAAGGGTGGATCTGTTTTAGTACACGTAGGGACAAATAACGTAGAGAGGGAGGGTACAACTGCCATAGTTAGGAAATATAGGCAGTTGGTCAGAACACTAAAACAGACGCGGGTTGAGCAAGTAATACTGTCAGGGATTTTACCTGTAATGGGCAGGAGGGGTCACAAATATCGAAATTGTCGGGGGATGGCAATTAACATGTTAGTCCAGAAGCTATATAGGGAAGAGGAAGGTGGATTTATGGGGAAGTTTTGTTGGGAGGGCTGATATGTACATGAAGGATGGGCTTCATTTAAGTGGAAAGGGGGCGGCAGTATTCGCGGCAAACTTTCAGCAGCAGTAGATAGTGACTTGGGTACAATGACAAATATTTTTGGAAGTAAACATTCTTTAAACTAGAAGTGCAGGGGGGTTACCTAGAGGTGTCTCAAGCAGAACAAGAGGCCACTAGCACAGATAAACCAATATCAAATCATCCGAAAAACATCTCTGAAAAAGGTTATAGATGCGTATGTTTAAATGCAAGGAGCATAGTAAATAAGAAAAACGAATTAAACATTATGGTAGAAGATATTGACCCTCACATAATTGGTATAACTGAATCATGGGCCAACATAGATATAACAGATGCTGATTTAGGACTGACAGGATATGTAATGTTTAGGAAAGATCGAATAGGAAGAAGGGGCGGGGGAGTTATTTTATATGTTAAAGAATCTATTCAGGCTTATGAAATAAAACTAGAAAGGGAAGCAGATTGCGATGAAGCTGTTTGGTGCAAAATTGTTTCAGGAAATTCAAAATTAACTATTGGATTAGTTTACCGAAGTCAAAACATAAACGAAGAGGACAACACAAAAATAAAAAACGCTATAAAGGAAGTTAGTAAAGGGGAATGTATCATAATGGGAGATTTTAACCATGGACACATACAATGGAATTCTCTAGAGAGCACAGGGATTGAGGACCAACAATTTCTATTTTTAATCCAGGATAGCTTTCTTACTCAGCACGTACTAGAACCAACCAGGGGAGAAAATGTATTAGATATAGTTTTGTCGTCACAAAAAGAATTAGTGGACAATGTAAAAATATTTGAACCATTGGGTAATAGTGACCATAATCAAATACATTTTGACATCAATGTAAAATCAGAAAGTAAAAATAAGAAAACGTACAAGAGAAACTTCCACAAAGGTAACTACAAAGATATGAGAAAATACTTATCAAAGCTAGATTGGAATAACATGCTGATGAATAAGACCGCAATTGAATGTTGGAATATTCTAAAATATGAAATTGAGAGTATCATCGATAAATATGTTCCCTTCCAAAAACAAGGAAAACGGTGTAGAAAGAAACACTTGTCAAAAGAGGCTATTAGAAAAATAATGCTAAAACAAACTATGTGGAGGGTTTATAGGCGTACCAGAAAGGACGAAGACTATGCAAAATACAAAGAGGCACTTAATGCAGCTACAACTGAAATCAGACAATCTAAAAGAAGCTATGAGCAAAAACTAGCATGTAACATAAAAAATGACAGCAAGAGTTTTTATGCATATGTCAGGAGTAAACAAAACGTACAAGACAAGGTTGGACCTCTAGAAGACAGTGCTGGAAATATAATATCACAGGGGTTTTTAATGGCGGAAGACCTAAATGGTTACTTCAGTTCAGTGTTTACCAAAGAAGATATTAGTTCATTACCAGTTGCTGATGCTAAATTTCAGGGGGCTAAATCTGACTATTTAGGTCCGTTAGTTGTAACTCCAGAATTGCTAAGAAAATAAAGGCAATGAAGGATAACAAATCACCGGGAGTGGATGGGATTCCTCCAAAATTACTAATGGAAACAGTAGAACAAATCAGTATACCACTTGCAAGAGTATTCAACTTGTCATTAAAAGAGGGAGTTGTTCCGTTTGAATGGAAAGAAGCAAACATCATACCATTATTTAAAAAGGGTTCGAGAAATAAGTCAGAGAATTACAGACCAGTGAGTTTAACGTCAGTGATTTGTAAATTATTAGAAAGGTTAATTAAAGACCATATGGTGGACTTCCTCGTTAAGCATAAATTATTAAATTCATCTCAACATGGATTCCTTAAAGCGAGGTCATGCTTAACAAATATGTTATGTTTTTTGGAAGAAATCACTAAGTGGATAGATGTGGGATCGCCAGTAGATATTATCTACTTAGATTTTCAGAAAGCTTTTGACAAAGTGCCACATCAAAGATTACTACTTAAATTAAAAGCCCATGGTATCGGGGATAGCATAACTGACTGGATAGAACAATGGCTGGCTGACAGAAGACAACGAGTTGTAGTAGATGGAGATGTTTCAAATTGGAAATCGGTTTTGAGTGGGGTACCTCAAGGATCAGTATTAGGACCTATATTATTCTTAATTTATATCAATGACTTGGACGACAGTATAACAAGTAACGTACTGAAATTTGCAGATGACACAAAACTGTTTAGAAAGGTTAATACTGATGGTGATAAACAACATTTACAAAACGATCTAGACAGATTAGTGAAATGGTCTGAGAAATGGCAGATGTTGTTAAATTTTGGGAAATGTAAATGCCTACATACAGGACATAGGAACTTGAATGTAAACTATAAAATGGGAGATACTGTTCTGGGTACTACTGTAAAAGAAAAGGACTTAGGAGTTACAATAAGCACTGATATGAAAGTTTCAGAGCAGTGTGGTATTGCAGCTTCAAAGGGTAATCAAATTCTTGGATTGATTAGAAGAAACATAACATACAAGGGAAAAAAGTTAATTATACCTCTTTATAAAGCAATAGTTAGACCTCATTTAGAATACTGCATACAAGCATGGAGACCATATCGTAAGAAGGATATAGATACGCTTGAACGCATACAAAGGAGAGCAACTAAAATGATTCCAGAACTTAGAGACCTTAGTTATGAAGAACGCCTGAAAGAATGTGGTTTAACAACACTAGAGACAAGGAGGTTAAGAGGAGATCAGATTGAAGTTTTTAAGATATTGAATGGGTATGAAAATAGTGATAGAAATATATTTTTCTCACTCAAGAAGAATAGCAGAACTAGAGGACATGAGGTAAAATTAGTAAAGGATCAATGTAGATTGGACATCAGGAAGCACTCGTTCTCACAGAGGACAATAAATGAATGGAACAAATTGTCTACAGATTGTGTAACTGCTAGCAGCGTGAATATGTTTAAAAACAAGGTTGACACATATCTCAGGAGGGCGGGCTATAAGTAGATGAACATTGTTGGACTCTCGATAAGCCAATGGCTTCCTTGTTCACTTGCCATCTGGGCCTTTGGCTTGGATGGCAAATCTTGTTAAATCATAAAGGTGGGGGGGGGAGAGAGAGAGAGAGAGAGAGAGAGAGAGAGAGAGAGAGAGAGAGAGAGAGAGAGAGAGAGAGAGAGAGAGAGAGAGAGAGAGAGAGAGAGAGAGAGAGAGAGAGAGAGAGAGAGAGAGAGAGAGAGAGAGAGAGAGAGAGAGAGAGAGAGAGAGAGAGAGAGAGAGAGGAGTGGCAGTATCAAATAGTAGTAGTTGTGATGTTAGTGGGAAAAAGAAATACTGCTTGACATGGCATTATCAAGAAAACAAGTTACAGATGCATATTGGTAGTAGACTGTGAAACTGAGTATTTAACAAGAAAACACTTATAATGTCAACCATGCAGAAAAGCATAAGGGAAGTGTAATGTGAACAAACTGTCTCTTCTCCAGGCACTTTCAAGCTGAAGAAGATGGCCTACAGATCAGAAGGTTTCAACCCAGAGACCATCACAGACCCTCTGTACTACCTCGATACAAGGAAGGGCGAGTACCAGCCTGTTAACAGCCAGGTGTATCAGGACATATGTAACAGTGTCATTCGGCTGTGAACATTGTGAACATCTTGCAATGCAGACTGTGATGAGGCTTAAATGGCCAGACACTTTATATGCCCCAGTGCAATAAATAAATTTATGTAGCGTGACGGCATGATGTAGATGTTATTAAAATATATGTTTAATTTGGTTTGCTCGTTTATTTACGGATGAATTAGTCGTTATGTGATATATGATGGGGCATTCCATGCCAAATCAATCAAAAACGGTGAAATTTACATGACCACCTTCAATTTTGATGAAATTTGGTGTGATAATATATGTTCATGAGTCAATGTTCCCACCCAAATTTGAGGTCAGTACGACCTTCCTTTCCTGAGATAGAGGTCATAAAATTTTGACCCGACCTTGACTACCTAACGACCTTCCAGGTGTAACTCCTCTCCTACGTAACCTACAGATGTGATGTTGGTGTAATTTTAAAGCTCTGATAAATGTATATCTGTGTTGACAATAAAACAAACAAGAATGTTAAAAACATGGTGTTTTTTTAATCTGACCTGACCTAGCAAAAATCATGTAACCTCAGATGTCGTTGATTTTTTTATGTTGAAGCATACATATTTAGCAATAATCACTGAAAGTTTTATCAAGCGCATTGCAATACTTTAGGAGTTATGGCATTTTAAATGCACCATCATCCCACGTCACTAGTGATGTAAGAACTAAATTAGTCACATGATCTTTCAGTATGCAAATGGAGGCTGCCTTCCTAGAATGTGCTGGGTTTTGTTCTCTGCATATTCTCTGCCCATAAGGTAATTATCTATCTGTTGGTATACTTAATATTTGTATAAATAATATGATGACCTGTAGCTAGAGGAGACGTCAACATAACATGTTATATACCTGATTTTTATGGTAAATCACATGTACGTTATGCCTCACTGGACTGCCTACTCCAGAAGTGCAATCAGTGGTCATGTGTTGAGATCTTTCAAGAACTGCTGCTCAATGCATTTGACAAAATTTAATATTGAAAGTGGACCACAACAGTTACAAACCATCCATCAGACAGTTGATGAATTCCTTCAAAGTTTCACTGAACATCTCCAACATATCATTCTTCATGATTTCATTGCGAAAGTACAAACATTATACTATCAAGACCTGCGAGACAACATGCTGGGTGAAAAGGTGGTACTTGTGGGTGATTTTGCCGAGAAAATGTTTTGTAATGCAAGATGAAGTACAGTCATATCACTGGAACAATGCTCAAGCTACCATCCACCCATTTGTTTGTTACTGGTTGGAGAACGGAGTGTCAAAGCATGTGTCATGTGTTGCTGTCTCTCATGACACCATTACAGTCCATCTGTTTCAACAACATCTTCTGAAGAGAGAAGCCAAAGAAAGTGTTCTATTTCTCAGATGGTTGTGCAGGTCAATACAAGAACTTCATGAACTTGTGCCACCATTCTGTGGACTTTGGATTTGAAGCTGAATGGCATTTTAATGTCACTTCACATGGCAAGGGGCCGTGCGATGGTGTTGGGGGCTTACTGAAGAGGATGGCAACAAAGGCTAGTCTACAGAGGCCTTACAAGACCAGATCTAGACACCTCACAAGCTGTACGAGTTTGCAAAGCAAAATATTCCCTCCTTAAATGTTGAATACTTCACTGTTGGAGACTGGGAAACTGCTTGAGATCCGCTTTGCAAAGGTGCGGACAGTGCCAGAGACCCAACAGTTGCATTGCTTCCATCCTGTGTCATTGTTCAAAGTAAAAGTGAGTAAATTCTCGATAAGTACACAAACCCGACAAGAAACCGTGACAGCTGAAAAACATGTCATCAGGTTTGAAGAGGTGAAGGGTTACTTCACAGTTCAGTATGGATGGTGGTGGCTTGGAATGGTCACGTCCCTGGATCAGAGAGAAAGAGAGGTGGCTATTGACTTTCTCAATCCTCATGGACCAGCCAGATCATTCACTTACACCGAGCGACCTGATAAGACATGGGAGACTTCCAAACCATTGTTCACCCTAAAACAGCAACTGGAAGAAACTTGAAGAAAGAGCACATGGCACAAGTGTCTAATGCACTGGAGGAATGGCTTCAACGGAAGAACAGAGAAACCACACATTCATTATTTGTGTGAAAAGGTGAGAACATAAATTGTTAGTAATCCAGAAAAATTATAAATTTGTGATCTTGAGCACTGTCACTGAAAAGGGAATTACTGTCAAAGTATTGGAATGCGCATGTTCAAATTGTCAACAATTATTGCCAGGTATGTGTGCTACAATATATAAAAATGTCAATTTACATGACTTTCGCAAGGTAAAGTCAAAGGTAAAACTCTCTTGTGTCACTCTTTGTACGTCATAAAACACGATGTTACATTTAATTTTATAACTGCTAAAGTATTGAAATACGAATGATGAAGATTTCAATGATTATTGCCAAATATGTATGCTTCGACATATAAAAAAATCTGAGGTTACATGATTTTTGCTAGGTCAGGTCAAAGATTAAACAAAAACATGTTTTTTACATATTTTTGTGTGTTTAATTATCAACACAGATATATATATATATCAGAGCTTTAAAATGACGCCAACATCACATATGTAGGTTACGTAGGAGAGGAGTTATAAAACCTGGAAGGTCGTGAGGTAGTCAAGGTCGGGTCAAACTTCGATGGTCTCTGGAAAGGACAGTCAGACTGAGCTGAAATTTGGTTGGAATCATGTACTCATGAACACAAACGAACACACCAAGTTTCATAAAAATCGAAAGTGGTCATGTAAATTCTTGATTGATTTGATATGGAATGCCCCTGATATATGCCTTTCGCTTATTTGTATACTCATCAGCAAACTCATGCTTTATTATGGAAGGGGCGTGACAGGAACCCAGGGGATACTCACCATATTGCCAGTATACAATCCTTGAGAATTTCTCTAACTGTACCTCCCTAAATACATTTTGGACTTCTGTCAAAAAGATACCCTTTTCAAGTTGAGTGCATTGAAGTACACACCATTGAACGTGTAAAATATGCGCTATTCCATGGTATAAATTAATTCACTAATATACTTGATTCACAGATCAGTGGGACCACTGAGTGTCTACCCTTTATCGTAAAAACATGTTTTGAGATATCAAAATGCATACCATTAATGATCCAATAATTGTGATTTTATACCTAAAATGCGTTAACGTGCGTTGTACACAGAAAACGCACCCTTAAAACATGGAATTTGTCTCAAGGATGTAGAGAGAATGAAAAATTCACAGTTACACACATGTCCTGCAGTAAAGGCGTACAATTGACTAATCCGATAATTAATCATTGGACTTCTGTAATAGATAAAAGCGTGACAAATAATTCACAACAAGTAGATTATCCGACCTTTCTAAACAGCATAATAGGTTAAATATTGATGATCGAATGGATGAAGAGTTTTATTGAAGACGGCAGGGAGTCAAGAGGGGAGTTGTTTCTGTGGGTTCAAGACTAATTCTTCAAATATAACTAGACACAACCAAGAGAAACAGTAGC
This sequence comes from Lamellibrachia columna, assembly GCA_963662155.1. Lineage (NCBI taxonomy): Eukaryota > Metazoa > Annelida > Polychaeta > Sabellida > Siboglinidae > Lamellibrachia > Lamellibrachia columna. The sequence goes on from OY759272.1 coordinate 3,178,750, forward strand.
ATTCTCAGCGTATTGTTGACTCAGTACGTTGACGGTTGTGTGGTCGAGCAGTAGACCGTAATTAAGACACAGAAAACAGTTGGTACGTTCTATTACAGCTCGTAATAACAACATTGTTGTGTACATTTGTAAAGTGTTTGTATGTGCGTGGAAACACATCGCACAAGTTAATGTCAGTTAATGTGTGAACACTTGTTGACGTTACAAAATTAAATTAACTGTAGGGTAACCCGAGACAGGGTGGCCACCCTAAGTGTAGGGTAACCCGAGACAGGGCGGCCCCTCTAAGTGTAGGGTAACCCGAGGCAGGGTGGCCCCCCTAAGGAAAACTTGCAAATTGTACACCCTATGTTAACATGTCTTTAATGTGCTCATATTGTAGATTGATATGTATGTTACCCATTTGAAAATTATTTTCAGCAAATTGACAACCTAGATGAGTTGCAGTTGAGTACCCAAAAAAGTAAAAAAAACTGCCCTCTGCATGGGGCAAGATGGTCAATAGCTCCCTCCCCCCTGCATGGGGCAAGATGGTCAATAGCTCCCTCCCCCCTGCATGGGGCAAGACGGTCAATAGCTCCCTCCCCCTGCATGGGGCAAGACGGTCAATAGCTCCCTCCCCCCTGCATGGGGCAAGACGGTCAATAGCTCCCTCCCCCCTGCATGGGGCAAGACGGTCAATAGCTCCCTCCCCCCTGCATGGGGCAAGATGGTCAATAGCTCCCTCCCCCTGCATGGGGCAAGATGGTCAATAGCTCCCTCCCCCCTGCATGGGGCAAGACGGTCAATAGCTCCCTCCCCCTGCATGGGGCAAGACGGTCAATAGCTCCCTCCCCCCTGCATGGGGCAAGACGGTCAATAGCTCCCTCCCCCCTGCATGGGGCAAGACGGTCAATAGCTCCCTCCCCCCTGCATGGGGCAAGACGGTCAATAGCTCCCTCCCCCTGCATGGGGCAAGACGGTCAATAGCTCCCTCCCCCTGCATGGGGCAAGACGGTCAATAGCTCCCTCCCCCTGCATGGGGCAAGACGGTCAATAGCTCCCTCCCCCCTGCATGGGGCAAGACGGTCAATAGCTCCCTCCCCCCTGCATGGGGCAAGATGGTCAATAGCTCCCTCCCCCCTGCATGGGGCAAGACGGTCAATAGCTCCCTCCCCCCTGCATGGGGCAAGACGGTCAATAGCTCCCTCCCCCTGCATGGGGCAAGATGGTCAATAGCTCCCTCCCCCCTGCATGGGGCAAGACGGTCAATAGCTCCCTCCCCCCTGCATGGGGCAAGACGGTCAATAGCTCCCTCCCCCCTGCATGGGGCAAGACGGTCAATAGCTCCCTCCCCCTGCATGGGGCAAGACGGTCAATAGCTCCCTCCCCCCTGCATGGGGCAAGACGGTCAATAGCTCCCTCCCCCCTGAATGGGGCAAGACGGTCAATAGCTCCCTCCCGTGGTTTTTGGTTACCACTGCCTAAACATAAAATGTATACATGCAAATGGTATGATAGCAATATATTAGACTATTATAGTTGTGACATTTAAATTGCAGTTAACATAATATACACCTTACAATCCATACATAACATAATATTGTCTTAGTAATATTCGATCATAATTACAGCCTACATGCTAGCAGAATGTCAATTATACAACGTTCACATTATATTAAATTTATTAAACATAATTGGTCATGTGTAATACATTTGATACATTATGACCATGTCCGTACGACATAAGACATAGTAACAGTCTTGCTCCACATGCACTGCACGTGTCTTAACACGATGTATACAAAACATAACATAATATTGCCCATTTTGTATTGTGTGACCTGTCAACTAATTATCACTATTATTATGTCAACAATTAAGTTCATGATTCATATCGTTTAATAGTGAGTTGCACCATTTTACTATTGCCAAAATATTAGATCAGTGCATATAGCAGTTAAAAAACACACCGATTTAATTACGTCTGATTGGTGTTTCTGAGCTTTCGGGGCGAGTATCCGATCGATGTTAGCTTCATTTTGCACCAGATTTTGGAATGTTCAGAGTTTTATATTTTGCATACGTGCTGGGGGCCGTCTTACCTCCAGGGACCATACGTGCTGGGGGCCGTCTTACCTCCAGGGACCATACGTGCTGGGGGCCGTCTTACCTCCAGGGACCATACGTGACTAGGATTGTCTACTGCTTTTGGCCTCACGTCATTAGACACACCAGCAATAGAACAATGACTCGTCGACGAATGCGTCTCGACGCCAATGATACATGTTGGCAGTTAAATTCGCTAACAGTTTGTCTTGTGGTAAACCTTCACCCGAGACTTCTGCCATCCAGGCAGGACAACAATAATGATCTGATACCCAGGAACGTAAGAGACGATACGGGCCCCAACACTAGTGAAGAACCTGAAATATGAAGACCAACGATTAATAAAGTTAGCTATATGCCTAAACATTATTGCAAAAGGGGTCGTTCACAAGTGTTGACGTTGATCATAGCCCCGTCCCCGAATTAGTGCTTTAAATTGTTGATCATTTTCCAGATTGAAAAATTTAACGATGTAGGCATAACAATGTTATGGCACCGCGCATGTATATAGGACATACAACAATGACAACTGTAGACGGCCCCTATATACTAATTAAGCTTTAACAGTCATCAGAGCAACTGAAACAACAGAACAGGTGGTAGATAGAAGAGACGATGGCGCAACGACATTACCAACTACGGGGAGATTCTATGGCCAAGAACAACCAAAAATGGAAAGGCGATGCGTCGCTACGATGACGTGATTATTACGAAACTAAACGGTCGTGTCACGTGGGTTGCGATTGTCTAAAAATTACGCCATCGCGGCAATGCAAGAAGCCGTGCGTAGTTCTTTGGCTGTCTTCTCGCTTTCGAGCATGCCATGCGTCGTCCCGTTCAATTTAGTTTCTTTGTTTGATTAACTATCTAGTCAAAAAGAATGTATTTAAATATCTTAATAAATGCTAATCAGGAGGCAAGCTAATTTATTAATGTCATCAATAGTATTGTCTTTTGACATGTGGTATTTCTTTAACTTTTATTTATTTATTATAATTTGTTGTCTTTGTTACTCTTATCAGGATATATTTAGGAAACAATACACTGTTTGTTGATGTCACAAGAGTGTTATTAGACAGAAAACATCGCGATTGCTGGAGGATATCAACACGGCTAACCGTTGTATAATTATGTGGTGCATTCTAAGCCTAAGGACCACGATAGAAATACGCGCTAGTAGTATGTGGAAGTTTTTGGGACCTCCTTATCTGTGCAAAATCAGTGGACCAGACATCAAAGGAACATCAAAGGCAAAACACCGTAATATCGCCCACCGCTTCTGAGTGCGCGCAGCCAATCAGAGCGCCGCAGAGCGCCCCCTGGCGGTGGTAGCCGAGCGTGCGTGACGTAAGCGCCTCCTAGCGACTGGAGGAGGAACGAACATGGACCTAGTTACGTTTACCGAAGGGTCGTTAACCTAGTAAGGAGACGAACACAATCGTACGGTGCACACGTATTTTATTGAATACAACAAAGCGGCAGCAGTACAAACGAGGCGATCGTATGCGATTGGATACAACGAGCCGGGTATGACGAAGATGAAGATGAAGGCGAGGCGACTTGCGAATGGTGACCATCGCGCCAGAGGTCGCGAACTTACGGGTGTCTCCACCGCGCCAGAGGTTCGAGGGCGAGCTTACGGGTGGAGCGACCACCGCGCCAGAGGCTCAGTATGATACGTGATAGTACGGTATACCCTTTTTCAGCAGGTTAATCCAATCAAACACGCGACAATCGTTAGCGACCAGATCGGTGTGGAAAGCGTTGACGAAAGTTCTCATAGGAGCGCCGTTACAACGAAGCATGATATAAGTGACGCAATATTGTCCGCAAACGTTAGACAGAGGACTCTGAAGTCTCTTGCTGTTATGAGTCCACTCGGAACAGTGTTTGTTCAAGAAGGTGCGGAACGCCGCGTGACGAGGTGGCAGACCGTACGAAGTATTCGCAGAAGTATTCGCCGCGCCCGTCGGAGGACAGGTACAGCGCTATCCAATGTTCGCCCGGTTCGTCGCCGTCGTCGGTGTTGCACACGAAGGCGATCGGCAAAGCGTCAATTGTTGCAGGCAGTCCATCTCTGGGTACGACGCCGCCAAAGACGGACGCGGTGTTCGGATCCATCGCCAGTAGACGGGCGATCTGCAGGGTGTCCATCTCAGTAGTCGTAGATGACGTTGCGGTTCTTGTCGATTTCCAGCACGGACTCGAATTCGGCGTAGGCGACGACGTTCACGGTGGTCTGAAGCGCTGCACGGAAATGGAATTCTAAGCGCAGAGGCTCAGTACGATATGCGATAGTACGATATACCCTTTTTCAGCAGGTTAATCCAATCGAACACGCGACAATCGTTAGCGACCAGTTCGGTGTGGAAAGCGTTGACGAAAGTTCTCATAGGAGCGCCGTTACAACGAAGCATGATATAAGTGATGCAATATTGTCCGCAAACGTTAGACAGAGGACTCTAAAGTCTCTTGCCATACGCATATTTTCGTTATATGTCAATATTGTTAAATAGTGCGCTCTTACACTTTACCCATACCTCCTACAGTTTACCCATAATTCCTACAATTTACCCATAATTCTCCTATTGAATAAGAGTACAAGGACATTTTAGTAAATATTTGAAAATAATGACACAATATCATCCACAAACGTTAGACAGAGGACTCTAAAGTCTCTTGCCATACGCATATTGTCGTTATATGTCAATATTGTTAAATAGTGCGCTCTTACACTTTACCCATACCTCCTACAGTTTACCCATAATTCCTACAATTTACCCATAATTCTCCTAATGAATAAGAGTACTAGGACATTTTATTAAATATTGGAAAATAATGACAAAATATCGTCCACAAACGTTAGACAGAGGACTCTAAAGTCTCTTGCCATACGCATATTTTCGTTATATGTCAATATTGTTAAATAGTGCGCTCGTACACTTTACCCATACCTCCTACAGTGTGCCCATAATTCCTACAATTTACCCATAATTCTCCTATTGAATAAGAGTACAAGGACATTGTATTAAATAATTAAAAATAATGACACAATATCATCCACAAACGTTAGACAGAAGACTCTAAAGTCTCTTGCCATACGCATATTTTCTTTATATGTCAATATTGTTAAATAGTGTGCTCTTACACTTTACCCATACCTCCTACAGTTTACCCATAATTCCTACAATTTACTCATAATTCCTACAATTTACCCATAATTCTCCTATTGAATAAGAGTACAAGGACATTGTATTAAATAATTAAAAATAATGACACAATATCATCCACAAACGTTAGACAGAAGACTCTAAAGTCTCTTGCCATACGCATATTTTCTTTATATGTCAATATTGTTAAATAGTGCGCTCTTACACTTTACCCATAACTCCTACAGTTTACCCATAATTCCTACAATTTACTCATAATTCCTACAATTTACCCATAATTCCTACAATTTACCCACAATTCCTACAATTTACCCAGCACACATATGTAGTGAAGTGTGTTTGTTCGTTCACCTAGCTATAAAAAGAACGGGACTTTAGTTTCATACAACTAGAATATATATATATATATATATATATATATATATATATATATATATATATATATATATATATATATATTCACTGTACCCACAGTACAGAGCTAGAATACATAGTCACTGTCCCACAGTACACAGCTAGAACACATATACACTGTACCCACAGTACAAAGCTAGAATACATAGTCACTGTATCCAGAGTACACATCTAAATTACATAGTCACTTTACCCAAAGTACACAACTAGAATACGTAGTCACTGTACCCACTGTATGCAACTAGAATACATATATATATATATATATATACATATATATACATAGTCACTTTACCCAGAGTGCACATATAGAATATAAATTCACTGTACCCAGAGTACACTGCTAGAATACATAGTTACTCTACCCACAGTACACAGCTACAGTACATAGTCACTGTACACACAGTACACAGCTAGAATACATATACACTGTACCCACAGTACAAAGCTAGAATACATAGTCATTGTATCCAGAGTACACAGCTAAATTACATAGTCACTTTACCCAAAGTACACAACTAGAATACGTAGTCACTGTACCCACTGTATGCAACTAGAATACATATATATATATATATATATATATATATATATATATATATATATATATATATATATATACATAGTCACTTTACCCAGAGTGCACATATAGAATATAAATTCACTGTACCCAGAGTACACTGCTAGAATACATAGTTACTCTACCCACAGTACACAGCTACAGTACATAGTCACTGTACACACAGTACACAGGTAGAATACATAGACACTGTACCCACAGTGCACAGCTAGAATACATAGTCACTGTACCCACAGTGCACAGCTAGAATACATAGTCACTGTACCCACAGAACACAGCTGTAATATATATATATTCACTGTATATACAGTACACAGCTACAGTACATAGCCACTGTATCTACAGTACACTGATAGAATATATATTCACTGCACCAACAATACACAGCTAGAATTCATAGTCACTATACCCACAGTACATAGTACTCAGCTACAATTCATAGTAACTGTATCCACAGTACAGAGCTATAATACATAGTCACTGTACCCACAGGACACAGCTAGAATATATAGTCACTATACCCAGAGTACACAACTAGAATACATAGTCACTGTACCCACAGTATGCAGCTAGAATACATAGTTACTGTACACAAAGTACACAACTAGAAAACATAGTCATTGTACCCACAATACACAGCAAGAATGCATAATCACTGTACCCACAGTATACAGCTACAATTCGTAGACACTGTTCCCACAGTACACAACTAAAATGCATAGTCACTCAACCCACAGTACACAGCTAGAATGTATATTCACTGTACACAGAGTACACAGTTAAATAGAATAATTAGTCACTGTACGAAGAGTACACAGCTAGAGTACATAGAACTGTACCCATAGTACACGGCTAGAATGCTTAGTCACTGTACCCACAGTAGTCAGCTAGATTACATAATCACAATAACCACAGTTCACAGGTAGAATACATAATCAATGTAACCACAGTACACAGCTAAAGTACATAGTCACTGTACCCACAGTACTCTGCTACAGTACATAGTCACTGTACCCACATTACACAGCTAGAATACTTAGTCACTGTATCCAGAGTACACAGCTATAATACTTAGTCACTGTACAAAGAGTACACAGCTATAATACATATTCACTGTATCCAAAGTACACAGCTAGAGTACATAGTCACTGTACCCACAGTATACAGCTACAATGCAAAGTCACTCAACCCATAGTACAACGCTATAATACATATACACAGTACACAGTTAAAATACGTATTCACTGTACCCACAGTAAACAAATAGAATACATAGCCACTGTACCCACAGTCCACATGTAGAATACATAATAACAGTCACTGTACCCACAGTGCACACCTAGCGTACAATATTACTGTACCCAAAGTACACAGTTAGAATACATAGTAACTGTACCCACAGTACTCAACTATAATACATAGTCACTGTACCCACCACACACAGCTAGAATACGTAGTCACTATACCCACGGTACACAAATAGAATACATATTCATTGTACCCACAGGACAGAGCTAGAATACATAGTCACTGTCTCACAGTACACAGCTAGAATACATATTCACTGTACCCACAGTACACAGCTAGAATACATAGTCAATATATTCAGAGTACACAGCTAAATTACATAGTTACTGTACCCACAGTACACATCTAGAATACATATGTACTGTACTCAGAGTACACAACTAGAATACATAGTCACTGTACCCACATAACACAGCTAGAATTCGTTGTCACTATACCCACAGTGCACGGCTAGAATACACAGTCACTTTACCCACAGTGTACAGCTAGAATATAAAGTCACTGTACCCACAATACACAGCTTGAATATGTAGTTGCTGTACCCAGAGTACTCAGGTACAGTACAGTAAACAGTACACAGCTAAAAGTCATATTGACTTCATCCACAGTACACACCTAGAATATAGAGTAAATGTGCCCACATTACACAGCTAGAATACATAATCACTGTATGCACAGTACACAAGTAGAATGCATAGTCACTGTATCCACAATACACAGCTAGAATATATAGTTGCTGTACCCACAGCGAAACGATGGCCAGACGTAACGCGAGCCGATCACAAGACCGGTGGACAAAGTACACCCAGCGCACAATAGCAGCATCACGTGCGCGGCCAAGGGTGGTGATAAGAATGCCAGCCACAGCCAGAGGAGGCCTATAGAAACCAAGCATAGAGTTAACAAGCAGCTATCAAACATAGTCACTAGCTACAGTACCGTTTCACTGAACACACAGTACACAGCTAGAATGCATAGGTACTGTACCACTGTACACAGCTACAGTACATAGACACTTTACCCTCAGTACACCGCTAGAATACATAGTCACTGTATCCAGGGTACACAGCTATAATACATAGTTACTATACCCAGAGTGCACAAGACACAGCTACATTTAATAGTCACTGTATCCATAGTACACAGCTAGATTACATAATCACTGTACCCACAGTACACAGCTAGAATATGTAGTCACTATGCCCACAGTACACAACTAGAATACATAGTCACTGTACCCACAGTACAGAGCTAGAATACATAGTTACTGTACCCAGAGTACACAACTAGAATACATAGACACTGTACCCACAGTACAGAGCTAGAATACATAGTTACTGTACCCAGAGTACACAACTAGAATACATAGACACTGTACCCGCAGAACACAGCTAGAATGCATAGTCACTGTACCCACTGTACACGGCTAGAAGACACAGCTAGCATACATAGACACTGTACCCACAGTGCACAGCTAGAATACATAGTCACTGTACCCACAGAACACAGCTTTAATATATATATATTCACTGTATGCACAGTACACAGCTACAGTACATAGCGACTGTATCTACAGTACACTGATAGAATATATATTCACTGCACCAACAATACACAGCTATAATTCATAGTCACTATACCATCAGTATATAGTACTCAGCTACAATTCGTAGTCAATGTATCCACAGTACAGAGCTAGAATACATAGTCACTATACCCAGAGTACACAACTAGAATACATAGCCACTGTACCCACAGTATGCAGTTAGAATACATATTTTCCTGTACACAAAGTACACAACTAGAAAACATAGTCATTGTACCCACAATACACAGCAAGAATGCATAGTCACTGTACCCACAGTATACAGCTACAATTCGTAGTCACTGTATCCACAGTACACAACTAAAATACATAGTCACTCAACCCACAGTACACAGCTAGAATGTATATTCACTGTGAACACAGTACAAAACTAGAATACTTAGTCACTGTACCCACAGTAGTCAGCTAGATGACATAATCACAATAGCCACAGTTCACAGCTAGAATACATAATCAATGTAACCACAGTACAAGGCTATATTGCATTGTCACTGGACCCCGAGTATACAGCTACAGTATAATGTCACTGTACCCCCAGTACACATCTAGAATACATAGTCACTGTATCCAGAGTACACATCTAAATTACATAGTCACTGTACCCACAGTACACAGCTACAATTCGTAGTCAATGTATCCACAGTACAGAGCTAGAATACATAGTCACTATACCCAGAGTACACAACTAGAATACATAGCCACTGTACCCACAGTATGCAGTTAGAATACATATTTACTGTACACAGAGTACACAACTAGAAAACATAGTCATTGTACCCACAATACACAGCAATAATGCATAGTCACTGTACCCACAGTATACAGCTACAATTCGTAGTCACTGTATCCACAGTACACAACTAAAATACATAGTCACTCAACCCACAGTACACAGCTAGAATGTATATTCACTGTACACACACACACACACACACAGTACACAACTAGAATACATAGCCACTGTACCCACAGTATGCAGTTAGAATACATATTTACTGTACACAAAGTACACAACTAGAAAACAAAGTCATTGTACCCACAATACACAGCAATAATGCATAGTCACTGTACCCACAGTATACAGCTACAATTCGTAGTCACTGTATCCACAGTACACAACTAAAATACATAGTCACTCAACCCACAGTACACAGCTAGAATGTATATTCACTGTACACACACACACACACAGTACAAAGCTAGAATACTTAGTCACTGTACCCACAGTAGTCAGCTAGATTACATAATCACAATAGCCACAGTTCACAGCTAGAAGACATAATCAATGTAACCACAGTACAGGGCTAGAATACAGTGTCACTGGACCCAGAGTAAACAGCTACAGTATATAGTCACTGTACCCACAGTGCATAGCTAGAATACATAGTTACTGTACCCACAGTACACGTATAAAGTCACTGTATCCCCAGTACACATCTAGAATACATAGTCACTGTATCCAGAGTACACAGCTAAATTACATAGTCACTGTACCCACAGTACTCAGCTAGAGTACATAGTCACTGTACCCACATTACACAACTATAATACTTAGTGACTGTACACAGAGTACACAGCTATAATACATATTCACTGTACCCAAAGTACACAGCTAGAATACATAGTCACTGTACACACAGTACACAGCTAGCATACATAGACATTGTACCCACAGTACACAGCTAGAATATATATAGTCACTATACCCAGAGTACACAACTAGACTACATATTCACTGTACCCACAGTAAAACAACTAGAATACATAATAATAATCACTGTACCCACATTAACCCACTACAATTCATAGTCACTGTACCCACATTACTCAGCTAGCATACATAATCACTGTACCCACAGTGCACACCTAGTATACAATGTTACTGTACCCATAATACACAGTTAGAATAAATAGTAACTGTTCCCACAGTACTCAACTTTAATACATAGTCACTATACCCACAGTACACAAATAAAATACAGCTATAATGCATTGTCACTACATCTCCAGTACACGATTAGAATACACAGTTACTGCTCACCCAGGACACAGCTCGAAATACATTGTCGCTGCAACCTCAGCACATAACTGGAATACATAGCCACTACACCTTCAGAATACAAAATCACACAATTTCGCACAACTTCACACAATGTTGCACAACATTACACAACTTCACACAACGTCGCACAACTTCACACAACTTCAGACAACTTCGCACAACTTCAAACAACTTCTGGCGAACAAACTAACAAAATGACACCATCTCAGCATACATTTATTTATATTATGATAATGTCTCCATCCTGCTTTGCTGTTTCTCACCAGTCTAGCTGTGTACTGTGGGTACAGTGAATATGTATTCTAGCTGTGTACTGTGAGACAGTGACTATGTATTCTAGCTCTGTCCTGTGGGTACAATGAATATGTATTCTATTTGTGTACCGTGGGTATAGTGACTACGTATTCTAGCTGTGTGTGGTGGGTACAGTGACTATGTATTATAGTTGAGTACTGTGGGTACAGTTACTATGTATTCTAACTGTGTACTTTGGGTACAGTAATATTGTACGCTAGGTGTGCACTGTGGGTACAGTGACTGTTATTATGTATTCTACATGTGGACTGTGGGTACAGTGGCTATGTATTCTAGTTGTTTACTGTGGGTACAGTGAATACGTATTTTAACTGTGTACTGTGTATATGTATTATAGCGTTGTACTATGGGTTGAGTGACTTTGCATTGTAGCTGTATACTGTGGGTACAGTGACTATGTACTCTAGCTGTGTACTTTGGATACAGTGAATATGTATTATAGCTGTGTACTCTTTGTACAGTGACTAAGTATTATAGCTGTGTACTCTGGATACAGTGACTAAGTATTCTAGCTGTGTAATGTGGGTACAGTGACTATGTACTGTAGCAGAGTACTGTGGGTACAGTGACTATGTACTTTAGCTGTGTACTGTGGTTACATTGATTATGTATTCTACCTGTGAACTGTGGTTATTGTGATTATGTAATCTAGCTGACTACTGTGGGTACAGTGACTATGCATTCTAGCCGTGTACTATGGGTACAGTTCTATGTACTCTAGCTGTGTACTCTTCGTACAGTGACTAATTATTCTATTTAACTGTGTACTCTGTGTACAGTGAATATACATTCTAGCTGTGTACTGTGGGTTGAGTGACTATGCATTTTAGTTGTGTACTGTGGGTACAGTGTCTACGAATTGTAGCTGTGGATACAGTTACTACGAATTGTAGCTGAGTACTATGTACTGTGGGTATAGTGACTATGAATTCTAGCTGTGTATTGTTGGTGCAGTGAATATATATTCTATCAGTGTACTGTAGATACAGTGGCTATGTACTGTAGCTGTGTACTGTATATACAGTGAATATATATATATTACAGCTGTGTTCTGTGGGTACAGTGTATATGTATTCTACCTGTGTACTGTGTGTACAGTGACTATGTACTGTAGCTGTGTACTGTGGGTAGAGTAACTATGTATTCTAGCAGTGTACTCTGGGTACAGTGAATTTATATTCTATATGTGCACTCTGGGTAAAGTGACTATGTATATATATATATATATATATATATATATATATATATATATATATATATATATATATATATATATATATATATGTATTCTAGTTGCATACAGTGGGTACAGTGACTACGTATTCTAGTTGTGTACTTTGGGTAAAGTGACTATGTAATTTAGCTGTGTACTCTGGATACAGTGACTATGTATTCTAGCTTTGTACTGTGGGTACAGTGTATATGTATTCTAGCTGTGTACTGTGTGTACAGTGACTATGTACTGTAGCTGTGTACTGTGGGTAGAGTAACTATGTATTCTAGCAGTGTACTCTGGGTACAGTGAATTTATATTCTATATGTGCACTCTGGGTAAAGTGACTATGTATATATATATATATATATATATATATATATATATATATATATATATATATATATATATATATATGTATTCTAGTTGCATACAGTGGGTACAGTGACTACGTATTCTAGTTGTGTACTTTGGGTAAAGTGACTATGTAATTTAGATGTGTACTCTGGATACAGTGACTATGTATTCTAGCTTTGTACTGTGGGTACAGTGTATATGTGTTCTAGCTGTGTACTGTGGGACAGTGACTATGTATTCTAGCTCTGTACTGTGGGTACAGTGAATATATATATATATATATATATATATATATATATATATATATATATATATATATATATATATATATATATATTCTAGTTGTATGAAACTAAAGTCCCGTTCTTTTTATAGCTAGGTGAACGAACAAACACACTTCACTACATATGTGTGCTGGGTAAATTGTAGGAATTGTGGGTAAATTGTAGGAATTATGGGTAAATTGTAGGAATTATGAGTAAATTGTAGGAATTATGGGTAAACTGTAGGAGTTATGGGTAAAGTGTAAGAGCACACTATTTAACAATATTGACATATAAAGAAAATATGCGTATGGCAAGAGACTTTAGAGTCTTCTGTCTAACGTTTGTGGATGATATTGTGTCATTATTTTTAATTATTTAATACAATGTCCTTGTACTCTTATTCAATAGGAGAATTATGGGTAAATTGTAGGAATTATGGGCACACTGTAGGAGGTATGGGTAAAGTGTACGAGCGCACTATTTAACAATATTGACATATAACGAAAATATGCGTATGGCAAGAGACTTTAGAGTCCTCTGTCTAACGTTTGTGGACGATATTTTGTCATTATTTTCCAATATTTAATAAAATGTCCTAGTACTCTTATTCATTAGGAGAATTATGGGTAAATTGTAGGAATTATGGGTAAACTGTAGGAGGTATGGGTAAAGTGTAAGAGCGCACTATTTAACAATATTGACATATAACGACAATATGCGTATGGCAAGAGACTTTAGAGTCCTCTGTCTAACGTTTGTGGATGATATTGTGTCATTATTTTCAAATATTTACTAAAATGTCCTTGTACTCTTATTCAATAGGAGAATTATGGGTAAATTGTAGGAATTATGGGTAAACTGTAGGAGGTATGGGTAAAGTGTAAGAGCGCACTATTTAACAATATTGACATATAACGAAAATATGCGTATGGCAAGAGACTTTAGAGTCCTCTGTCTAACGTTTGCGGACAATATTGCATCACTTATATCATGCTTCGTTGTAACGGCGCTCCTATGAGAACTTTCGTCAACGCTTTCCACACCGAACTGGTCGCTAACGATTGTCGCGTGTTCGATTGGATTAACCTGCTGAAAAAGGGTATATCGTACTATCGCATATCGTACTGAGCCTCTGCGCTTAGAATTCCATTTCCGTGCAGCGCTTCAGACCACCGTGAACGTCGTCGCCTACGCCGAATTCGAGTCCGTGCTGGAAATCGACAAGAACCGCAACGTCATCTACGACTACTGAGATGGACACCCTGCAGATCGCCCGTCTACTGGCGATGGATCCGAACACCGCGTCCGTCTTTGGCGGCGTCGTACCCAGAGATGGACTGCCTGCAACAATTGACGCTTTGCCGATCGCCTTCGTGTGCAACACCGACGACGGCGACGAACCGGGCGAACATTGGATAGCGCTGTACCTGTCCTCCGACGGGCGCGGCGAATACTTCTGCGAATACTTCGTACGGTCTGCCACCTCGTCACGCGGCGTTCCGCACCTTCTTGAACAAACACTGTTCCGAGTGGACTCATAACAGCAAGAGACTTCAGAGTCCTCTGTCTAACGTTTGCGGACAATATTGCGTCACTTATATCATGCTTCGTTGTAACGGCGCTCCTATGAGAACTTTCGTCAACGCTTTCCACACCGATCTGGTCGCTAACGATTGTCGCGTGTTTGATTGGATTAACCTGCTGAAAAAGGGTATACCGTACTATCACGTATCATACTGAGCCTCTGGCGCGGTGGTCGCTCCACCCGTAAGCTCGCCCTCGAACCTCTGGCGCGGTGGAGACACCCGTAAGTTCGCGACCTCTGGCGCGATGGTCACCATTCGCAAGTCGCCTCGCCTTCATCTTCATCTTCGTCATACCCGGCTCGTTGTATCCAATCGCATACGATCGCCTCGTTTGTACTGCTGCCGCTTTGTTGTATTCAATAAAATACGTGTGCACCGTACGATTGTGTTCGTCTCCTTACTAGGTTAACGACCCTTCGGTAAACGTAACTAGGTCCATGTTCGTTCCTCCTCCAGTCGCTAGGAGGCGCTTACGTCACGCACGCTCGGCTACCACCGCCAGGGGGCGCTCTGCGGCGCTCTGATTGGCTGCGCGCACTCAGAAGCGGTGGGCGATATTACGGTGTTTTGCCTTTGATGTTCCTTTGATGTCTGGTCCACTGATTTTGCACAGATAAGGAGGTCCCAAAAACTTCCACATACTACTCGCGCTTGCACGTTTTTGTGTCATCCTTATATTTTAATGCACGTTGCATCCAGATTAGATGTATGTACACGCTCCATTTTTTTTATTGAATACACCAATCAACCTTGGCATCAGATTATCTCCTGCTGTGTCAGCCAGCGCGCGCACGCTCGTGGCAGCGTTGCCGTCGCATTTCGGGGTCAGCTGCTCTTGTAGATTCAGTGTCGAAGGCTCCTTGTCTGCCACGTGTTCCGGTTGTGTACCATCTGTTCCCACTGTTTCTTGTCGATACCTGCAGCGTCAAAGTGTCGTTCGTGCAGTCTGTGTAGCGTAAACGTGGTCGCCCAATATGTACACGTAACGATTAAATCACCCATGGCTTTCGAAACATCGGTATGAGGCATCTTGGCGGGCGGTCAAGCTGGACGGAACACCACCATTTCATTCCACATACAACGGTCTGCTTGCTTTGTTCCACGAAGCCCGCATATTTGCAACACCACCCAGGGGAACAGTGAGCAGCGGTCTTAGTTATATTCCTCTCGATCCGTGCCAATGGTTCATTGCCGATTGCCCTTATAACCATTGCACGATTTAGCGGCACGGTAAATTGTACACTAATTATAAAGGGTGTTCATTAATAAATACTTCCGTTGATCAGACGGAAGATTGCAACTTTGCTAAAGAGTAGGGGTTTAACAATACATCGAACTATCGATGCATCGCAATAGCCGATGTGACGATGCATTACTATCGATAGTAAATTGAACAATCGATGGTTATCGTTTTTTTACTATATTCGATAATTTTATATATTTATCGTCCTAACACCAACAATGCATTACAGCAGCGTCATTCACGGATTCAGCATTTGTAATCAACGCCCTCCAACTACTACGTGATACCGCCACCCATCAACGCCCTCCAACTACTACGTGATACCGCCACCCATCAACGCCCCCCAACTACTACGTGATACCGTCACCCATCAACGACCTCCAACTACTACGTGATACCGTCACCCATCAACGACCTCCAACTACTACGTGATACCGCCACCCATCAACGACCTCCAACTACTACGTGATACCGCCACCCATCAACGCCCCCCAACTACTACGTGATACCGCCACCCATCAACGACCTCCAACTACTACGTGATACCGCCACCCATCAACGGCCTCCAACTACTACGTGATACCGTCACCCATCAACGGCCTCCAACTACTACGTGATACCGCCACCCATCAACGACCTCCAACTACTACGTGATACCGCCACCCATCAACGGCCTCCAACTACTACGTGATACCGTCACCCATCAACGGCCTCCAACTACTAACTGATACCGCCACCCATCAACGACCTCCAACTACTACGTGATACCGCCACCCATCAACGACCTCCAACTACTACGTGATACCGCCACCCATCAACGACCTCCAACTACTACGTGATACCGCCACCCATCAACGCCCCCCAACTACTACGTGATACCGTCACCCATCAACGACCTCCAACTACTACGTGATACCGCCACCCATCAACGACCTCCAAATACTACGTGATACCGTCACCCACCAACGACCTCCAACTACTACGTGATACCGTCACCCATCACTTACAGTTTGGGACTGTTTTCCTGGATATTCACTATTCCGTGATACTATAGCTATACTATCATGATAGCTATGAATCTATTGCAATAGTATTGCAATAGTTTATAACTATCCCGATTATATCGCAATGGTAAAACTATTCCCGATAGTCATCCCTACTAAAGAGGTCAACAACATGTTTGGATAATTGAGTATTTTAAGCATATTATTAATGCATTATATAATTATAAACCTACATAGTAACGATAAACTTTGTGACCTGCCCAAACAACGCACACTTCTCTACGATTTTAAAAGAGAATATGCGAGACGAACGTCTTTGATACCGTTCAAAATTTGCATGACACTACTGTTGACCTTTGCATGACATTACTGTTGACCGCGTAACGCACGACTCGCGACAAGCACCGGCTCAATTACCTAACAATCTAGCACTGTGTGTGGACTCAAATGTCCAAGCCTAACACGAGGGGCGCGTATGTTGACAACGATAAGAGTTGTCACTAGCCGATAGTTATTGTGAATGTATGGGCTGCAATGTCTGATCGCAAAGTCCGTTATATTGTGAGTTCGTAGTCTGAGCATTTCTTACACAATATGGGAACCTAGGGATCCACGAGGCCGCCGTGTATTTCAAGATAAGATAAAGACATTCTTATTGCTCAACCGAGTTGGATTCACGTCATTGTAAGTCATTTTTTCGTCGTTTAGTTTCAGCATGCGCAGCGCCATCCATCGTCTGGCTTCCCCAATATAGTTTTTGAGTCGCCTCGCAGTTTTCACTTGGTCGCCTGATGTAGCGGGATTGTACGACGCATATAGTTGAATGTCGTCGGCATACTTATGGTATTTTATGCCATGTTTTTGCTCTGTATGTTGACCTTTGTGGTGAGTCCCCCTTCTAAATACCCCGGTGGTGGCTTACATTAGCTTCTGATCGGCCAATCAGAGGTATGGTATATCTGCGTGGGATCGCCAGTAGATATTATCTACTTAGATTTTCAGAAAGCTTTTGACAAAGTGCCACATCAAAGATTACTACTTAAATTAAAAGCCCATGGTATCGGGGATAGCATAACTGACTGGATAGAACAATGGCTGACTGACAGAAGACAACGAGTTGTAGTAGATGGAGAAGTTTCAAATTGGAAATCGGTTTTGAGTGGGGTACCTCAAGGATCAGTATTAGGACCTATATTATTCTTAATTTATATCAATGACTTGGACGACAGTATAACAAGTAACGTACTGAAATTTGCGGATGACAAAAAACTGTTTAGAAAGGTTAATACTGATGGTGATAAACAACATTTACAAAACGATCTAGACAGATTAGTGAAATGGTCTGAGAAATGGCAGATGTTGTTAAATTTTGGGAAATGTAAATGCCTACATACAGGACATAGGAACTTGAATGTAAACTATAAAATGGGAGATACTGTTCTGGGTACTACTGTAAAAGAAAAGGACTTAGGAGTTACAATAAGCGCTGATATGAAAGTGTCAGAGCAGTGTGGTATTGCAGCTTCAAAGGGTAATCAAATTCTTGGATTGATTAGAAGAAACATAACATACAAGGGAAAAAAGTTAATTATACCTCTTTATAAAGCAATAGTTAGACCTCATTTAGAATACTGCATACAAGCATGGAGACCATATCGTAAGAAGGATATAGATACGCTTGAACGCATACAAAGGAGAGCAACTAAAATGATTCCAGAACTGAGAGACCTTAGTTATGAAGAACGCCTGAAAGAATGTGGTTTAACAACTCTAGAGACAAGGAGGTTAAGAGGAGATCAGATTGAAGTTTTTAAGATCTTGAATGGGTATGAAAATATTGATAGAAATATGTTTTTCTCACTCAAGAAGGATAGCAGAACTAGAGGACATAAGGTAAAATTAGTAAAGGATCAATGTAGATTGGACATCAGGAAGCACTCGTTCTCACAGAGGACAATAAATGAATGGAACAAATTGTCTACAGATTGTGTAACTGCTAGCAGCGTGAATATGTTTAAAAACAAGGTTGACACATATCTCAGGAGGGCGGGCTATAAGTAGATGAACATTGTTGGACTCTCGATAAGCCAATGGCTTCCTTGTCCACTTGCCATCTGGGCCTTTGGCTTGGATGGCAAATCTTGTTAAATCTTGTTAAATCTATTCGTCCGAGTTATTGGCAATGGCTACTTATTACTGTGCCTTGTATCGTAATCTGTAATGTCTTGTATCAGGAAGGAGATGATTCAGTTTGTGTGAGTTTACTTTCATCTTGTTAAAGTATCGCTCACATAGACAGTCCCGCCTTTCTTTCAAAGTATCGCTCACACAGACAGTCCCACCTTTCTTTCAAAGTATCGCTCACACAGACAGTCCCACCTTTCTTTCAAAGTATCGCTCACACAGACAGTCCCACCTTTCTTTCAAAGTATCGCTCACACAGACAGTCCCGCCTTTCTTTCAAAGTATCGCTCACACAGACAGTCCCACCTTTCTTTCAAAGTATCGCTCACACAGACAGTCTCGCCTTTCTTTCAAAGTATCGCTCACACAGACAGTCCCACCTTTCTTTCAAAGTATCGCTCACACAGACAGTCCCGCCTTTCTTTCAAAGTATCGCTCACACAGACAGTCCCACCTTTCTTTCAAAGTATCGCTCACACAGGCAGTCCCGCCTTTCTTTCAAAGTATCGTTCACACAGACAGTCCCGCCTTTCTTTCAAAGTATCGCTCACACAGACAGTCCCGCCTTTCTTTCAAAGTATCGCTCACACAGACAGTCCCACCTTTCTTTCAAAGTATCGTTCACTCAGACAGTCCCACGTTTCTTTCAAAGTATCGCTCACACAGACAGTCCCACCTTTCTTTCAAAGTATGGCTCACACAGACAGTCCCGCCTTTCTTTCAAAGTATCGCTCACACAGACAGTCCCGCCTTTCTTTCAAAGTATCGTTCACATAGACAGTCCCGCCTTTCTTTCAAAGTATCGCTCACACAGACAGTCCCACCTTTCTTTCAAAGTATCGCTCACACAGACAGTCCCGCCTTTCTTTCAAAGTATCGCTCACACAGACAGTCCCACCTTTCTTTCAAAGTATCGCTCACACAGACAGTCCCGCCTTTCTTTCAAAGTATCGCTCACACAGACAGTCCCACCTTTCTTTCAAAGTATCGCTCACACAGGCAGTCCCGCCTTTCTTTCAAAGTATCGTTCACACAGACAGTCCCGCCTTTCTTTCAAAGTATCGCTCACACAGACAGTCCCGCCTTTCTTTCAAAGTATCGCTCACACAGACAGTCCCACCTTTCTTTCAAAGTATCGTTCACACAGACAGTCCCACGTTTCTTTCAAAGTATCGCTCACACAGACAGTCCCACCTTTCTTTCAAAGTATCGCTCACACAGACAGTCCCGCCTTTCTTTCAAAGTATCGCTCACACAGACAGTCCCGCCTTTCTTTCAAAGTATCGTTCACACAGACAGTCCCGCCTTTCTTTCAAAGTATCGCTCACACAGACAGTCCCACCTTTCTTTCAAAGTATCGCTCACACAGACAGTCCCGCCTTTCTTTCAAAGTATCGCTCACACAGACAGTCCCGCCTTTCTTTCAAAGTATCGCTCACACAGACAGTCCCACCTTTCTTTCAAAGTATCGCTCACACAGACAGTCCCGCCTTTCTTTCAAAGTATCGCTCACACAGACAGTCCCACCTTTCTTTCAAAGTATCGCTCACACAGGCAGTCCCGCCTTTCTTTCAAAGTATCGTTCACACAGACAGTCCCGCCTTTCTTTCAAAGTATCGCTCACACAGACAGTCCCGCCTTTCTTTCAAAGTATCGCTCACACAGACAGTCCCACCTTTCTTTCAAAGTATCGTTCACACAGACAGTCCCACGTTTCTTTCAAAGTATCGCTCACACAGACAGTCCCACCTTTCTTTCAAAGTATCGCTCACACAGACAGTCCCGCCTTTCTTTCAAAGTATCGCTCACACAGACAGTCCCGCCTTTCTTTCAAAGTATCGTTCACACAGACAGTCCCGCCTTTCTTTCAAAGTATCGCTCACACAGACAGTCCCACCTTTCTTTCAAAGTATCGCTCACACAGACAGTCCCGCCTTTCTTTCAAAGTATCGCTCACACAGACAGTCCCACCTTTCTTTCAAAGTATCGCTCACATAGACAGTCCCGCCTTTCTTTCAAAGTATCGCTCACACAGACAGTCCCACCTTTCTTTCAAAGTATCGCTCACACAGACAATCCCGCCTTTCTTTCAAAGTATCGCTCACACAGACAGTCCCACCTTTCTTTCAAAGTATCGCTCACACAGACAGTCCCACCTTTCTTTCAAAGTATCGCTCACACAGACAGTCCCGCCTTTCTTTCAAAGTATCGTTCACACAGACAGTCCCGCCTTTCTTTCAAAGTATCGCTCACACAGACAGTCCCACCTTTCTTTCAAAGTATCGCTCACACAGACAGTCCCGCCTTTCTTTCAAAGTATCGCTCACACAGACAGTCCCATCTATCTTTATAATAAACATTTTGCCATCCATCTTATAATATGTGAGGGCATATCATAAAATTGAAGATTTTCTAGTAACAATTAATGAGATCAAACGCCTTGCTAAAATCAAGCATTACAACTCGGACATAAGTATCCAGTTTACCAATCGCTTCATACCATCTGTGTATAATTTTCAGTTGTCGACGTTCCGCTAATTCCACCAAATTGCTTACAGTCCAATACTAGGTCAATTATATCATCCACCCATTTCATTATTATTGACTCAAACACCTTTGCAGCTATTGACGTTAGCGATATTGGTGTAATGTCTTTCTCAATCAACATGGGTGGGTTTATTTTCGGCCTCTGTATTACGTTCGCCACCTTCCATTCCTTAGTAAATGCGCCTTCGCGCAGTCAACTGTTCAGAGCCATGATCGCACGCCGGTACCGTGAAAGGAAAAAAGCACAGTCTCCACACTTTCTGGTCCATCGTTCGGCTTAGAACCGGGCAGGTTATGTCTGCGCAAGTGACCTTACCTAAGACACGCTGAAAGCTCGGCGGGAGCGCAAGGTCTTCACTGTAAGTACTGTGTCAACATCTCTGTAATATATTTGAATTATTTTCAAGTATTTGCTTTGTCCCGTCTATCCACGTCAAATGAGGTGCCTACTTCTCCGAGTTCGACCGATTCAGCACTAAGACATGCACCACAGTAAGTATCATTATCAAATATTTGATAGTTATGTTACCAATTTAAAAAACTTCACACTTAGCATTTGCAAATTAAAATTGCTTGTTTCCCATTGACTGTTTAATTTATATTATTAAATTGCATGATGTATGATATTACTTTCAGAAACTGGTGACAACAGTAGACTTAAGCATACATTAGCAGGAGTGCATAACTTGTGTTTGTTCTATGTTCTGTGTTTGTTCTGTATTATTCTCCACTGCGTGGAATGTGCTGAGAAGCAGCACTGACTCCGACAACCGATTCTCTTGTTGCAGATATATATATATATATATATATATATATATATATATATATATATATATTTACCCTGGACTTGCTTTGACTGCCCCATGGTGAAATATACTCATTGCCTTTATATTACAAGACTAACACATATTTGTAGACCGTTATTTGATGGACAGTATAATTTACGGGTTGCCATTCATAATTTATGCTATGTGTACTTATATTTTGAATTTGTAGTTGTCGTATCTCAAATACTACTGCAGCCTTGTTTATTTTCTTCAGTGAGAACCCGGTCGTGAAGAAGGGATGACCCCGCCTACATCCACCAGCAGCACGAGGATCAGGGGCGGGCGCTACTGTAGTAACACCGACTGCTGGTAACCTACCAAGGAAAAGGAAGTCATCTGCCCAAAAGCAGACAATTGCCTTGAGGAAGGAGAGGAAGAAGTTGCAACAATGTCTGGACCTTGCAGAAACAGTTACAACGGAACTCTGGCAATAACGAAGGTGGAACAGTAAAGACAGGAACTGAAACTTCGAAGAATGTTGCATACTGGACGGCCACCAGTTTGTACAGGTTATCCGGGTTGGACAACTGTGGCCTCTACACCTCAACCGGTGGGTTAGACAACTGTGGCCTCTACACCTCAACCAGTGGGTTAGACCACTGTTGCTTCTACACCTCAACCGGTGGGTTAGACAACTGTGGCCTCTACACCTCAACCGGTGGGTTAGACAACTGTGGCCTCTACACCTCAACCGGTGGGTTAGACAACTGTGGCCTCTACACCTCAACCGGTGGGTTAGACAACTGTGGCCTCTACACCTCAACCGGTGGGTTAGACAACTGTGGCCTCTACACCTCAACCTGTGGGAAAATCGGGAAAAAGTCGTAGGAAGTCTACACACTCTCGATTTGTTGAAGATGACTTCACAAATGCATCAGCGTGACTTTCTCTTAATCAGAATACCAATGGTCTTTGGGTCAGTTCCGCCCAACCTGTGTCCGCTGAGTGTCCAGCGTCACCACTGAGTGTCCAGCGTCATAAGTTAAATTAACAATGAAAAGTCAAATAATATCTATTTTGAAATGCTATTTTTGTATTTGTTGTTGTTGTCGGAAGTACCTTGTCTGGTCAACAGCTTATAAACCATGTCACTCCAACATTAAAATTCTACATTAGTTATCTACCTAATGTGTTGTTGTTGTTGTTGTTTAGTTTGTTAAAAAAACTAAACAAAACTGAAATTAAGAAAATTGCATAAAATAAACCAAAAACAACAGTGATTCAATGTTTGCATATTCCTACATGTAACAACATATTTCAAGTCGTTTTCCTACACATTTTCTACTATATGATGAAGAATAATGGTATTGTCTAATTTAAGCTATATTGAGTGTCCAACGTCACCAATGCCAGTACTTTGCTTAGCTCACATTTTGCCAAGTCTCACTGTGCAACCAAAACAATTTCCTACTTGCATTAGTTATTTATTCTATTCACAAAAATTATAATATTAATATAATTATAATAATATACATGGTCCTCAATAAAAATTGGTTAAACAACTGCACAGCCACCTTAGAGCCGCTAAATGATGCTTCACACATTATAGTATTTGATCAGGCATATACACGTGTGTGTTCGTTGTGACCTCGTGTTTTGGCCATCAGACACGGATCGGTAAAAGTGCACTGCAGTTGGGGGTGTGTTTGTGTCAGCATACCAATTTAACCAGATTTAACAATATCTAGCAAGATTTAACAGTACTTTCTGGCATCTAAGACAACAAGCCATCTAAGACTACAATCTGTTGATAACAATTGGACTATGATATGATAGGCGTATCAAGAGCTTATTCCCGTTACATAACGGCAGATTAACACTCAGTGGTGTCGTGTAACGAAATAAAAGTACTTCATTGCAATACTTGAATAGTTATTTCAAGTAATTGGCATGTAACGAAGTAGAATTTGACTAAATACTTTTACTTGTAACTAAGTAGTTTTACCTAAAGTAACGCGACTTTTATAACTTCGTTACTTTTATTTTCTTCGCGATATATTTTTGTTACATTTTTGTGTGAAACCGCTGCTGCTGGTGGCGCTCCATCCGTGAACGTCATTTCAAAAACAGTGCCTCATCGCCCGGGATCCCGATGCCAACTAATAAGCTATTAATATTAACCAATCGCAAGCCAGTTCGCGATTATATTTGCATATAAACCTCTCTTTGGGAAATCGACGCAACCACTGTTTTATATATTCGGGATTGCGATTTGACATCATGAATATATGAAAATCACGTGGCGGTTTGTTTGTATATATATATATATATATATATATATATACAAATACAGCAAATTAAATTATATACGTACATACTACATATTTACGTTCATATATTCATACACGCACGTACGTACACGCACGTACACACACGCGCGTGCAATTGAAAACTTAGCATGCTACTTATTTACCATAATACTGAGTATGGAAAACATGGACAACACATGAGAAGTAAATGTATTATAAATATCATATAATATCATAAACACTTAAACTTCGTATTTATCTCCCTTTCCATCGAATCTACCAACTCCTAAAACAACCATAGTTTACACAAGTGAAGAGTAATTCACATAACCTAGGAAGAAGCAGGGATAGCTGTTTGATAATGTTTTTCTGTCCTACGCGCTTGTGCGCATGCGTGACCTGACGTGACCTCAGGTAGTCTAATTATCGTGATATATCCATCCAGATAATGCACGACTGCCTCGTTCTTAGAATCCTATGTTAAACATACGTTTGGAATTACTGAATCATGGGCCAACACAGACATAACAGATGCTGAATTAGGATTGACAGGATACGTAATGTTTAGGAGAGATGGAATAGGAAGAAGGGGAGGGGGGGTTATTTTATATGTTAAAGAATCGGTTCAGGCTTATGAAATAAACTTAGAAAGGAAAGCAGATTACGTTGAAGCTGTTTGATGCAAAATAGTTTCAGGAAATTCAAAATTAACTATTGGATTACTTTACCGAAGTCCAAACATAAAGGAACACAAAAATACAAAATGCTATAAAGGAAGTTAGTAAAGGGGAATGTATCATAATGGGAGATTTTAACCATGGACACGTACAATGGAACTCACTAGAGAGTACAGGGGGTGAGGACCAACAATTTCTATTTTTAATTCAGGATAGCTTCCTTACTCAGCACGTGCATGAACATGAACCATTGGGTAACAGTGACCACAATCAAATACCTTTTGACATCAATGTAAAATCAGAAAGTAAAAATTAAAAACGTATAGGAGAAACTTCCACAAAGGTAAGTATAAAGATATGAGAAAATACTTAGCAGAGATAGATTGGAATAACATGCTGATGAACAAGACCGCAATTGAATGTTGGAATATTCTAAAATATGAAATTGAGAGTATCATCGATAAATTTGTTTCCTTGAAAAAAAACAAGGAAAACGGTATAGAAAGAAACACTTGTCAAAAGAAGCTATTAGAAAAATAGTGTTTAAGCAAATTATGTGGAGGGTTTATAGGCGTACCAGAAAGGATGAAGACTATGCAAATTACAAAGAGGCACTTCACCTAGCTACAACTGAAATAAAAAAATATAAAAGAACCTTTGAAAAAAAATTGGCAGGTAATATAAAAAATGACAGCAAGAGTTTCTATGCTTATGTAAGGTGTAAACAGAAAGTTCGAGATAAGGTCGGACCACTGGAAAACAACAAGGGAAACATAATTTCAGACGGGTTTCAAATGGCAGAGGTCCTGAATGAGTATTACAGCTCAGTTTTTACCACAGAAAATATCAGCTCACTTCCAGTTCCATTTACTAAATTTGACGGCAATAAATCAGAACATTTAGGGCAATTATTTGTAACTCCTGAAATTATAGCACAGAAAATGAAGAAGATGAAAGATAATAAATCACCTGGAGTTGATGGGGACCACCAAAACTGCTTAAGGAAATTGTTGAACAAATTAGTACACCACTTGCAAAATTGTTTAGCTTGTCACTAGAAGAAGGAATAGTTCCTTCAGAATGGAAAGAAGCAAATATTACGCCGCTATTTAAGAATGGGTCGAGGAACAAGCCCAAGAATTACAGACCAGTGAGTTTAACATCAATTGTATGTAAATTACTCGAAACATTAATTAGAGACCACATGGTGGAATTCCTTGTGAAACATAAATTAATAAATACATCTCCACATGGGTTCCTAAAAGCAAGGTCATGTGTAACCAATCTCTTTTTGAAGAAATTAAGTGGGTAGATAACGGGTCAGCAGTGGGTGTTGTCTACTTAGATTTTCAGAAAGCTTTCGATAAAGTGCCACATCAAAGAATGTTACTTAAACTAAAAGCCCATAATATAGGTAATGTTGTAATCAACTGGATAGAAAAGTGGCTTACACACAGAAGACAGAGAGTAATAGTAGATGGTGAGATTTCAACTGGAAATCGGTTTTGAGTGGGGTACCACAGGGATCAGTATTAGGCCCTATACTGTTTTAATATATATATAAATGATTTGGAAGATGACATATCTAACAAAGTACTCGAATTTGCAGATGACACAAAAATATTCAGAAAGGTTACTAATGATACAGATAAACAAAGTTTCCAAGATGGTAAGAAAAATAGCAATTGTTATTCAATTTTGGGAAGTGTAAATGTATACACATAGGACATGGAAACATGGACGAAGAATATAAAATGGGGGATGCTGTACTAGGTAGAACCACACAATAAAAGGACTTAGGAGTAACATTTAGTGCTGACATGAAAGTTTCAGAGCAATGTGGGATTGCTACTTCGAAAGGAAATCAAATTCTAGGGCTAATTAGGAGAACTATCATGTATAAGGAGAAACAGCTGATTGTACCCCTGTACAAAGCAATAGTTAGACCTCATTTTGAATATTGAATTCAAGCATGGAGGCCGTATCGTAAAAAGGACATAGACAAACTAGAAAGAATACAACGACGAGCAACTAAAATGATTCCAGAATTGAGAGACCTTAGTTACGAGAGTCGCTTATTACAATGAGGTTTGACAACACTAGAGACCAGAAGACTAAGAGGAGACCAAACAGAAGTGTTTAAAATAATGAACGGTTATGAGGATGTTGATAGGAATATGTTCTTCAAACTTAAAGAAGGTAGTAGAACCAGAGGATACAAAGCAGCATTAGTTAAGGAGCAGTGTATGTTGGACATGAGAAAGTACTCTTTCCCATAGAGGGTGATGAATGAATGGAACAAACTGCCAAACGATTGTGTTAATGCTAGTAGTGTGAATATGTTTAAAAATAGAATTGACAGATATTTGATAAGGGCGGGCTACACATAGATGAGAAAATTGTTGGATTCTCGATAAGCCAATGGCTTCCTTGTCCACTTGCCATCTGGAACTTGTTGTTTGGGATGGGAATCTTGTTCAATCTTATTGAATATCAGCACGGCTAACCGTTGCATAACACATTATAATTTGTATGTGTGTATGTGTGTGTATGTGTGTGCGTGCGTGCGTGCGTGCGTGTGTGTGTGTGTATGTGTGTGCGTGTGTATGTCAACGTGCGTACTCGATCGTGTTCGAAATTATTCAATCGTCAGCTGGATTCTCAGATAATTATCATCCAGACAATGCACGACTGCCTCGTTCTGAGAATCCTATGTTAAACATACGTTTGTATGGTTTGTGCGTATGTATGTATGTGTGTGTGTGTGTGTGTGTGTGTGTGTGTGTGTGTGTGTGTGTGTGTGTGTGTGTGTATGTGCGTGTGTATGCATGCACACACGCACGTATGTTTGCATGTTTATATGTTATACTACTCCTCCTAGACGCTTTGCATCTCGGGCGTCAAACTTTCAGGGGTTCATCTTCGACCCCACGGCCGGGTCGTCTCTGTTTTTTTTTTTTTTTAATATTCACCCAGCTCTTACCCTTTCTATGAAAAATAAAATTACCCTTTATAGTTCCGCAATGCTATGCGAACAATTGCGTACAATTGTTGACGATAACAAATCTTGAATTTCAGTTTAACATCTACTTTGCATAACCCCTTATACTATATAGTATATGCGTTTCAAGTTTCATTCACGAAACGCACAAAGTGGCTGCGTTAGATAATATTATGTGGGTATATACCAACAAGTTTAGGTGGTTAAAAAGTTTTTTTGTCCACACCTCGTTAATTTCGTTTTTGTAACTCCCGATATTTGGACAGTGTGTGTGCTGGTGGACTTCCAACCAACTACTGTCGATGGTGACTCGATGTGTCTGCTGGTGGACTTCCAACCAACTACTGTCGATGGTGACTCGATGTGTCTGCTGGTGGACTTCCAACCAACTACTGTCGATGGTGACTCCATGTTTCTGCTGGTGGACGTCCAACCAACTACTGTCGATGGTGACTCCATGTTTCTGCTGGTGGACTTCCAACCAACTACTGTCGATGGTGACTCCATGTTTCTGCTGGTGGACGTCCAACCAACTACTGTCTATGGTGACTCCATATGTCTGCTGGTGGACTTCCAACCAACTACTGTCGATGGTGACTCCATGTTTCTGCTGGTGGACGTCCAACCAACTACTGTCTATGGTGACTCCATATGTCTGCTGGTGGACTTCCAACCAACTACTGTCGATGGTGACTCCATGTTTCTGCTGGTGGACGTCCAACCAACTACTGTCTATGGTGACTCCATATGTCTGCTGGTGGACGTCCAACCAACTACTGTCGATGGTGACTCCATGTTTCTGCTGGTGGACTTCCAACCAACTACTGTCGATGGTGACTCCATGTTTCTGCTGGTGGACGTCCAACCAACTACTGTCGATGGTGACTCCATGTTTCTGCTGGTGGACTTCCAACCAACTACTGTCGATGGTGACTCCATGTTTCTGCTGGTGGACGTCCAACCAACTACTGTCTATGGTGACTCCATATGTCTGCTGGTGGACTTCCAACCAACTACTGTCTATGGTGACTCCATATGTATGCTATATTTTCGTAAATCGACTTTATAACAACGTGCCCCTGTACACATCTAGCCCCGGTTTCTCCCATGACTAAATTTCAAAGATGTTTGAAGAGCTCTCTACAGGTCAACAACGCTGCCGCGGACTTTGCTTCACCTGAACATTACATTAGATAACCGGCTATGCAAACAAAGGATCGAAGGCCTTATATCAAACTGCACTTTCAGCAGGTTGTTCAGTATACCGCTCTACACTCTTGTTACAGCCGTCACTGTTGCATCAGCCGTCGCTCGCCTACGGGAGACAAACAACGTGAAGCGCCACTGATTGGAAGGTGTGTTGAATTGTGTCTCTATATAGGGAATGTACAAACCCCCAAGTAGCTGCGTGTCGGTTAACCAATGACAATAGTTGTTCATTCCTTTAACTGTTGATGCAACACGATGCGCTCAGTTTCACAGTTGTATCGAGAGCATAACCCATCTGTAGTGACGGCAACGAAGATGACGTAAAATCAGTAATAACAAATAACATTGTTTCTGACCAACGACGTTGCCTATGTGCCATTATATGCGTCGTACAGAACATGTACGGGCGCTTTATGAATAGCTTGACACTAAGGATTTGTCATTCAGACGTTACCATTCGTTTAAGTGCGTTATTCACTGTGCGGCGATAAAGTAATATGAAGTCAAAGGATGTATAATTAATTGAACAACAGATAAATATATTCGTCGAAATCACCTGACCTTCACAACTTAAATATATAAATGTGCCAAGGCCACATTCTTGTGCATTATTATTATTAATTCATTACCAATTCCAGATACTAAATTTCAAGAGGCTAAATCGGACTATCTAGGGCAGTTAATTGTAAAATAAGTCAAAGAATTACATACCAATAAGCTTAACATCAGTGATTTGTGAATTATTAGAAAGGTTAATAATTTTTTTTGTGGGGTACCACAAGGATCAATATTAGGACCTTTATTATTCTTAATATATATATATATATATATATATATATATATATATATATATATATATATATATATATATATATATATATATATATCAATGGCTTGGACGATATATATATATATATATATATATATATATATATATATATATATATATATATACAGCTTTAGCTACCTAAGTCGGTTCGGTGGATACATTTGGCCAGTAGAAAGTTTCGCAGGTGCTGGAACCGCGATATGTAGGCCAGTATTATTCCCGACACCATAAATTACCACAGATACATCATTGCTTTGTGTGTTTTTTTTACATTTCGTCAGTTTATTTGTACAAATCTCAACACGCAAGCAATAGTAGACGCCGCCAGTAAGTAGTGTGTCCTTTCATCTATATTGGGTTTATATTGGTGACAACTGATGTCTGCCTGTTTCAACGCAAACACTTAATCGACCAATAGTGCACCGCTAACATAATCTCCAGACATGGCTAGCAACGCTTACGTGAAAACGGAATTAAAAGTATATGGTCCTAACAAATAAACACTGAAGTTTTTCTTGTCCAGGTGACGCAGAGATGACATCCAACAGTAAACGGCTATTTGTAGTGGACACAGACGCTGGAGTGGACGATGCCCAGGCAATCATGATGATGCTCGCTCGGTCGGACATTGAACTTCTTGCACTGACCACTGTCCGCGGTAACACCACTACCGAGCAGGTGACGAAGAATGTGCTTCGTCTACTGAAACTCGCTGGACGACTGGACGTACGTATAGTGACCGTAGCACCTCTAGTGGTGGTAGACTGTCCTGGTCCCGGCAGCGTGCGGTGTGTATTAGGGGTGACTATCGGGAATAGTTTTACTATTGCGATATTTACATAAATATGGCGATAATATTTCGATAGTATCAAGGAATAGCGGATAGACAGAAAAACAGTTCCAAACTGTAGTTGATGGGTGGCGCCATCGCGTAGTAGTTGGAGGTAGTTGATTCAAAAGTTGAATCCATTAGTCAGGTCGATAAATAAATAATATCCAATATAGTTTTAAAAACATGTTTATTTCATGTGGTGGTTTGTGATTTTTAGGTGCATAACGGTTTCTACCTAGTGTGTTATGATATTAACATAATAATCATATTTCTGTCTATTACCAAAAATGCCAAAAGTGTTTTACTGCCTACAATTAACATGTTACAGTTAAAGTGTTACAATTACACAAATTCTCTCAAAAGGGGGGTTCCTTCAAACCATCCCCCGAAGACGGGCATGTTATGTGATTGTGCATTTATTTAGATCGAAGTATACCAAGGAGCAGTGGCCAGTCTCATTAACCAAGACCCCCGAGTTCCGCTTACTATCACGGCAAAGATGGCTTCGGCGATGTTCCCGACCAGGACCCGCCAGACTTTAGCCTTGTACAGAGTGAGCACGGAGTCAACGCACTCATACGGCTCGTCAACCTATATCCAGGTATGTTCCTAAGCAAAACGTCTGTTGATTTTGCCTTATATTGCCGGTTATTTAGAAGCACATCCTTGAATAACATGGACACTAGTTCTGCTAACAAAAGATGGTGCATGTTTTAAAATATCGGAGATGTCCGAATGTGTGGCGTCAATGTTCAGGTTGGCTTGGGGGATCTCAAAGCGTTGCTTAGTCGACACGGGTTTTGTAATAATAAATTATTACATTCTGAAGACATGTTGTAGGAATAAATACAGGCACATCGTGAAATTGTTACGAATATTAGTAGATAGAGCTTAAACGCAGCTGTTTCGTCTGCTTCAGGAGAGATCAATCTCATATGTCTGGGACCGCTCACGAATGTCGCGCTGGCTCTGAGGCTAGACCCGGACTTCGGAAGTAAACTCAAAGACTGCTTCATTATGGGCGGCAACTACCACGGTACGTTCACATAAGGCTGGTTTGTGATAACAGTTATTGTAGCACTGCAACTGACCATTGTAAGGTGGCTGTATTCGGCTTTCGTCTGATGGAGATTTAACAAGATTGCCATCCAAAGCAAAAGCCCCTAATGACAAGTGGACAAGGAAGCCATTGGTTTATTGAGAATCCAGTAATTTTTTATCTACGTATAAGCCATATTCACGCTGGTAGCACTTGTAAACGTCAGAACGCCTAATTGTTCAAAGAGAGTGTTCGTATGTTCCTAACATTTTACTGCACATACTAACCGAATTACTCGTTTCTGTATTATAGTGATGGTATGAATGTTTGTGGTGTAAGTGTTTCCCCATATTTCGCAGCAATAGTTTAAACATGGTACAAGCAAAGAACAGTACAATACATGCATTCCATTTCTATCAATGAGACAAATTGCTTTGTACATGATTGTTGCAACTTTCGACAGTTTTAATCTCACCGTATGTATTTGATATTTCCAGTTCAGAGCGTCATCATTATACATACCATTTGATTTGGTTATATATTATCAGGTTATTTGTTGATTATTAACGAAGAGATTGATTTCACTATCAGGCGGACCATACATACAGTTTAGAAACCGCTTTGTATGCTTCCTGTATAATTATATCAATATTATCCACAAACAAAATTGATTTTACTTGGGTTGGTTGTACCTAAGTAACTGGTCCATGTGCTCCCTTAATCTACCCTTAATCTACCTATGTCTGTGCCTGGAGTTCTGTAAACACAGCTCACAGTCACATTTTTGTGCTTTTGCGTGTCTAATTCGACAGTGACACATTTAAAGAGATTCTCAATTTCTACAGATTTTGTTGTACGGAGTGTGTAATTTAAGCTGTGATTTACGAATAGTGCAACGCTGCCTCCGTTTCTGTTTGCCCTTACGACGTGAACAATTTTATATCCGTTTAATAAAAATCTTCAGTTGTATTCAGCTCAGCCCAAGTCTCCGAAATAGCTATTATGTCAAACGGTAGTTTAAGATTATCAAGACACTCCTTAATGTTTTGAAAAATCTTATTCAAGCTTCGTACATTTAAATGGATAAAGTAATAGGTCACGGTTGGATTTGACATTACATGCAATTTATCGTTGCAAATTGTATTTACAATTTAGTAGGTATGCTCTGATTAAAGTAGACAAAAATCGTTAGCTGTCGACTTTTCATAATCATACAGTTCAAAATGTATATATGAACATGTGTCATGTAATACGGGCAATTCTGATGTAGCAGTAAATGTACTATCGAGTAAATAAATAATAGTTAATCATCATAACTACTGTGAAAAGGTAAGTTGACTTGTCAATGTTCGTCAACACCTCTGGTGTGATTGTCCAATCGGTGCCTAACCACGAACCTGTCATACGAGTTTGGGAAGTAGTTCCTCCCTCCTGGCTAAACAGTTTGTGAAAGGTCTTCGTTGTTCACGTAACTATGGTTGAAACACGCATAGCGTTGTTAACAACTGCACGTAACTATTGTTCTGAGTTACGTAATTTACGTCAAACGTTCACATACCCCACCCCAGAGGAATTTCAAATGTGTTTCAATGTACGAAACAAACAAAGATAAGCATACAGAGTCACGAACTACTTTAATATATAGATACCATTACTTATTCTAATCAGCATTCCACGCTTTTTCTTATAATTAACCGCACCAGAGACAAACCACTCCAACATATTCCCGGTAAGAATAACAACCTATAAGGCTATAACCCAGAAGTTCATAAATATGGTCCAGATTGGCTCATTCTAGCAAACCATTCGTTTCAGGCAAAGGGAACATCAACGTTAGTGCTGAGTTTAACTTCTACGCAGACCCAGAGGCGGCCAGTGTCGTACTGAAGGACCTCGGTCGAGTATCAACGTTGGTCACCTGGGAGTTGTGCATGGAGTGCGCCTTGAAACCGGTAGGTGGACGCAGAAGTTCCTAGTATCGTGCATTGGAAAGGACATCGTCTATTGGGCAAATTTTTATCATATCTCCTGCTTCCTTCTATTTAGAAAAAACACTGTTTTAACCAATTCCTGCCATGGTTATATGTTCCAGTTATGGTGATTACAGAATACATAACACGTTCCGTATCAGTATGGACCGTGTACACTTCAATCCTTCCTGTATTTCGTCTTTAGTAAAAGAACCTCTTTCCTCGCGAGTATTTAACCTGACCCTTCTGTGAATGCATTGTGGCGACAAACATAACAAAACAAACAAAAGACAAACACCGAAAGGCCAACAGCGAGAAAGAGACACAGAATGAATACTTGAGACGATTTGACGCAACATCTTCAGCACATTTTACATTTGTCAGACAAATATCTGGAGGATTGTGCAATGGCGTATCTAGGGTCTCATAAAAGGGGGCAAGCTTTGGTGCCCATTAGTTTACCATACTATCATGTAGTTGGTTGCATACGAAGACAATGTAATCCACAGGGTTCCGTGGCCTGGTGCCCAACCCTAAATACACTAATTGTGATTTGTAGCTAGTGGCATATTAGGGGCATTGGAACTCATACGGGCTTTGGGGTATGGTTTCTTGGTGAATAACCTGTAATGCCACTGCATGGTAGCATGGAAAATGAATGAGTGACTAAGCTTGCCTCACATTTGCTCCCTTCCGACATCCTAAATACGCCGCTGCTTGTAGCTGTTAGGTCTGCAGAGCATCATCGGTTCTTTTCATATATGTTCAGAATATATTTACTCAATGTTCGCGATTGCATGGAATTTGCGACAAGTCTGTGATAGAAACAACGATAATGACGAGATGATCTTACAGACATGCGACACTAAAGCGTGAAACAAATGCGTAGCTCTAATATTAACTAATTGCAGATATATGTATGTGTCTATTGTGTAATAATGTTCTATTTAACCCACTTTAGTGGGCTTAGTAAGTAAATCATGGCAGAGATATTACAATGACTACGTTACGTCCTGTAGGATTTTTATGAGCGCTTCACGAATACCGACTCTGAGATGGCACGTATCGTAAAAGAGGCGGAAGGGAATGCGATGGCGCGGAGAGTAAAAACAACAGAAGTATGGCAGTCAATAGCAGACCAACTTTTGGCTGCCGTTGCCGTAGAAAAGTCGATCGTAACGGAAACAAGGCATGGCCACAACACTCCGCTGCATGTTTATATTACATCTGATAGATGCTAAGTAGACGGGGTAACAAAATGGATGCTTGGGAACGTTTTGAACAAGACGAACGAATATGTGTTTTCTAAATTTTTTAATAATTTCGGATGTGATACGTTTTGACGCCACTGTTGAATCTTGTTAAATCATGTTAAATGTTGTTAAACCTTGTTAAACCTTTTAAATATTGTTGAATATTGCTAAATAGTGTTGAATATTGCTAACTATTGTTAAATAATGTTTAATCTAGTTAAATATGGTTAAATATGTTTAAACATGATTAAATCTCGTTATATCTGGTTAGGTCTTGTGTGTGTTTCAGAATGGCTTACTGCATGGTCGAGCTGGTCGGAGCCATCACACGAGGGCAGATGGTGGTGGACTGGCGGTGCGAGCTGTGCAAGGACGCCAACGTCAGGCTCGTGCTCGATGTCGACAAGGACAAGTTTGCCGAACTAATGATGACAATCGTCCAACATTGAACAGGCCACCGTTAACTCGGGAACGGATATTGATATGACGTGATTGATTCAGAAACATCGAACTTTTGTGGCGGAAATCGGACTTGGGTGACACTGTTGACACTGAGTGACACTGAAGACATGCTAGTTTCACTTTAGTTGAGTAACTTTTTACACACGTTGATTAAAACTACTTCCGCAATTCATTTAGTCCATTGCGAATTAGATCCGTTTAAGTTCAAATAATAGTTTAATATGGTTAGTAGATTTAATAAAAGAATGCAAAGAAAGAAAAGAAAGAAAGAAAGCAAAAAACTCTGTTTTGCGGAAGCAGCGTAGTTTACTCAGAATGTGTTCTAAAAGTGGGAGATTCCGGTCATTTCTCCGAATGACTGAGGGTTGACATGTTAACGAGCGCGATGAGCGCATGCGCAGGTCTATGAAATCGGGGTAACCGACACTACAAATGACGTATTAAGGGAGGCCGGCATACACAGAACCAACCCTGTCTCAATCAAACGTGTTATTTTGTCAGAAAGAGGACTAGTTTAGTAAAGAAAGGCCAACATAATATGTTACATAAGTTGAGTTTGGACGCAAATGGCATGGCCATGTTATACTGGCAAGTATAGGAATAGATGCATACAAATATATATTTGGCGAGCAAACATTTCCAGAATACCACACTCGCGAAATAGTGTTATCCAGCAGTATGGCACGGCCCACGAAATTAAGATGTGTGTTCAAGAAGGTTTTCCTGGTAAACCAGTGTCGTGATATTTTTGTTTAGTTACAAATGTTTATACTTTAGTAACTCATATAGGTGCATAGGCCGAAAACCACGGTTTTCGTTTCACTTTAACATTTTCCATACGAAACTAGTATTTGTTTATAAACCATCTATTCTTTTTTTGCCTAATTAATTGGTGTCAATTTATCTGTACGCCACATAACCGCTACTACCTCTCAGTGAAATAGATCTCACAAAGTAGATTATCATATGGCGTGACTTTGATACAAGTACCAAATACGCCACATTTAGCCGCAGCTACCTCGTAATAGGCAATATATGATGTGCAATTTTGATACACATGTGTTCGTCCGTCGAGTCGACGAGGACCACTCTAGCCATCTGGGTGTAGTTGGGGCTGGATCTGATGAGTGCGCAGATGGCTGACAAGGCCAATCCGTGCACGGAAAGTACGTTGGCAGTTGGGACAGGGGATGAGGGGGGCGTCATCTTGAGGATTGCTGGCTCGGGCTTTCCTGGCTTGCGTCCTTTGCTCTGCTGCAGCGGTCCTGTTGGCCTCGCATATCTTGGAGCCTTTGTGCACGGAGGAACGCCACTTGGCCCGGTCCATGGCGGTTTGTTCCCAGGAGTCGGGGGTGATGGCAAACGCTTTCAGGGATGTTTTTAGAGTGTCTTTGAAGCGCTTCTTCTGGCCTCCATGGGATCGCTTTCCTTGCTGTAGTTAGCCATAGAAGAGCCTTTTTGGGAGCCGATGGTCTGGCATGCGGGCTACATGTCCTGCTCAGCATAGCTGGGACTACATTAGGGTGGTATAGATGCTGGGCAGGTCTGCTTGGGCAAGTACCTCAGTGTCTGGAATCCTGTCCTGCCACTTGATGTTGAGGAGTTTCCTGAGGCACGTTGTGTGGAAGTGGTTTAGCTTCTTGGCATGGCGTTGGTACACTCTCCATGTTTCACATGCGTAGAGCAGCGTGGGGAGCACTATTGCCCTGTACACCTTAAGCTTGGTCTGTAGACTAATGCCTCTTCTGTTCCAGACATTGGCATGTAGTCTGCCGAAGGTCGCGCTGGCCCTTGCAATTCTGACGTTCACCTCGTCATCAATGGTGACATTTTGAAACAGTGTGCTGCCAAGATAGGTGAACCTGTTCACTGCACTGAGTCTCTGACCGCTGACTGTAATGTTGGGCTCAACATAGGGTTTCCCTGGGGCCGTCTGGTGCAGTACTTCAGTCTTCTTTTTGCTGATGGTGAGACCGAAGTTTGTGCAGGCTATGGAAAATTTGTCTACGCTGCGTTGCATATCAGCTTCTGAGCCGGCGTTGAGGGCACAGTCATCAGCAAACAGGAAGTCCCTGATGATGTTTGTCTTGACCTTGGTTTTTGCTTGAAGCCTCCTGAGGTTGAACAGCTTGCCATCTGTACGGTACCTGAGGTCGATTCCAACGTCACCGTCTCTGAAAGCGTCAGTCAGCATTGCGGAAAACATGAGGCTGAACAGTGATGGTGCCAAGACGCAGCCCTGCTTGACGCCGTTAGAGACAGGAAATGGCTCAGATGTCTCACCGTTGTCCTGAACTTGTGCTTTCATGCCAGCGTGGAATTGCTGCACCATGGAGATAAACTTCCGTGGGCATCCGTACATGGCCATGATCTTCCACAGACACTCTCTGCTAACCGTATCGAAGGCCTTGGTCGGGTCGACATAGGTAGAGAACAGGTCAGAGTTCTGCTCCTGACATTTCTCTTGCAGCTGCCTTGCAGCAAACACCATGTCGGTGGTCCCGCGCTCTTTCCGGAATCCACACTGGCTCTCTGGTAGGAGTCCCTGGTCAAGGTGCGTTGTGTGACGGTTAAGCAGGATCCTGGGAAGTATCTTGCCTGCAATGGAGAGCAAGGATATACCTCGGTGGTTGTCGCAGACCTGATGATTTCCTTTTCGCTTGTACATGTGTATGATAGAAGCATCTTTAAACTCCAGTGGGATCGTCTCCTGCTGCCACATGAGTAGAAACAGCTGATGGAGCTTTTCAGTCAAAGCTGAGCCACCTTCCTTGTAGACCTCGGCTGGAATGGAGTCTGAACCAGGAGCCTTGCCACTGGAGAGCAGACGTATCGCTTTCTGGGTCTCAAGCAAAGTTGGTGGGTCATATACATAACGGATATTTTCCCGCATACGATGTCCCCTAATCACCCTGGGCGTCTTACCCCAACCCCCCATACTACGTTAAATTTTAATTGTAATAAATGCATATTGTTGTAGTTTTCTCCTCCTTGACATGAAGGAAACTGATTAATTAACCCGACATGGTTAATACTGAGTTCCCGGTGACAATTTTGTAACAAAGACTACACAGAGGCACTTAACGTAGCTACTGAAATTAAGAAATCCAAACGAACCTTTGAACGAAAATTGGCAGTTAATATAAAAAAAACTGACAGCAAGAGTTTATATGCTTATAAAAGGACAGAAAGTCCAAGATAAAGTCGGACCACTGGAAAAAACAACAGTGGAAGCATAATTTCAGACAGGTCTCAAATGGCAGAGGTCCTGAATGAATATTTTTATTTAAGTTTTTACCACAGAAGATATCAGCACTTGCAAAACTGTTTAACTTGTTACTAGAAGAGGAAATAGTTCCTTCAGAATGGCAAGAAGCAAACATTACGCCGTTATAAAATACGTTGTCAGAGCCGACTCTAGCATTGAAGTCACCAAGAATGATGAGCTTGTCCGCTTTGGGAACAGCAGCAATGGCAGAGTGAAGTTCCTCGTAGAATTTGAACTTCACTTCATCCGAGTTGGTCATGGTGGGAGCATAGGCACTGATGATGGTAAGATGCCTTCCAAACGAGAGGGGGAGTTTCATGGTCATAAGCCTGTCGTTCACTCCATTTGGAGGTCCTGCCAGCTTGCCAACAAGAGCTGTCTTCACTGCAAAGCCCAAACCAGCCTCACGACGCTCTTCACTTCCTCGGCCACTCCAAAAGAAGGTGTAGCCAGAGCCCCTTTCATAAAGCTCGCCTTTTCCTGTAAGCCGGGTCTCACTCAAAGCTGCGATGTCGATGTTGTATCTAGCGAGTTCCTTTCCGTCCAGAGCGGTTTCCCTCTGCGGTCTGTCCGCATCGTCTCTGTCCAGGAGTGTGCGCACGTTCCATGCGCCAAGGGTGAGAGGAACAATCCTCGTTTTTTTTTTGAGTTTCGACCGCTGAAGTAGGGTCCCCGCCAGCCGCGGTAAGCTGGCTAGGGAAGGGTGGAGCAGGCAATGTTTAGGGCACATTTTCTAGCCCCTTTGATACACATACGGCTGCATAGTATGATAAAAATTGCCGATATTAAAATGTTTGATTTATTTTATCGTTCGTGTTCTCGAATGGGTAGTATATTTGGATGAGTCACGTTGCAGACTATGGGTCATCTCCCGATGGGGAATCCAGTGCATTCCTAAGAGGTCGGTTATATGAAGAATTCAGCAAGGGAAAAATAGTCAGAAACCTTTGGTGAATGTACATTCTTATATAGCGCTGAATCCAGTCTGTGGGACCGCTCAAAGAGCTTTGCTCTTTACACCTGTAGACCTGTTCTTTCGAGCACCAACTTGTCATTTCTGGGAATCATTCAGCCACGCCGCAATTACTTCGCGAAGACGATTCATTCACATATATCCAACACGGTCTATTGTCGTGTACACATTTATAGAGCTGAGTGAATTCAAACAATGTGGAGTGAAAGAAATTGCTAAAGCTTCGAAACGGCAGCAAGAGGATTCGAACCGCGGTCCGCTCGAATAAGAGTCCGACATTCTAACCACTGAGCCACTGCTCCACTCGGAACACTTGTACAGGAATAAAACGGATATGTTCAATTCCATCAGTTTCAAGAT
Organism: Lamellibrachia columna; assembly: GCA_963662155.1. Taxonomy (NCBI): domain Eukaryota; kingdom Metazoa; phylum Annelida; class Polychaeta; order Sabellida; family Siboglinidae; genus Lamellibrachia; species Lamellibrachia columna. The sequence goes on from OY759272.1 coordinate 3,219,642, forward strand.
TTAACGAGATTGCCATCCAAAACTACAAGTTCCAAATGGCAAGTGGACAAGGAAGCCATTGTTTGATTGAGAGATATTTGTCAATTTTGTTGTACTAGCATTGACACAATCATTTGACAGTTTGTTCCATTTGTTTATCACCCTCTGTGCGAATTAGTACTTACTCATGTCCAACCTACACTGTTCCTTAACTAGTGCTGCTTTGTGTCCTCTGGTTCTACTGCCTTCTCTAAGTTAGAAAAAAATATTCCTATCAATATCCTCATAACCATTCACTATTTTAAACACTTCTATTTGGTCTTCTCTTAGTCTCTGAGTCTCTAGAGTTGTTAAACCACATTCCAATAAGCGGCTTTCATAACTAAGGTCCCTCAAATCTGGAATCAGTTTAGTTGTTCTTCGTTGTACTCTGACTAGCTTATACATGTCCTTCTTACGATATGGCCTCCATGCTTGTATACAATTTTCAAATGTGGCCTAACTATCGCTTTGCACAGGGGTACAATTAGCTGTTTCTCCTTATATGTGATAGTTCTCATAATAAGCCGTAGAATGTAATTACCTTTTGACGCAGTGATCCCACGTTGAAACTTTCATGTCAGCACTAAGTGTGGCTCCGAAGTCCTTTTCTTTTGTGGTTCTACCTAGTACAGCATCCCTCATTTTATATTCTTCGTCCATGTTTCTATGTCCTATGTGTATGCATTTACACTTCCCAAAATTTATTGAATAACATTTGCCATTTTCAGACCACTTAACCAATTTGTCTAGATCATCCTGTATACTTTGTTTATCTGTATCATTTGTGACCTTTCTGAATACTTTTGTGTAATCTGCACATTTCAATTATTTCTAGTCATCTTCCAAATCATTTTGACATATTAAAAATAGTCGTAATACTGATCCCTGTGGTAGGGGAGCGGGGGCTAGATGTCACAGGGGTAAGTTGTCACAAGCCACTTTTGAGACAATCCCCTAAAGGGAACCACCAGATGATGTCATCAGACTAGACGCCATGCGGGTTAGCTGCGCTGAAAACGAGGTCAGCACTTTTCCGTTGATTCGAAACGTTGTAACCGACTCTGCAGTTTTTCACCTCTCTTGAACAGCTTTTTACATCTGGATGGAAAACGGTATGTAACAATGAATAATAGCATTATCGACAACGTATGTGTACAATGTCATGTCACAATGCATTGTCTATATATCCGTAATCAAGCTAGTTGAAATTTCTATAACGGTTCCCCCATACTTGACCTTATATGCTCAATGACATGCTGGAGCACGTTGTCACAACAGTTGGGGCAAGTTGTCACAGGGTGTGACAACTTGCCCCATTTTTAAATTTGGCGGAATATAACAAAATAACTTATCCATATTCAATAAATTCATATTCGTAACAATCTTTTTACAGATGGTTCGTCACTACCAACGAAAGACCGATAGAGGTAATGCTCCCAAGGAAGCCTTAAGAGCAGCAGCCGAGGGGCATCTCGATGGTGGGCTGAGTTTAAGGAAGTCAGCGACGTTGAACGGTGTGAATTACCGCACCCTTGCTCGATTTGTCTCCCTCTTCGAGAAGAATAGAACAGCAGAGAATATAACAATCGGCTACACGAAATCAAGGCAGGTGCTCAATGATGATATAGAAAGGGACATGGTCGAATACGCAAAGAAAGCTGCAGTTATATTCCACGGCATAACTGTTGATGATCTGCGACAATTAGCTTTCAGACTTTCTGTTGCAAATGACATTGCCCACGTGCCAGAAAACTGGACCAAGGAGGAGAAGGCAGGAGTGGACTGGGCGAAGCACTTTATTGAACGCCATAAAGATATGTCCATAAGGAAACCAGAGGCAACCTCCATCCAACGAATGGCCAATTTCAACAAATACAATCTTGAGAGGGTTCTCAATCGTGCAGGCGGGTTCGGCCCAGACCAAATATTGAATGTGGACGAGACAGGAGTGACCACAGTTCAGAGACCTGTGAAAATCCTTGCCGAGAAAGGTGTCGGACAAGTAGGGTCAGTTGTTTCGCAGGAACGTGGCACGCTTGTTACGGTCACTTGTGCAGTAAATGCCCTTGGAAATCACATTCCTCCATACTTTGTGTTTCCAAGGGTAAGCGTGCAAGACAACTGGCTGCTTATCGCTCCACCTGGCAGTGCAGCGTCGGGACATCCCAAGGCGACAGGTTGGATGACAACGGATAACTTCATCCAATATATGAAGCACTTTGTAAACTACGCTAAGCCGAGTGCAGATAAACCGATACTCCTGCTACTTGACAACCACCATTCGCATATATGAAGTGATCGACTATTCAAAAGCGAACCACATCACATTGCTGAGTTTTCCTCCCCACTGCTCGCACGAGCTGCAACCGCTAGACAAGTCTGTCTACGGTCCCTTCAAGACATACATCAACCACGCGAGCGACAGCTGGATGAGAGAGAAGGACAATGCTGGGAAGTCAATGACGATTCACATAATCCCAAAACTGGTGTCGGATGCTTTCATAAAAGCAATGACACCCGAAACCATCACGGCAGGCTTCAAAGCTAAAGGAATATATCCATTCGACATAAATGTATTTCCTGAGCACAAGTTCTTGGCAGGATACGTTACTGATCGACCTTTTCACCAAGATGACCCAACAACACCCGAAAATCGGCCGTCATCATCGAGTGCTGCACAGCCCATCACTGCTGAGGCGATCCGCCCATTCGGAAGACTGGCACCTAGAATGAAAGGGATACCTGCTAGAAAAAGGGCAAATCGCAAATTTTTACCGATACGCCCGTCAAAGCCGCCATTGAGAGGGAAGCACATGCACCCAAAAGCAACAAACGAGGCACAACTACCAGAAGGAAGCTCACTCAACATCCAGAGTTCCCCCAAAAGAAAATCCAGAACAAAGTTCCCGTTGCTGAACTGTTCGATGAAAGTAAGGATGGAGAAGGCGACGTTGAAGCGCTTTGTGATGACAGCAGTGGGAGCGAGTTCTCTGAAATCGAAGAAAGACAATTCATACTTAAACCATCATTTGCTGACTTGAACATAGATGATCACATCCTGGTGAAGTTTGCAACAAAGTGCACCATAGCCTACTACGTAGGACGTGTCATGAGCATCAACGAACAGAACGACGATGTTGAAACCACTTTCATGCGCAGACAGAAATCAGCAAAATGTGAAAGGGGTCAACTTCAGTTTTGCTTTCCTGAAACGCAGGACAAAAGCACACATGATCTGCAAGATATAGTCATGAAGTTGCCTGTGCCGACAGCAGGACAGACCAAAAGGGCATCCAAACTGTATGACTTTCACTGTCATCCCCTATCGAAATATCACATCAACTGATGTCATGTACATTAATCAAGCAGTTAGCTAATGGAAAACTAGCGATCAAGAACTTGTCCGCATTGCCTAAATCAGTTTTCATTTAGAAGTAAGCTTAGTTCATTGGGCCAGGACTGCCTATGTCGCATATTCCATTTGGATCACTGTTCATTGAACAATATATTAATAGCATGAATGTGAATACATTAGTAAAAAATCATGGTTTGTATAATTGTGTTACAATTTTGCATAATGTGACAACTTACCCCATGCTACGTGACAACTTACCCCACACCGGGGGCAACTTGTCACTTGTGATGCCTTGACTTCAGTGAGTCATGCACTTTAAAATAACACAGATTTATGCCAGGTGACTAGTGTCACTTTTAGATGAAAGATGGATACACCATGTAAGCGTCATGTACTAAAGATAACTAAACAGATCGACTAGTGATGTAAAAAAAAGTAAATTTTGTGACAACTAACCCCCCGCTCCCCTACCCCACTCAGAACAGATTTCCAGATTGAAATCTCACCATCTCCTATTACTCTCTGTTTTCTGTATGTAAGCCACTTTTCTATCCCGTTTATCATTATGCGTACCATGGGTACTTAGTTTAAATAACAATCTTTGATGGGGCACTTTATCGAAAGTGTTCTGAAAATCTAAGTATACAATAGCGACTAGTGACCTATTATCTACCCACTTTGTAATTTATTCCAGAAAATCATAGGAGATTGGCTAGACACGACCTTGTTGTTTGGAACCCATGTTGAGATGTATTTATTAATAATATTTATGTTTTGCAAGGAATTCCACCATGTGGTCTCTAATTAACGTTTCTAATAATTTGCACACAACTCATGTTAAACTCACTGGTCTGTATTTTTCTGACTTGTTCCTCGTTCCCTTTTAAAATAAAAATGGAGCGCGGTGGTCTAGGTGGCAGAGTGTGGGGTGGGATGGTCTAGGTGGCAGAGTGTGGGGTGGGATGGTCTAGGTGGCAGAGTGTCGGACTTTTGGTCTAGGGGACCGAGGTTCTAAACTACCTACTGCCGTTTCGAAAGTTAGGCAATTTCGTTCACCTAACTTTGCCTTTCGGAAGAGACACTAAAAACCGTTCGTCCCATATATCTGGTGTCTATGTCAGGGGAAGTAAAAGATTCCACACAGGGAGTAAAATGTGTAACCTGCTGTGGACTCCTTCTCTCATGAGCCACAGTAGAAGCGTCCGTGACGCGGCTCAAACAATTCTGCTAACTGCCTCACAAGAGGACACGATTGAATGAATTATTTTATAACGGCGTAATGTTTGCTTCTTGCCATTCAGAAGGAACTATTCCCTCTTCTAGTAACAAGTTAAATAGTTTTGCAAGTGCTGATATCTTCTGTGGTAAAAACTTAGCTGAAATACTCATTCAGGACCTTTGCCATTTGAGACCTGTCTGAAATGATGCTTCCACTGTTGTTTTTTCCAGTGGTCTGACTTTATCTTGGACTTTCTGTTTACTCCCTTCATAAGCATATAAACTCTTGCTGTCAGTTTTTTTTTATATTACCTGCCAATTTTCGTTCAAAGGTTCGTTTGGATTTCTTAATTTCAGTTGTAGCTAGGTTAAGTGCCTCTTTGTAGTCTTTGTTACAACATTGTCACCGGGAACTCAGCATTAACCATGTCGGGTTAATTAATCAGTTTCCTTCATGTCAAAGAGGAGAAAACTACAGCATTAGGCATTTATTACAATTAAAATTTAGGGTAGGATGGGGTAAGACGCCCAGGGTGATTAGGGGACATCGTATGCGGGAAAGTGCCCGTTATGTATATGAATGATGAAAAATTTTTGTTTTTATCTTAGGAACATTCCGTAGCCATTTTCATCAAGTTGCACGCGCACACGCCCGCGCGCACACACATACACGCGCACATGCACGCACGCACACACACAGACATGACATTGACCACTCACTCTTAAGGCCGCAGCATGAATACTATTATCTGCATATCTGCAGCCTGATTAAACGCCACCAATGTAAACATGCTATTTAAGTGTGGTCAGTATACAGGTCAAGGTGCATATATTAACGGTATATATTATAATAACATGGGTAATCGTACACAGTTTAAACATGTGCGGTCGTTACGCTATAGTGGGGAATTGTTAAGATAACTGCATAATAGTGGTTATAGTCCGTCAAAAATAGGCTTACCGATGATGATTCTCCATGTCAACTGGGGAACGCTAATAGTAACTGCAGAGAAGTGCAACGTGTTGTAGTAGTAGAGGCCTCGTTGTCTTATGCGTAACATTATGTAATATGCAAGTCTGCATGACTCGTTCTGTCCCATCCCGCTGAACTGCACCTACAAAACATTCGAACGTAGTTCTGATGTGATTTATTGCATGCGTGACATTCGAGTAGCAAGACGTGACATGGGGAGATATGACCCTCCTATGCCTGGGTGTCAGGCTAAATGCGTCAGTCTGTAAATGGGTCATGTCGTGTCAAGCACGTACGACCCCTGATATAACACACTCGCACACTAACGCGTAAGGCCTAAGGCACCCATGTAGTCCGGAACAAAACAAATCCCTAACGTACACACAATGACCCGAAATCACACTGGAAGGATCGACCGTACCACGACAAAATAGAAACGTAGCCCCATTTATAAACATCAGTTTTTGCAGAGACTGTAGTTCATAACAGTGTGCATGGTGGCGCTGTTATCGCAAGTCCGACGGAGAATGTTTTGCAGTAGCCAGGCCCAAGAAGGTCGACGATTTGTATTCACATCCAAGAGTGCCAGCAAAGTAAGCACGTTGTCACGAGTTTGCGTAGACCACCAGGTGTTCAGAGCGATGTCCTGTGTGTGTAGCACTTCATAACGCTAACGTATATCCGTATTATCGACTTCTCATCGAGTTATATCAGCAGGACCAGTTGGACTATTAATACACTCCTGACATAAAGTTTTGCTAGTGGCGCCGTCTGGCCGATAAAGTATGTATAAAAAATTCGGATGACGAAGTTGTGCTACGTCAGTTCTGCAATGTTTTATGTATAAGTATAAATTGTTTTTAATAGCAGCCCGTCGTGGTTTTGAAAAAGGGGTTCGAGCGTTTTCTAAACATTTTATAATTAGATGATGTCAATAGTTTAGTAATGTCCAATTTGTGACCCTTTCTCACTGTCCAGTATATGAGTGATCAGGTGCGAGTATGTCAGTAGCAACTTACTTACCTTGGAGTAGTTGTCTCATGACTGGCACATATATATATATATACACTTGAAATAACAACAACAACATTGTGAGTAATATTATATAAATTACACAACTTGCATCTGGCAACTGTTTTGCAACCACTCTGCCTATAACAAAGTGTTCCCTGATAGCCTTAGCTGGTCAATCGGTTTGCCACCCTTGAACATGGTGCTCACTTGGATGCTTGGAAAATTACATTATCATTAACGAGAGCTCACAACATCAAATAATTTCAGTTAAATACAGAACTTAATTAATGAAGAGGCACAATCTGTCTTTTATCGACCTGTTCCACTGGGGTATGGGAGGAGCTAGATTGTACAACAGGATATGCATACGCAGGTGTGATTGTATCTGAGTAGCTAGAGGGTCAGTCCAGTACTAGTAGTAGCCTCTCAGGGAAACTGGTCAGAGGTAATACCACCTAGCACTGTCCATAGTAAAATTAACAAAGACATTTGATGCCTAGCTGATAAAGCCATCTGGCTTGTGAACCCCCACCTTCTCATGTCTTCCCAGACATGTCTTAACAGCTCACACAAACATTGAAACAACAGGCTCTAGCAGCTAGCTGTGTTGGTTACCTGGTACCAGCTGGGGCTAGAATTTATCAGAAGACAGATCAGTGCAACAGAGGAATGCTGTTGCTAATTGCAATTAAAAGTGTGCCCTGTCAGGGCCCCTGTCCCTGATATTATGGGTCAGCTTGAATAAATCATTGCTGGAAAAAAGATGCTATCAATTCTTTACTCTTTAGTTCTGTAGAGTAATCATTACTATGAATTGATTAAACATCTCAATATGAATTTTATTCGTGAAAGAACAATGCTGTTTAATGCTGACAATGGGCGAAAGTCGGTGAAGTTATCGATCTACGATGCGCGTTCGCTCACGAATATCAGAATAATATTTATAATACGTATTGGAAACTTACTGATAACTAGTTTATATGGTGCAACGGAGACATTTGCATCATGGTTTGAGATGGCGTTCAAGCGTTGTTAGCTCAAAGTGACATTTCATGTCAACGGCCTTGACCTAACCTATGGCTATGGCTATGCCAATATTTGGCAGACTTCGTTCACTGACGTATAATATATTATAAAACAATAGTTGCGTCGATTTCCCAAAGAGAGGTTTGCATGTAAATATGATCGCGAAATGGCATGCTATTGGATAATATTAATAGCTCTTGGCCTGGCAACTATGCACAGTTTATGAAATGTCATTGACGGTGGAGCGCCATCGGTAGCAGCGGTTTCGCAAAACATGTAACGAAAATATATTGCGAAGTAAATAAAAGTAACAAAGTAAAAAATCGCGTTACTTTAAATAAAACTACTTCATTACAAGTAAAAGTATTTAGTCGAAATTCTACTTCGTTACATGCCAATTACTTGAAATAACTACTCAAGTATTGTAACGAAGTACTTTACTTCGTCACATGCCAACCCTGAATGTGACCTCCAAGTCCATGTCAAGTCCCGAGTCATCTATCTGAATTCCAACTCAGGTCGCAAGTCATGGAAATGTACGACACGAGTCCGACTCGTGTCAGCGATGTGACCCGAGTCAGCAAGTCTGTATGATACACCACCAATCAACCAATAAACCGACACTGTTAGACCAACAAACATTAATCGCCAGTAACCGGCTGCCAGTAACCCGGAAGTAAGCGCTACCTTCAGGTTAGCGCGATTACCTCAGGCTTAATAATGATTACGAATGTTCATCATAGTGTAGAACAAGGGTCGGCAGTTAAGATGCGTGGACTATATACTCGTGGTATATTTTTAAATCCATGAATGAATGGTATAATTTTAATAAAATGAACAATTAGATACCGAAAATATTCCCGCAATTATTTTGCCACGCGCCGAAACAGTCGCGTATCTTTGCCAGTGCATGCTCAGTCGGGTTCAAAATTATTCAAACGTCAGATCAGCCGATTTGCGTGTACTTGATGCTAGCGTTGTGATTTCTGTTTAATATCAGTAAGCGTTATTGTTGGTACGTTGTATTCTTTGCTGACACAATGATTGGTTACGTATCTGCATTCGTGTCGTTGTCATGGATACAAGATTTAACAAGATTTGCCATCCAAGCCAAAGGCCCAGATGGCAAGTGGACAAGGAAGCCATTGGCTTATCGAGAGTCCAACAATGTTCATCTACTTATAACCCGCCCTCCTGAGATATGTGTCAACCTTGTTTTTAAACATATTCACGCTGCTAGCAGTTACACAATCTGTAGACAATTTGTTCCATTCATTTATTGTCCTCTGTGAGAAAGAGTGCTTCCTGATGTCCAATCTACATTGATCCTTTACTAATTTTACCTCATGTCCTCTAGTTCTGCTATCCTTCTTGAGTGAGAAAAACATATTTCTATCAATATTTTCATACCCATTCAATATCTTAAAAACTTCAATCTGATCTCCTCTTAACATCCTTGTCTCTAGAGTTGTTAAACCACATTCTTTCAGGCGTTCTTCATAACTAAGGTCTCTCAGTTCTGGAATCATTTTAGTTGCTCTCCTTTGTATGCGTTCAAGCGTATCTATATCCTTCTTACGATATGGTCTCCATGCTTGTATACAGTATTCTAAATGAGGTCTAACTATTGCTTTATAAAGAGGTATAATTAACTTTTTTTCCCTTGTATGTTATGTTTCTTCTAATCAATCCAAGAATTTGATTACCCTTTGAAGCTGCAATACCACACTGCTCTGAAACTTTCATATCAGCGCTTATTGTAACTCCTAAGTCCTTTTCTTTTACAGTAGTACCCAGAACAGTATCTCCCATTTTATAGTTTACATTCAAGTTCCCATGTCCTGTATGTAGGCATTTACATTTCCCAAAATTGAACAACATCTGCCATTTCTCAGACCATCTCACTAATCTATCTAGATCGTTTTGTAAATGTTGTTTATCACCATCAGTATTAACCTTTCTAAGCAGTTTTGTGTCATCCGCAAATTTCAGTACGTTACTTGTTATACTGTCGTCCAAGTCATTGATATATATTAAGAATAATATAGGTCCTAATACTGATCCTTGAGGTACCCCACTCAAAACCGATTTCAAATTTGAAACTTCTCCATCTACTACAACTCGTTGTCTTCTGTCAGTCAGCCATTGTTCTATCCAGTCAGTTATGCTATCCCCGATACCATGGGCTTTTAATTTAAGTAGTAATCTTTGATGTGGCACTTTGTCAAAAGCTTTCTGAAAATCTAAGTAGATAATATCTACCGGCGATCCGACGTCTATCCACTTAGTGATTTCTTCCAAAAAACATAACATATTTGTTAAGCATGACCTCGCTTTAAGGAATCCATGTTGATATGAATTTAATAATTTATGCTTAACGAGGAAGTCCACCATATGGTCTTTAATTAACCTTTCTAATAATTTACAAATCACTGACTTTAAACTCACTGGTCTGTAATTCTCTGACTTATTTCTCGAACCTTTTTTAAATAATGGTATGATACGCCATTGTTCCGACTCTCTAATTTGAAGTACACAGTTACCTGTCGTACTTCTGTGTACTATTGCTCGCGACTTCACCGTTATATAGTATTATAATCATCGACACATTTAATTTATCAAAACCCAAAATAATAACAAATTAACACAACAAAAACAATCAAAATAGTTATGTTATTTAATTAACTTTGTTCAACATTTCTTCAACAGGCGTCATAACGGTGTTGAAAGACTTTGTTCCCACCTCTAGCGTACTGGGTTTCTTTAAAATATTAAATTAGCAAAAAGTGATGTACTCAGATTCAGCGTAACTATTAATCGTACATAAACCAGCATACATCAGACGTGTACTGACCAACTTTTCGTGATATTCAGACAGAATATGTTTTCGCTTGATTCTAAAGCCGAATTGATGTTCTAAAGTATTAAGATTCGTATACGTGTATACTTGTGTGTGATACAGACACACGCGCACACACGCACACTCGCACACGCACACTCGCACGCTCGCACGCACGCACGCACGCACGCACGCACGCACGCACGCACACACACACACACACACACACACACACTCACGAGCACGTACGCACACACGCACTCACGAACGCACGCACGCACACACATACACACTTAATCTAGAAGAAATCCGCACATTTTAAACAAAACCCAGACATTTTAGTTAAAATGCAAAATTGTGTATTAATATGACTAGTAGGGTTTCCTCAATGTCTGAAATTAGCAAAAAAAATGAACTGGCCCATATTTTTTTTAAATGGTCCAGTTCTATTCTGAACCGGCCAATGCCGACATAGAGCCATAAACAACCGAGAGCCATAAAACAAGGCCGCATAAAATCAGAATTAATTTGACATGTTTTGTTACTCTCCTCTTTAGTCCTTAAGTCGATTTTTGTTGCCCCTTCCTCTTTGACCACTGCCGCCCCTCCCCCTCCCGCCAAATCTCTCTTCACCCAGTCCTCTCATCTCAGTCTCGATCTTCATCTTCTTCTACCCTCCAATCTAAGCGCATCCGCAGTATATGGTACTATCGCACGTATTTATATAAAATCAAAGGATTTTAGGAGGACTATTCATTTCCAAGGTCATCAGTTCGATTCGGTGTTGCGATTTGACGTCATGAATATATTAAAAGCACATGGTTTTTTGTAGGGCAGAAATTTGCTCGCCATACTTTCTACACATAGAGCGGTGCTGCTGTTGGCGCTCATTTCACTGTCTAATTCGATTGTCGCTTTCAATTTACATCAGAATGCCCTCAAGTTGTAAACTGAGATGCACAATTCACTGGTCCAAAATGTGTAATGTGAAGCGAAAAAAGTGTACCGCTTGCGAATGAGAAAATGGGAAATGTTCTATGTCGATCTGCACGCTACCCGATTTTGTTTAGCCTGGAAGCTCCGCTGGGTCCCGAGAATGTTGAAGTTATTTCTGGCCTATATATATATATATATATATATATATATATATATATATATATATATATATATATATATATATATATATATATATATACATACATACATATATTATATACATTTATATACATACATACTACATATTTACGTTCATACATTCATCATTCATACACGCACGCACTCACACGGATGTACACACACGCGCGTTCAATTCAAAAACTTAGCGTGCTACTTATTTACCATAATAATGAGTATGGAAAATGGACAACACATGAGAAGTAAATATATTATAGATATCATATAATATCATAAACACTTACACCTCGTATTTATCTCCCTTTCCATCGAATCTACCAACTCCTAAAACAGACATAGTTTACGCAAGTGAAGAGTAATTCACATAACCTAGGAACAAGCAGGGGTAGCACGCTGTTTGGAACAAGCAGGGGTAGCACGCTGTTTGGAACAAGCAGGGATAGCACGCTGTTTGGAAGAAGCAGGGGTAGCACGCTGTTTGGAAGAAGCAGGGGTAGCACGCTGTTTGGAAGAAGCAGGGGTAGCACGCTGTTTGGAAGAAGCAGGGGTAGCACGCTGTTTGGAAGAAGCAGGGGTAGCACGCTGTTTGGAACAAGCAGGGGTAGCACGCTGTTTGGAACAAGCAGGGGTAGCACGCTGTTTGGAACAAGCAGGGGTAGCACGCTGTTTGGAACAAGCAGGGGTAGCACGCTGTTTGATGATGTTATTCAGCTCTACGCGCTTGTGCGCATGCTTGACATACTTCGGTTTGTTGCCAAACATAGCAAACCCGAATATACACTAACATAGCCTGGAGCAGGGAATGCCGTTAACCGCTTTCAATTGGATGTTGCAATTGTGACCCAACTGATGTTAATCCTGGTCATTTTTAGCAATTCAACATCTCTCTGTGGATGCAGGTATTAATTTCCTGGTCAAAACATTCCCCCACCTTATAAAGCCGCGGGTGTCTTTTTGTCAACAACGTACACATTATGACACAATTGTAACGCTTTAGCCAAATTAAATTGGGGTTTTGCTGTTGTGATATTCATTGACATTAAATCATAGTCACGCTGACCTATTTGGTATCTCTATTATGTTGGTGTTGATTCATTGGTCCAAAACTCTCACCACCTTCGAGAATAAGGTACTCGCGATATTACAGGGTGGAGGAAGGTTTTGGTGAGATGCTAAATGGCTCAAGATGACCAGAAGTAATGCCAGTGGATGTCACAGTAGCAAAAACCCAAAGTAATAAAGGTTAAATGGCTACAACGTTATGTTAATATTTATTTGCTTTGACAAAATACGCATTCGCGACCTTACAGGGTGAGATATTGTTTTGGCTAGGAAATCAAAAACTGCACTTACAAATGTCTCAAGATTACCAGGAATAATGCCCGTGGGTGTCACAATAACAAACAACCCAATGTAGTATGGTTAATGGGCTACAATGTTATCTTACTATGTATTTGTTTGAGAAAATATCCACGCACGACCTTACTGGGTGGGTTAGTGTTTATCGAGTGATAATTAATATGACACTAAACTCCATGATTCGTTTTCAACAAAGTGCTCCATCATACATATAGCAAACCAACAAATGAAGCAGTTACAAATATGAACATACGCAAACATAAATCGGAGCCACAAAATTGGACCAAAACACCCCAAATCAAGGATTTTGATTTTCTGTGGGAACTGGCTTTTTAATCTAAATGTCCGGTACATCGTCAATTTCTACTGGACTACACTCCTTAATATCATAAACTAAATTGTAGCAAACAAAGGCAATCAACCACACACATACCTATATCCAATTATGAACAACAGTATAGATATTAGGCGGTAAGACATCCAGTGAGAATGGTGAGCGACGATCTAGTTATGTTCCTGTCAATCTTCTCGCAGCATGAAGTCCGCCGAGACGCGGTCGCGCGGAGACACCGCCGAGGAGAAAATCGTCGTCGTCGACCCGGTGAATCGGAGGCGAGCTCCAGACGGCGGCTGGGGCTGGATGTGTGTGTTCGGGTGCACGTTCATGCACTTCCTAATCGGCGGCTACGGCCGCTCGTACGGACTCATCTACCTACAGCTACGCAGTCAGTTCAACAGTAGCGCCGCCCTGACGGCGTGGGTGGGCGGCGCGTGCATAGCAATCAGGATGGGCTGCAGTGAGTGTTGTCTCGATGATTCTAACCTGATTCCAATGTGTAAGGAAATTGTAAACTAACACTGGTCCGTTGATTTGATACAGGTCTGTTGATTACATTACTCCTGGTTACAGACGCATTGATTACGTTACTCTTGGTTACATGCACGTTGACTACGTTACTCTCAGTTACAGGTCCGTTTATTACATTACTCCTGGTTACACGTCAATTGATAACGTTAATCATGGTGACAGGTGTGTTGATAACGTTACTCCTGGTTACAAGTTTGTTGATAACGTTACTCCCAGTTACAGGTCCATTAATTACATTACATCCGGTTACAAGTACATTGATTACGTTACTCATGATTACAGGACCATTGATCACATTACTCCCGGTAGCAGGTCCGTTGATTACATTACTCATGATTACAGGAGGTACGTTGATTACGTTACTCCTGGTTACAGGTCAATTGACTACATTATTCCCGGTTACAGGCCCATTGATTATGTTACTCCTGATTACAGGCCCTGTTATTACATTACTCCTGATTACAGTTGTGTTGATTACATTACTCATGATGACAGGTCCGATGTCTAACGCCCTTAGTCGTCGTTTCTCGGCCCGAGTGGTCGTCTTCGCTGGCGGCCTGATTGTTGGCACGGGATGTGTGCTCAACGCCTTCGCCACCAGCACCGAGTATATGATCTTCAGCTATAGTCTCATGGCGGGTAATCAGTTCTCTTTCTTGTTTAACGTGATATCTTAACTCATGATAGCACATCGTGTGCAGCAACAGCCAACTGTTTTTGTTTGATTATCCTTAATAATTGGGACCAGCATTGTTGTGGTTATCGTCGTCCGTGTGTGTGTGTGTGTGTGTGTGTGTGTGCGTGCGTGCGTGCGTGCGTGCGTGCGTGCGTGCGTGCGTGCGTGCGTGCGTGCGTGCGTGCGTGCGTGCGTGCGTGCCTGTCCATGTGTGAGTGCGTGCGTGCGTGCGTGCGTGCGTGCGTGCGTTCGTGCGTGCGTGCCTGTAATAGTAGTAGTAGTATGTACGCTCAACATGCTTTTCACACTGTGTTGTGCGAGTGTAGGTTTCGGCGGCAGTCTCGTCTACAGTCCCGCTCTCGTCGTCGTCGGCGAGTACTTCGAGAAGAGGCGCGGCGTCGCTATCGGCATGGCAACGGCTGGTTCCGGCGTCGGAGCGTTTGTGGGCCCGCCGCTGTTGGTATTCCTGTTCGAGCGCTACGGCTTCTTCAGCGCGCTGCTGATCGTCGGCGCAATCATGTACAACTGCTGCGTCAGTGGCGCCCTCTACCGGCCACTGGAAGACAATCTACCGAAGCACGCGACGTCGCCGCCCTTGAAACTGTCCTCGGGATCGAAGGAACCCGGCGGACAGACAAGCGGTCATGACGGTCGGGGAGACGCGATGGTTTTGCGTGGAGACGACCGCTCTTCTGCTGAAACGACAGAGGAAGCTGTTCCACTGAACGGGCTGGTGTCTGACAGCAATGGCAGCAACACCACGGGAGACTCTGCGGTTGGCGCTGTTGGCCGTTTGCTGGGCGTCTCCCTCTGGACGGATTGGCGGTTCGCACTGTTCGCCTCGTCGCAGGCGATTTTCGTCATGTCCTTCATCCCGGTATCGATGTTGGCGCCGGCTGTCGCGAAGCACAACGGTTTGTCAGAGACGCAAGCCGCCTTCGTGCTGTCTGCATTGGCGTCCGGCGACATCGTCGGCCGTCTTCTCTCGGGGTTCGTCTTCGACCTGAAGCTGGTGCGGCGACATATATACCGCCCATTCAGCGCCGCTATGCTGATCACAGTCCTCTGTATACTCGCGTGGCCGTTCCTCGTGTCCTTCGTGGCTGTGATATTCAACGCGATCATCTGTGGCGTCTTCGGCGGTGTCATCGTTGCCCAACGCACCAGCATGGTTTGCGATCTACTCGGAGCTGATCGACTCTCCAGCACTCTCGGCATGTTGGTTGCTGCACAGGGCGTTGGCGTCTTTGTCGGCCCGTTTATCGCGGGTGAGTTTATGATTGTTCGTGAAAATGTTCATCAAATTGGTAGATAATATTTTTTATGAATCACAATTTTCTTCTAACCCGTTTCAGCTGCCGTCGGCAACCTTCATAAGGAATTCTAGGAGGACTAATTCTTCTTTTGCTTACCAGTTTGGTTGGCAAGCAGGCCTTCCCATGCGTCGCTTAGTCGCTGTCCCCTCGTCTCGATTCATGATTCGTTTTCCTGATCCACATGGCCTCTTTAACCAATCTCGCGTTTCTGTTGCTTTCTCTGTATATCACCTTTGTTCCCTCCCAGTCAATGATGCAATTGTTTCTGTTTGCATGATGTGTGACCTCAGACTTATGCTCTGCCGTCTCAGTCTCTTTTGTTCACGGATAAACCGTTGACGTTCTCAACCTTCTTGTGCTCCTCGAGCGTTGTTCCAAATGTTCTCCCTGATTCGCATAACTACGTGTGACAACAGCTCCTACAAGGGATATGGTGTGCACAATAGGTATGTCTGTAAGTAAATCAAAAGTTGTGGTTAGAAGAAAATCGTAAGTTAGTGGTGTCGCTAGAGATGTCCTTTTTACATTTCCGGCAGAAACTGTTGATTTCAAAATGGCAGTGGTAGGTAAATGGTAGGTAAATGGTAGGTAAATGGTAGGTAAATGGTAGGTTTCTGAAGAAGACATTTGAGTAGAATGTGTAGAGAATCAGTACATCAGTATCAGTAGATTACACGTATCCATCGGAAGCGCATTGTAAATGCAACGTTTTGGTAATATTCCCCAGGTGGCACCACTGTCACACGCACTTAAACAACTATGACAATTCGCTGATTCGCTGCTCAATAAATGAATGGAACACCTTATCGACAGATTGTGTAAATGCTACATGGGTATCACCGAACCATGTTACGGAGAACCAAATAGACCATATATGTATTGGAAGAAGATTTGAATCATTACAAAATGTAAGAACGAGGCGAGGGACAGATGCAGCGTCATATCATCATCTAGTGGTAGCAAAAGTACAGCTCAAGGTAAATAAATGTACAACTAGTTATAGCAGAATCAAGTACAATGTAGAACTCCTAAACAAAATAACAACTAAGGAATTGCAACTGGCATTCTTCGTACCAGGCACTACAAGACATAACTGAGGAGGAATACAGCTGTACCTTATACCCTCGGTGGCAACATGAGCCGTGAATGTCAGCTTATACTTTGTAGAAGGTTAACGAAAGGAAGAGAAAGAAGGAGATACTAAACAACAGTCGCACAAGAACATCAACAGCTAAAAAATACAAGGTTATAATGAAATCTAAGCAAGTGTCAGAATTTCTAATGATTTGGTGGCCAGAAACGATTAGCAATGATGCACTATGGGAAAGAACAAATCAGGAACCAATCGAACATCAAATTAGAAGGAAGAAGTGGAGCTGGATACGCCATACTCCGAGGAAGCCAGCACAACACACAACGAAGACGCTCACATGGAACTCATATGTCAAAAGAAGGACACAAATGGAAAGAGCTGAGGCCCAAGTCCAAAACCGTGTCCAGTGGAAAGTAGTCGTTGGTGGCCTATGCTCCGCCGGGGAGTGAACAGGCTTAAATCAAGTGTGTGACTGCTAGTACCGTGAATATGGTTGAAAACAAAACTGACAAATATCTTAGAAAGGCGGGTTACGCATAGATGAGAAAATGTTGAGTCCCGATGAGCCATTGGCTTCCTTGTCCACTTGCCATATAGACCTTTTGTTTTGGATGGCAATCTTGTTAAATCTTATTGTAAATTTGATGATGATTCGCTTTCAACATCGGCTCGTCACAATTCGATAATGAGCGTAGTCTCAATTTGGACTGTTTAAAACGTAGTCTGGGCAACCGCTTTGTTCGTATGTTTGCCTAAGGGTGTGTATTTTCTTGATTACAGGTTGGTGTCGGGACTACTTCGGCAACTACAAGGTCTCGTTCATATTCATGGCAGTGTCAATGGCTGTTGCGTGTGTCTTGTCGTACGTTGCTGGCGCCTTGGCTCGGCAAAAGCGGACAAAAACCGAACGATCGCTAGATTTGTAGCCGATCTCAGTCTTCCGGTACTACCGTGATTTAAATAGCCTTATTTCAATATCCGTATGATTCACATCAACCCAGATCAACGCTTCTATAATGTCAGCCACATCTACGAAGTCATGTAACGAGTCGTCTTATAATCTGTATTTGGAATGTTTGCCCCGAGCATACTTGCTTCGGTTGAACCAATTTCTCCATATAGTACACTCCGCTTAAAAGAATCTCTTCTGGCCAGAACAGTTTTGTTCCATTAAACGGATTATTCACTTAAGCGGCCCAATTTCATACAGGGGGAATGATTCTACCCCAGCCAATATGTTTGATTCTACTAAACGGCTGATTGCGTTATCCGTGATGCCGCTAAGCGGAGCCACCTGTCCTTCC
The DNA here is from genome assembly GCA_963662155.1 of Lamellibrachia columna. Lineage (NCBI taxonomy): Eukaryota > Metazoa > Annelida > Polychaeta > Sabellida > Siboglinidae > Lamellibrachia > Lamellibrachia columna. The sequence continues at coordinate 3,237,838 of OY759272.1, forward strand.
AATGTACTTCCATTGACATTGAGCGATAACCGAGGAGCGTTCTGCCAATGAAATCAACTTACCACGCATCACCGACTAACACATTTCACAAGAGTGCCAGTTTAGGACGCAATTACTCAGGGAGATATATGATGTCTTTTGGGACCATAACTGTATGAATCAAACACATATCACAGTTTGGTGAGTGACTTCATTATCAGATTAAATATGGCACGTGAATGGGACCAATTTCGATTGAATCAAGTTGTTTGCGTTTATATTATAATCACCAATCGTAATTGACCACATGTTTGAATGTTGGCTGTGTGCACATATAAATGCAAGGGTGTACGTGCGTATGCTTATATATTGTGTATACAATGCATTATACATTGTTGATGGTTGTACTAAATTATGGGATGTTTGCATGAATAATTATTTAGTTGGCCAAATTATTAATTAGATTATCTGTATCTTGCAGAAAAGCACACCATGTCATATAGACAGCTTCGTTTTACAATTTTGTCGTGCAAATATATCGTATGATAAAGCTACCAACAAATTGACCAAAAGTCTGAAATCCACCTGCAGTCATCTTCGGCGGACATCCGCGCCGGAAAGTGACATTACTTGTGTATAATATTATGTGTGACACAAACCTGCTTAGGTACGAAAGTAATTGTTTACCTCAAATATCGTGAATAAATGCGATCAGGTGAGATATGCCATCCAGGGCAGCAAGTCTCAAGTGGGCGAAACCAACAGTAGAAAATTGTACTTTCAGTGTTTTGAAATAAAATTATAAAACACTCTGGTTGTGTGTTTTATGAATATCATGTTGTACATGTTACAGTTAAACAGACAGTAGGGGAAGGCAGTGTTAGTTGAGCCACCCTACTACTGCAGCGATAGCTACATGGTACCACTCAGTGACTGAACATGTTATTTGAACACGCTTGACATATAATAGGTTACATTTATCACAACGGCCAGAACACCTGAGCTAAAATTATGTTTTGATGTTTTTTCGAAGCTTTTGATAATTGTGATTAGTGTCTGCTGGTGTGTAACCTATCAACGCACTTGACCAAACTTTATTGTTTGTGCACTTACAAATGGTGTACACTATGTACAGAGAAGAATATTAGTTACACCACTTCGCGCATTAATGAGAAGTTAATTAAATAAGCTTAATTGTCGAAACGGCGCTAGTTGAGCCACCCAAGGGTAAGGGAGGGTTAGTTGAGCAGCGGTTAAAGAACGAAGACAAGTGTTCTTTATCTCAAAATACATCAAAGCATTCATTTGTCCGAGCAAATTTGGACATCGGATACAAGGCAACATATTAGCAGTTAGTTACACTGGTTGCGATTGGCCTATAAGTCTATATTAATTAAGAGTGTCGACTTATTAATTAAGCGCGTAGACTTTTTAACAAGATTTAACAAGATTGTCATCTCGAACAACAAGTTCCAGATGGCAAGTGGACAAGGAAGCCATTGGCTTATCGAGAGTCCAACAATTTTCTCATCTATGTGTAGCCCGCCCTTATCAGATATCTGTCAATTCTATTTTTAAACATATTCACACTACTAGCATTAACACAATCATTTGGCAGTTTGTTCCATTCATTTATCACCCTCTGTGAGAAAGAGTACTTTCTCATGTCCAACCTGCACTGCTCCTTAACTAATGCTGCTTTGTGTCCTCTGGTTCTACTGCCTTCTTTAAGTATGAAGAACATATTCCTATCAACAACCGTTCACTATTTTAAACACTTCTATTTGGTCTCCTCTTAGTCTCCTGGTCTCTAGTGTTGTCAAACCACATTGTAATAAGCGACTTTCGTAACTAAGGTCTCTTAATTCTGGAATCATCTTAGTTGCTCTTCGTTGTATTCTTTCTAGCTTATCTATGTCTTTTTTACGATATGGCCTCCATGCTTGAATACAATATTCCAAATGTGGTCTAACTATTGCTTTGTACAGGGGTACAATTAGATGTTTCTCCTTATACGTGATAGTTCTCCTAATTAGCCCTATAATTTGATTTCCTTTCGAAGCAGCAATCCCACATTGCTCTGAAACTTTCTAGTCAGCATTAAATGTTACTCCTAAATCCTTTTCTTGTGTGGTTCTACCTAGTACAGCATCCCTCATTTTATATTCCTCGTCCATATTTCCATGTCCTATGTGTATACATTTACACTTCCCAAAATTGAATAACATTTGCCATTTTTCTGACCATTTAACTAATTTTTCTAGATCATCCTGTAAACTTTGTTTATCTGTATCATTAGTAACCTTTCTGAATACTTTTGTGTCATCTGCAAATTTGAGTACTTTGCTAGATATGTCATCCTCCAAATCATTTATATATATTAAAAACAGTATAGGGCCTAACACTGATCCCTGTGGTACCTCACTCAAAACAGATTTCCAGTTTGAAATCTTACCATCTACTATTACTCTCTGTCTTCTGTGTGTAAGCCACTATTCTATCCAGTTGATTACATCATTGCCTATACCATGGGATTTTAGTTGTAACAATCTTTGATGTGGCACTTTATCGAAAGCTTGTAGACGTGTTGTACCCATTGCCTGGGTAGATGTGTTAGCTGAGTTGTTGTGATCTTTTGTATCAGGCCTACGTAAGTTACACAAATAAAGCATTTACGCAACTTACGCTATACTGTGGCTCAATTTACCCCACACCAAGGGTTTGTTGAGCCAGCTTACCAACCCCATTTGAATCAGCTTTATATAATTCTCTACGCATTCTATATATATATATATATATATATATATATATATATATATATATATATATATATATATATATATACTTGGTATAACATTATTTAAATTAATAATCATAGTTTACGTGAGTAAAAGCAATTTTTACTTATGAATATGATTGCGCCCTGGACATCAAATAGAATGAACGATGGCTCAACTAACACTGCCTTCCACTAAGCCACAAAGATTGATTAAATGTATGATTTTCAAGATGTTCTTAGAGTGGCAATAACCCAGCGACCGTCCCTCTAGTGACAATTTGTTTTGGCTGTCTGATGTCACGTGCACTTGGTGTTTACGAGCTCTGTCCACTCGGTATGTTTTATAAACACTTGTTTAATTGCTGCATTTTAACTATTTGTAAACGTGAAACTTGGATGCGGCGATATAATGATTAGTCAATTACACATGAATCAAACTTTATGATTTTTCAGGATCTAAACTAGGAAAGATCGTAAAAAATAAGGTGAAGGCGTCCGCTTTGGCCTTTGCCTTTGGCTTTGGCTTTGTCAGCAATGACAATGTTGTTACCATATGCTTTTATTCCATAAATTCAGATTATCCATTTATGTAATGTGGAACAGAGTCACCCATGCGTTATAATATTAAAACGTTACGCTTTGTCGGTACCCTCCGCTTTTTATCAGTTCATTGCAATGCAATTAACGTGCACATCTTTTTCGGACATCTATTATACTAGTTGCGTGTTTCGTCCAATCCCGAGGCAACTCGATATTGTATCATATTCCACTACCGTCTATCTCATTTGGTTTTCAGCTAAATCGGCAGCAGGAATTATGAATACACCTAGTTGACATGTCTTCATTCAGTGGAAATGTTTCAGGTGAAAATGACAAGGGACACGACTTTAGGCAACTCAGTCTCAGGTCAGGCATGGGTTAATTTCAGTTGTTAATTTGTTAATTGAATTAACTCAACTAAGTTAATATAATTAATTAATCTTTCCATAAAGTCTAATTTAATTTAATTAATTAACAATCACTGAGTGGTACCATGTAGCTATCGCTGCAGTGGTTTCCTGCGATACATGAGTGGTTCAACTAACACTGCCTTCCCCTACTGTCTGTTTAACTGTAACATGTACAACATGATATTCATAAAACACACAACCAGAGTGTTTTATAATTTTATTTCAAAACACTGAAAGTACAATTTTCTACTGTTGGTTTCGCCCACTTGAGACTTGCTGCCCTGGATGGCATATCTCACCTGATCGCATTTATTCACGATATTTGAGGTAAACAATTATTTTCGTACCTAAGCAGGTGTGTGTCACACATAATATTATACACAAGTAATGCCACTTTCTGGCGCGGATGTCCGCCGAAGATGATTGCAGGTGGATTTCAGATTTTTGGTCAATTTGTTGGCAGCTAACTTTATCATACGATACATTTGCACGACTAAATTGTAAAACGAAGCTGTCTATATGACATGGTGTGCATTTCTGCAAGATACATATAATCTAATTAATAATTTGGCCAACTAAATAATTATTCATGCAAACATCCCATAATTTAGTACAACCATCAACAATGTCTAATGCATTGTACACACAATATATAAGCATACGCACGTACACACACTTGCATTTATATGTGCACACAGCCAACATTCAAACATGTGGTCAATTACGACTGGTGATTATAACATAAACGCAAACAACTTGATTCAACGCAATCAGCCGTTTAATAGAATCAAACATATTGGATGGGGTAGACTCAGTCCTCCTGTATGAAATTGGGCCGCTTAAGTGAATCATTCGTTTAATGGAACAAAACTGGTCAGGCCCGAAGTGATTCTTTTAAGCGGAGTCTACTATATGGAGAAATTGGTTCAACCGAAGCAAGTATGCTCGGGGCAAACATTCCAAATACATATTATAAGACGACTCGTTACATGACTTCGTAGATGTGGCTGACATTATAGAAGCGTTGATTTGGGTTGATGTGATTCACACGGATATTGAAATAAGGCTATTTAAATCACGGTAGTACCGGAAGACTGAGATCGGCTATAATTCTAGCGATCGTTCGGTTTTTGTCCGTTTGTGCCGAGCCAAGGCGCCAGCAACGTATGACAAGACACATGCAATAGCCATTGACACTGCCATGAATATGAACGAGACCTTGTAGTTGCCGAAGTAGTCCCGACACAAACCTGTAATCAAGAAAATACACACCCTTAGGCAAACATACGAACAAAGCGGTTGCCCAGACTACGTTTTAAACAGTCCAAATTGAGACTACGCTCATTATCGAATTGTGACGAGCCGATGTTGAGAACGAATCATCATCAAATTTACAATAAGATTTAACAAGATTGCCATCCAAAACAAAAGGCCTATATGTCAAGTGGATAAGGAAGCCAATGGCTCATCGGGACTCACCATTTTCTCATCTATGCGTAACCCGCCTTTCTAAGATATTTGTCAGTTTTGTTTTCAACCATATTCACGGTACTAGCAGTCACACACTTTATTTAAGCCTGTTCACTCCCCGGCGGAACATAGGCCATCAACGACTCTTTTCCACCAGGCACGGTTTTGGACTTGGGCCTCAGCTCTTTCCATTTGTGTCCTTCTTTTGACATATGAGTTCCATGTGAGCGTCTTCGTTGTGTGTTGTGCTGTTGTGCGTATCTAGCTCCACTTCTTCCTTCTAATTTGATGTTCGATTGGTTCCTGATTTGTTCTTTCCCATAGTGCATCATTGCTAATCGTTTCTGGCCACCAAATCCTTAGAATTCTTTTTAGAAATGTATTTACAAAAGTTTGGATCTTTTGTAGCATGCGTTTTGTGGTAAACCATGCGTTTTGTGGTACCTCTTTGATCTATACATAAGCACAACCTTAATAGTTGAGTTAAAATGATTGTGAAGCTTGATTGGCATTGACATTTCTCTGTCGAGATGAAGTTTTCATTGAGTCTCATTAGCTTCCACATGGTCTCATCATCTAAGCTATAAAAGGCTTTTTTGAAGGCAACGAAATGAATGTAAACAGAAGAGTTCCACACAATAGACTGCTCGATTATAATGCAAAGTGTTGCTATCTGGTTGGTGCATGATCTTTCCTGGCGGTAGCTTGCCTGGTGGTTTCTTAGTGTTTAGCACTGTTTGCTTGTAGTATTACTTCTGCTGGTTGGACATTTGCAGTGTTTAGTGGATCTGGCCTGTTCAGTAGTTATTAAAAATATTCTGCCCATTTTTTTCATTTGCTCATGTGCTGTTGTGAATGTGGCACCACTGTTGTCCTTAACTGGCTTGTTGGCCTGTTCGTTCTTCCGAGCTAACTTTTTAGCGGGGTTATACAGTTGCTTCATGTTCCTTTTGGAAGCAGCCTTTTCTGCCTGTTTCGCCAGGTTCTCTGTACAGTTCATCTTGTCTCTTCTGACACCTGCTTATATTTCTTTGTAAACTGCCTGCCAAACTGGCAAGCAAAAGAAGAATTAGTCCTCCTAGAATTCCTTATGAAGGTTTCCGACGGCAACTGAAACGGGTTAGAAGAAAATTGTAATTTATAAAAAATATTATCTACCAATTTGATGAACATTTTCACGAACAATCATAAACTCACCCGCGATAAACGGGCCGACAAAGACGCCAACGCCCTGTGCAGCAACCAACATGCCGAGAGTGCTGGAGAGTCGGTCAGCCCCGAGAAGATCGCAAACCATGTTGATGCATTGGGCAGAGATGACACCGCCGAAGACGCCACAGATGATCGCGTTGAATATCACAGCCACGAAGGACACGAGGAACGGCCACGCGAGTATACAGAGGACTGTGATCAGCATAGCGGCGCTGAACGGGCGGTATCTCTGTCGTCGCACCAGCGGCAGGTCGAAGACGAACCCAGAGAGAAGACGGCCGACGATGTCGCCGGACGCCAATGCAGACAGCACGAAGGCGGCTTGTGTCTCCGACAGACCGTTGTGCGTGGCGACAGCCGGCGCCAACATCGATACAGGGCTGTAGGACATGATAAAAATCGCCTGCGACGAGGCGAACAGTGTGAACCGCCAATCCGTCCAGAGGGTGACGTCCAGCAACCGGCCAATAGCGCCAACCGCCCGCCACAACCGCGAAGAGTCTCCCGCGGTGTTGCTGCCATTGCTGTCAGACACTAGCCCGTTAAGTGGAACAGCTTCATTTGTCGTTTCTGCCGAACAGCGGTCGTCTCCACGCAAAACCATAGCGTCTCCCCGACCGTCATGCCCGCTTGTCTGTCCGCCGGGTTCCGGCGATCCCGAGGACAGTTTCAAGCGCGGCGACGTCGCGTGCTTCGGTAGATAGGCTTCCAGTGGCCGGTAGAGGGCGCCACTGACGCAGCAGTTATACATGATTGCGCCGACGATCAGCAGCGCGCTGAAGAAGCCGTAGCGCTCGAACAGGAATACCAACAGCGGCGGGCCCACGAACGCTCCGATGCCGGAACCAGCCGTTGCCATG
>OY759272.1:3250087-3377587 GCA_963662155.1 Lamellibrachia columna
ACACTGTCACTGACAACAACGTGATTCCTCTGTAGTTATCACATAGGCTCAAGTCTCTTTTCTTGGGAATATTGATAAGGTAACCTTCTTTCCATTCTGCTGGAATTTCTTCTTTTTCCCAGATCTCCTCAAAAAGACTGTACAGCATTTCTACTGAAGTATTTACATCTGCCTTTAGTGCTTCTGCAGGGATACCATCAGAGCCTGCTACTTTCCCATTTTTCATATGTGCGATTGCCTTTTTTATCTCTTCTCTAGTGGGTTTATTACAGTCTATTGGGAGATCTGTCTCAGCTGGTTGGATGTCTGGTTGATTCTGCGGTGCTGGTGTGTTGAGCAGCTCTTCAAAATGCCCTGCCCATCTGTTAAGCTGTTTGTCTGCCCCCACCAGGACGCTCCCATTTTTTTCTCTGATTGGCCGCTCCGATTTTCTTACACTTTCCAGCTAACTTCCTTGTTGTATCGTAGAGTCGCTTCATGTTCCTGCTAGCTGCTGCCTTTTCTGCCTCTTGTGCAAGTCCCTCCACGAAGTTCCTTTTGTCTGTTTTGACACTTTTCTTCACCTCTCTATTTGCTGCTGTGTGCTCTTTCTGAGCTATTACCTTTGCCGCCCTTGTGCGGCTGCTGTTGACTGCTTCCTTCTTGTCTCTTCTGGTCTGTATTTTCCTCATTGTTTCTACTGAAATCCAGTCTTTCTGTTGGGGTTTCCTTCTGCCAATTATCTCTTCGCATGTGGTGTTTACTGCATTCTTGATGTGACTCCATTGGCTGTTGATGTCTACTCCCTCATCTTCATCATACAGTTCTTGCAGGACTTTGAATATATTAGATAATGCGACTTTATATTCTTCTGCTGTGCTTGGATCCTTCAGCAAATCCGCATTATATCTTGAGTTTTAGCCTGGCTGTTACAAGGTGGTGATCATACGCAACTTCAGCGCCTCTCTTCACATGCACGTTTTGTAGCGATCTTCTAAACATTTTGTTTACGCCGATGTGGTCTATCTGATTTTCAGTGACTTGGTCAGGAGATACCCATGTCGCCTTATGTATTCTTTTGTGTGTGAACACGCTTCCCCCAATCTCAATGTTGTTTATTGCACAGGCATTCACACACCGCTCCCCATTGTCATTCATCACACCCAGCCCATGAACCCCCATCACATTTTCATATCCTTGGTTGTCCGATCCAATCTTTCCATTGAAATTCCCCATAATCACGTTGATGTTTTTATCCCCTAAATTGCTCATGATATCAAGGAGTTGGTTGTAGATTTCATCTTTGGTTTCGTCAGTCTTGTCGTTGGTTGGGGCGTAGCACTGCACTATGTTCATTTTAATCCTTTTGTTCTTTGTTCTAAAGGATGCTGTTATGCACCTCGGTCCTCTGGCTTCCCAGCCAATAAGTGCTCTCTGTGCCTCCTTCCCCAATAAGAGGGCAACCCCCTCTGAGTGAGGGGCATCATCTTCCTCGTATTGTGAGTATAGTATAATATCTCCTGTTGTTAGTCGCAATCGTCCTGACTGGGTCCATCGGGTTTCGCAGAGCCAGAGTAGAGCGATGTTGAATATCCGCATTTCTGCTGTCACTTGGACAGTTTTCCCCGCCTCGTACATTGTTCGCACATTCCATGTGCCGATGTTTAAATTTTTCCTGGTCGAAAGAAGAGTAGTCGGCATTGTGGCTTCCTTTCGGCTTTGACCGCAACAGTTCATGCGCCCTGGTAAACCAGGCCCTACCTCTTCCAGGAAAGACGTCGTCATTTTATTTGTTGTGAATGTATCTGTAGCGTTGGGTTTCTTTACAGGGTGGGGGTTGCTAGCCCATGCCCAACACTCCTCCTTTCTCAGCTTGGGACCGTCCATGGCGGAGTTCTACTACGCTAGACGTTGGAGCAAAGTCTTTCAACACCGTTATGACGCCTATTGAAGAAATGTTGATCAAAGTGAATTAAATAACATAACTATTTTAATTGTTTTCTGTTGTGTTAATTTGTCATTATTTTGGGTTTGAGAAATTAAATATGTATGTCGATGAATACAATACTATACAACGGTGAAGTCGCGAGCAATTGTAGACAGAAGAACGACACATAGCTGTGCACTTTAAATTAGAGACTCGGAACAATGGAGTATCCATGACAACGACACGAATGCGGATACGTAACGAATCATTGTGACAGCAAAGAATACAACGTACCAACAATAACGCTTATTGATATTAAACAGAAATCACAACGCTAGCATCAGTACACGCAAATCGGCTGATCTGACGTTTAAATAATGTTTAACCCGACTGAGCATGCACTGGCTTAGATACGCGACTGTTTCGGCCAGTCACTCTTGGATTTGGATATACCGCGAGTATATTTTCCACGCATCTTAACTGCCGACCCTTGTTCTACACTATGATGAAAATTCGTACTGTCATTATTTCTAAAACATAAAAAACACAAACCAAGTGTATCAGACAAAACACACTATCCACATTCTATGTATTCGCCATCTGGGCCCGAGTTAAACGCGCTAACCTGAAGGTAGCGCTTACCTCCGGGTTAGCTTGAAAATACTGTATGCATTGGTCCATTGTAAGCCTATCCGCGACATCCACCTTGGAGGTAGCTTACTGGTATGATTTCATTGGCGTACACACTACTGGCAGCCGGTTACTGGCGATTAATGTTTGCTGGTCTAACGTTGTCGGTTTATTGGTTGATTGGTGGTGTATCATACAGACTTGCTGACTCGGGTCACATCGCTGACACGAGTCGGACTCGTGTCGTACATTTCCATGACTTGCGACCTGACTTGGACTTGGAGGTCACACTCACGCTGCTAGCATTCACACTAATGGATAATGTGTTCAATTCCTGTATCTTCCTGAGTGAGAATAAGTACAATTTCTCACATCCATTACTTTCTTATTATTATTATTATTGTTATTCCTAACAATGTCTATATAATCATTCAGAAAAAAAATTACATTCGGTGTCCTCTTAATCAATGCTATTGTCACACACCATTCATATATATATATACGCCAGTCATTGATGAGACAATTACTCAAGGCAAGTGCGTTGCCATCACCTGATCACTCGTATACTGGACAGTTCACGTACTGGACGTTACTAAACTAATGGCATCATCAAATAAATGCCACCCACACCAAACGATTTGGCAAAATTAAACCACTAAACTCATTGGAACGTGAACATACGCCAAACAGTCACTATCCATACCAGTCATCGGGAGGGATCGTCCGAATCCCCCGTTTTTGAGATAATTTTGTTTAACTATACATTTTTAGACATCATCCCAGAAACCCCGGCTGATTGTGTGCGCTCGAACCCCTTTTTCAAAACCACGACGGGCTGCTATTAAAACCAATTTATACTTATTCATAAAACATTGCAGAACTGACGTAGCACAACATCGTCATCCGATTTTTTTATAAATACTTTATCGTCCAGACGGCGCCACTAGCAAAACCTTATTTATGTCAGGAGTGTATTAATAGTCCAACTGGTCCTGCTGATATAACTCGATGAGAAGTCGATAATACGGATATACGTTAGCGTTATGAAGTGCTACACACACAGGACATCGCTCTGAACACCTGGTGGTCTACGCAAACTCGTGACAACGTGCTTACTTTGCTGGCACTCTTGGATGTGAATACAAATCGTCGACCTTCTTGGGCCTGGCCACTGCAAAACATTCTCCGTCGGACTTGCGATAACAGCGCCACCATGCACACTGTTATGAACTACAGTCTCTGCAAAAACTTATATTTATAAATGGGGATACGTTTCTATTTTGTCGTGGTACGGTCCATCCTTCCAGTGTGAATTCGGGTCATTGTGTGTACGTTAGGGATTTGTTTTGTTCCGGACTACATGGGTGCGTTAGACCATACGCTTTAGTGTGCGAGCATGTGTTATATTAGGGGTCGTACGTGCTTGACATGACATGACCCATTTACAGACTGACGCATTTAGCCTGACACTCATGCATAGGAGGGTCATATATCATCCTGACACTCAGGCATAGGAGGGTCATATCTCACCCTGACACTCAGACATAGGAGGGTCATACAGATATGTAGATAATAATATTCACGCTGCGGCATTAAGCGTGAGTGTTGCAGTCAGTGTCATGTCTGTGTGCGTGTGCGTGCGTGCTTATGTGTGTGTGCGTGTGTGTGCGCGCACCTTTGATGAAAACAACAATTTCAAAACACGGAATGTTACTAAGCTAAATCATTCATCATTCATATACCCAGCAGATTCTTTCCCGCATACGATGTTCCCCAATTACCATGGGCGTCTTACCCCAGCCTATCCTAAATTTTAATTATTGTAATAAATGCCTAATTACTTACGTTGCATTCTGTAGTTTTCTCCTCCTTGACATGTAGGAAAATTTGTAATCAACCTGACATGGTTAATGCTGATCGAGTTCCCAGTAACACTTTTGAACCGATTTCCCTTTTCGCAATCCTCCATCCTCTTGTGACTACTGATGATGGGTGATGACAATGCCACTCCTGGATAACGAATATTACTACTTGCACAATCCAACGTGACTAATTTTATTTTGTTAGCCCGGAAATTCACTATTTGATTATTAAATTACTCCAACCCTGGGTCCCTCTTCGATCCTTCATAAAAAGTATATATATATACACACATTTGACTTCCGGCTACTTGGACTTGGTGCAGCGACTTGAATTTGGTGTAGATCATTTACAGAAAAACGCGGTATATCAAATAGAATAAGTATTACTATTGAATATATATTATACACAAACGTATTGTAGACATATATTAGGAAACAGGTTTTGTTAATTATTAGTCAGAGGGAGTATTTTAGAGTAAGTTAGTTTCGGATTCTGTCAGGGAATTCAGCGAGCGATAATAGGGTTGTTTACTATTCGAAAATTGAGATAGCATAGTGAATAGTTTACATTGGCTAATATATATATAAAATAAAGTGATCTATTTACTTAAATAACATACATAAGGTAATATCTGACATAGTGGTAGTAAACGTTTTCGGTAAAAAGGAATTAACAGCAGGATTTTAGCGTAAATTAGTACACACTGACTTCGTTGTTTTGTTACACAGTGTTCTCCGTATTCGCTAGGTGGCAGGGTTTTTTTTTCTCATGCGAGGTTAATAGAAGACACAGTTAGCAAGTATATTAGACTAAAGTGTTCTTTTGATCACAAAAACAGCCTTATTCAAGGCTAACGTTGCAAACTAATTAAAACTAAATTGTATGATGGCGCCGTGCAAACGGCAGTTAAAGGCCACAAGGCACTTAATTTGTGGCAGTTGCAGTAACTGGGTGGACTTCGTCAAGTCTGGGTGCGAGAAGTCCTGGGCTGAGGTCCAGGCAGATAGTTTTAGTTTTGAGTGTAGGGGATGTACGAAGATGAAGGAACTAGGTGGAGTTGGAAGAGCTGAGGCTGCTCGTTGTGGCAATGGTGGGAAGGGAACAGGGGGGTTGTGCCAGTAGTTCCGGTGGGGGAACAGTAGATGATAAAGTGGGGAAAGACACAAGAGATGCTAGGGAGAGCTCACCGCAGCCTGGGAGGAAGCTGAGAGGAGGGAAGGTGACAGGTCGTAGGGAGACAGGACGTAAAGAGACGGGAAGGAAAGGAACGGGAGGGAAGACAACCGGAGCGAAGGAGAGGGGAGTATGGGAGACAGGAGGGAAGGAGAAGGGAGTGGAGGAGACGGGAGGGAAAACAACCGGAGTGAAGGAGAGGGAAGTGGGAGAGACAAGAGCAAAGGAGTGGGAAGTGGGGGAGACAGGAGCGAAGGAGACAGGAGGGAAGGGGTCAGGACAGAATGTGATGGAGGGGATCGAACGGAAGAGTTATTCTGCAGCAGTGATAGAGGGGGTGAGGAAGAGAGCGAGGGTGTTTGTGGGGGATTCGATAGTTAGGAAGACCGACAGAGTCTTAAACAAGGGAGATGATGTGGTGGTCTGCTTGCCTGGAGCCAAAATAGAGGCGATAACTGAGAGGGTAAAAAACATCGTAGGTCGGGTAAGGGTGGATCTGTTTTAGTACACGTAGGGACAAATAACGTAGAGAGGGAGGGTACAACTGCCATAGTTAGGAAATATAGGCAGTTGGTCAGAACACTAAAACAGACGCGGGTTGAGCAGGTAATACTGTCAGGGATTTTACCTGTAATGGGCAGGAGGGGTCACAAATATCGAAATTGTCGGGGGATGGCAATTAACATGTTAGTCCAGATGTTATGTAGGGAAGAGGAAGTTGGATTTGTGGATTTATGGGGAAGTTTTGTTGGGAGGGCTGATATGTACATGAAGGATGGGCTTCATTTAAGTGGAAAGGGGGCAGCAGTATTCGCGGCAAACTTTCAGCAGCAGTAGATAGTGACTTGGGTACAATGACAAATATTTTTGGAAGTAAACATTCTTTAAACTAGAAGTGCAGGGGGGTTACCTAGAGGTGTCTCAAGCAGAACAAGAGGCCACTAGCACAGATAAACCAATATCAAATCATCCGAAAAACATCTCTGAAAAAGGTTATAGATGCGTATGTTTAAATGCAAGGAGCATAGTAAATAAGAAAAACGAATTAAACATTATGGTATAAGATATTGACCCTCACATAATTGGTATAACTGAATCATGGGCCAACATAGATATAACAGATGCTGAATTAGGACTGACAGGATATGTAATGTTTAGGAAAGATCGAATAGGAAGAAGGGGCGGGGGAGTTATTTTATATGTTAAAGAATCTATTCAGGCTTATGAAATAAAACTAGAAAGGGAAGCAGATTGCGATGAAGCTGTTTGGTGCAAAATTGTTTCAGGAAATTCAAAATTAACTATTGGATTAGTTTACCGAAGTCAAAACATAAACGAAGAGGACAACACAAAAATAAAAAACGCTATAAAGGAAGTTAGTAAAGGGGAATGTATCATAATGGGAGATTTTAACCATGGACACATACAATGGAATTCTCTAGAGAGCACAGGGATTGAGGACCAACAATTTCTATTTTTAATCCAGGATAGCTTTCTTACTCAGCACGTACTAGAACCAACCAGGGGAGAAAATGTATTAGATATAGTTTTGTCATCACAAAAAGAATTAGTGGACAATGTAAAAATACTTGAACCATTGGGTAATAGTGACCATAATCAAATACATTTTGACATCAATGTAAAATCAGAAAGTAAAAATAAGGTAACTACAAAGATATGAGAAAATACTTAGCAAAGCTAGATTGGAATAACATGCTGATGAATAAGACCGCAATTGAATGTTGGAATATTCTAAAATATGAAATTGAGAGTATCATCGATAAATTTGTTCCCTTCCAAAAACAAGGAAAACGGTGTAGAAAGAAACACTTGTCAAAAGAGGTTATTAGAAAAATAATGCTAAAACAAACTATGTGGAGGGTTTATAGGTGTACCAGAAAGGACGAAGACTATGCAAAATACAAAGAGGCACTTAATGCAGCAACAACTGAAATCAGACAATCTAAAAGAAGCTATGAGCAAAAACTAGCATGTAACATAAAAAATGACAGCAAGAGTTTTTATGCATATGTCAGGAGTAAACAAAACGTACAAGACAAGGTTGGAGCTCTAGAAGACAGTGCTGGAAATATAATATCACAGGGGTTTTTAATGGCGGAAGACCTAAATGGTTACTTCAGTTCAGTGTTTACCAAAGAAGATTTTAGTTCATTACCATTTGCTGATGCTAAATTTCAGGGGGCTAAATCTGACTATTTAGGTCCGTTAGTTGTAACTCCAGAATTGGTAGCTAAGAAAATAAAGGCAATGAAGGATAACAAATCACCGGGAGTGGATGGGATTCCTCCAAAATTACTAATGGAAACAGTAGAACAAATCAGTATACCACTTGCAAGAGTATTCAACTTGTCATTAAAAGAGGGAGTTGTTCCGTTTGAATGGAAAGAAGCAAACATCATACCATTATTTAAAAAGGGTTCGAGAAATAAGTCAGAGAATTACAGACCAGTGAGTTTAACGTCAGTGATTTGTAAATTATTAGAAAGGTTAATTAAATACCATATGGTGGAATTCCTCGTTAAGCATAAATTATTAAATTCATCTCAACATGGATTCCTTAAAGCGAGGTCATGCTTAACAAATATGTTATGTTTTTTGGAAGAAATCACTAAGTGGATAGACGTGGGATCGCCAGTAGATATTATCTACTTAGATTTTCAGAAAGCTTTTGACAAAGATTACTACTTAAATTAAAAGCCCATGGTATCGGGGATAGCATAACTGACTGGATAGAACAATGGCTGACTGACAGAAGACAACGAGTTGTAGTAGATGGAGAAGTTTCAAATTGGAAATCGGTTTTGAGTGGGGTACCTCAAGGATCAATATTAGGACCTATATTATTCTTAATTTATATCAATGACTTGGACGACAGTATAACAAGTAACGTACTGAAATTTGCGGATGACACAAAACTGTTTAGAAAGGTTAATACTGATGGTGATAAACAACATTTACAAAACGATCTAGACAGATTAGTGGAATGGTCTGAGAAATGGTAGATGTTGTTCAATTTTGGGAAATGTAAATGCCTACATACAGGACATAGGAACTTGAATGTAAACTATAAAATGGGAGATACTGTTCTGGGTACTACTGTAAAAGAAAAGGACTTAGGAGTTACAATAAGCGCTGATATGAAAGTTTCAGAGCAGTGTGGTATTGCAGCTTCAAAGGGTAATCAAATTCTTGGATTGATTAGAAGAAACATAACATACAAGGGAAAAAAGTTAATTATACCTCTTTATAAAGCAATAGTTAGACCTCATTTAGAATACTGTATACAAGCATGGAGACCATATCGTAAGAAGGATATAGATACGCTTGAACGCACACAAAGGAGAGCAACTAAAATTATTCCAGAACTGAGAAACCTTAGTTATGAAGAACGCCTGAAAGAATGTGGTTTAACAACTCTAGAGACAAGGAGGTTAAGAGGAGATCAGATTGAAGTTTTTAAGATATTGAATGGGTATGAAAATATTGATAGAAATATGTTTTTCTCACTCAAGAAGGATAGCAGAACTAGAGGACATGAGGTAAAATTAGAAAAGGATCAATGTAGATTGGACATCAGGAAGCACTCGTTCTCACAGAGGACAATAAATGAATGGAACAAATTGTCTACAGATTGTGTAACTGCTAGCAACGTGAATATGTTTAAAAACAAGGTTGACACATATCTCAGGAGGGCGGGCTATAAGTAGATGAACATTGTTGGACTCTCGATAAGTCAATGGCTTCCTTGTCCACTTGCCATCTGGGCCTTTGGCTTGGATGGCAAATCTTGTTAAATCTTGTTAAATATATATATATATATATATATATATATATATATATATATATATATATATATATATATATATAAATATATATATATATATTTATATATATATATATATATATATATATATATATATATATATATATATATATATATATATATATATATATATATATGACAACCCCAATACAGTATCTATGTCTTAGTTAGCCCACAATTCAGTAATCTATGTTATGTGACGATCATTATGCTTTATCATGCCCTACGTTATATTACTGTAACGTTATTTCGTGTACTATCTATTGGTTGACAACTGTTTATAATAATAATAATAATTACAGCACTTTTAGTGCGCCATGGATCCAGGTTACCCTGTTCAAAGGCGCTGACACAAACATAGTTAAAGACAGTCACGATTAAAAAATAAATAAATAGATAAATAAAGAAAAACGTAAAAAACATAGCAAATCCAAGTTCATAGGACATAGCACTAAAAGTCGAATCAATTTGACAGTTAAGAATAATAAGCGCGTTTAAACAAGATAGTTTTTAAGAGCCTTTTAAAGGTGTATAGAGAGTCACATTTTCGCATCTCATGGGGAATACTGTTCCACAAGCGAGGAGCAGCGATGCAGAAGGCATGATCACCATAATGGAGAGTCTCTAGGATGGATGTAATGTGGTCATAGCGACTGGCTCTGACCACAATGCGAGCTGCCACATCCTGGACTCTCTGCAGCTTGTCCAGTAACTGGTCAGGTACACCATAAAGGAGGCCATTTCCATAGTCCAGTCGCGGTGTGACAAGGGCGTGAACCAGGAGTTCAGTGGCCTGTTGTGTCAAGCAATCTCTGATGGAGCGAATCAAATGTAGGTGAAAGTATGCTACCTTGTACAGTTTCGACACTTGAGATTTCATGCTGAGATCACTATCAAACATCACTCCAATGTTGGGAGCGACGGCAGTAGGCTGGAGGATGCTGTCACCGATGACGACATCAGTCAGACTGTGCTTGCTAGCCGAGCTCGGTGTAGTGATCACAAGCACTTTAGTCTTATCGTCATTCAGCTGAAGACGATGATGAGTCATCCATGCTTTTAGTTCTCCCATACATGCTTGGATGCGTGCCAGTGCAGCCATCTCATCATTGGTGTCCTTGATCTTAAATGAGACATACAGTTGAGAATCATCATCAAAGAGGTGGAAGTCAAGTCGATGCCGCCTAACTATCTGCCCAATGGGTCCCGTGTAGAGTGTAAACAAAACTGGGCCAAGAACTCCCTGCACTCCCTGCAGCAGCTCCGACGGGTCAGACTGGGTCTGGCCTAGGCGGACAGTCTGAGTCCACGAAGTCAGGTATGACTCAAACCCGCGCTTCTCATGCAAGCCAACAGTAGTGTATGATCTACAGTGTCAAACGCCGCGGTCAGATCAAGTAGGAACAGCAAGACACCCCTCTTGTTGTCCAGGTTCATCAAGATATCATTCTGGATTCGCATCAGTGCAGTTTCAGTACTGTGATTCGGTTTATAGGCAGATTGGAATTTTTCCTGCAGATTGTTGCGCGAGACGTGGTCAACAAGCCTGTTCAGCACTACCCTCTCTGTCAACGTAGAGATAAAGGACAGATTAGAGACAGGTCGAAAGTTTTTCATGACATCTTTGTCCAGTGAAGGCTTCTTGAGCAAAGGCGTCACAAGCGCAGTTTTCATTTTTGTCGGCACAATTCCTGTTGACATGGACAAGTTGATAATGTTTGTAATGCTTGGTAGAAGACAGTCTAAATGTTCCTTCAGAAACCAGGTCGGCACAGGATCAAGTGCACATGACTTTGAGGGACTCTTGTTGATCAGTCATCTCACCTCGTCTTCCGTTGCAGGCACGAAAATGCTGAGTTTATTATCCACAGTGCCTGGACTCTCATCTGGAGGCACGTATTTGGGGTTTGCCTTGAGTGTCTAGTTCTCCTGAATCAGTCTGACTTTGTCCTGGAAGAATGCACTGAATGTGTTAGCCAATTGTTCCAGTGAACCCCCATGAGGTAGGATAGCTTCTGGCTTGATCAACAGGGCGTTGACAACATTGTACAACTGTTTGTGGTCAGATGCAGCTTTGATGATCTTTGCAGTGTAGTAAGTAGACTTGGCAGAGGAGATGAGCTGATGTACGTGGCTTCTCTGCTCTTTGAAGAGATCGCGGTAAATTGTGAGCCGTGATTGTCTCCATTTCCTCACCAGTTGCCGTCTCTTCTGCTTAGCCATCTTGATGTCACCACTGAACCAAGGAACTTTGGGTCGGACTGTGATTGTTCGTGTCTGAACTGGGGCATGCTTGCCTAATAGAGCTGACAGGATAGTGTCGTACTGCTCAAGAAGACTTGCTGCTGAGGTGGCAGGGTCAAGGCACAGCTAGGGTTGATGCCTCAATGTCGACTCGGAGCATCTCTTTATCTATGGCAACATAATTCCTGTATTGCACTGATTCTCGAAGCGGCTGGGGTTTTGGCAGATGTAGATCACAATGGACAGCGCCATGATCTGTCAAGAAGTCAGATACAGTAGTCTATGATACCAGATTGTCCGTTAATTTGGTGATAATCAAGTCTAACGTATGCCCATCCATGTGAGTGGGTCCCGACACGTGCTGGCAGAGAGAGTGATTCGAAAGGATGTCACGGAAGTGGGAAGCATCAGTGTTCAGTTGGTCCTCATAGTGGAAGTTGAAATCACCCAAAATCAGGGTGTTCTGAGATTTGACCACGTGGTGCTGAAGGAAGTCTTGGAATTCACTCAGAAAGAGGCCGACGGTTGACTTGTTTCTTTTCGATGGCGGAGGGCGATAGATCACAGCCAGTTTCACTGTTGAAGAAGCACTAAGTGTGACTTCCATGTTTTCAAACGAATTTGTTTTCCATGAAGACTTTGATGCCATTTTGATGTTGGATTTGTGGAGAATGGCAATCCCACCTCCTCCGGCTGTGGTGTTCTTGTGCTGTCTCCTCGGAACATGGGTAAACTTGTAGCCAAGAATAGTTAGGGCTCTGATTATCTGGTCATCATCAGGAGTATTACGTAACCATGTTTCTGTGAAGGCCACGATGTCAAAGCCGTGCTCAATAATATAGTCAGAGAGGGCTGTCACCTTGTTCCTCACCGACTGGGCGTTTATTAAGCACATGGTCATGGTGCACAGCTTGCTCCGTTTGGTGGCACATACTTGGAGGTTAAAAAAAATGGGTCCAGACAGTTGCCCCAGAAAATGCGTTGCAGGTCTGTTTCCCATGATCGGGTTGATTTGTTGGTCTAACATTGTCGGTGTATCGGTTGATTCGTGGTGTATCATACATACTTGCTGACTCGGGTCACGTGGCTGACACGAGTCGGACTCGTGCCGTACATTTCCATGACTTGCCACCTAACTTGGAATTCAGATAGATGACTTAGGACTTGATATGGACTTGGAGGTCACGCTATCGCTGCTAGCATTCACCCTAATGGATAATGTGTTCAATTCCTGTATCTTCCTCTGTGATACTTTCTCACATATACTATCTTCTTTAAGCTATTCCTAACAATGTATGCATTGCATCATTCAGAACAAATATACAATCTATGTCCTCTTAGTTAATGCTATTGTCACACACCATTCATATATATATATATACATATATATATATATATATATATATATATATATATATATATATATATATATATATATATATATCAAACGAATTGGCAAAATTAATGTACAAAGCTCATGGGGACGTGAACATACGCCAAACAGTCACTATCCATGCCATCCTCGGAGGGGGGGTTCGGGAGGGATCGTCCGAATCCCCCTTTTTGAGAACATTTTTTTTAACTATAACATTTTCAAAAATCAACCCAGAAATCCCCGGCTGATTGTGTACGCTCGAACCTGCCTGTTAATTAAAAACAATTAATAGTTATACATAAAACATTGTCATCCGAAATTTGTATAAATACTTTATCGTCCAGACGGCGCCACTAAGCAAAACCTTATTTTACTCACTGTACCGTTGTGTCATATCGTGCCGTTGTCGGATATGGCGTGTATTGGTGGGGCTTCCTGCGCATTGCTAATTTTATGTAGCAATAGAAAAAAACATAATAATTATGGTTGGTAAAATGGCAATGCCCTTTAATTACATATAGTAGAATAATGATATGCATGACAATGGATATTGCCGATGACCTAACTAGATATTAAAAGCAATTCCCCTTTCCTAGCAACAATGAGTTGAACATATCTGTCGATGGGATTGCCAATAATTAACTAGTTAAGCGTAATAAATGTGGGGACCAGAAAGCACCACCACTGTAGATCCAACAAAATCGGCACTGGTGCAGAAGAAGTTGGGGAAGGAGGGTGGGAAAACTTAACAAAAGAGAGACGATGTAGACATTGCTTCCGTGAGCGGCCAGCGATTGAAGTCTGCTGGCTGGGTCGCTCTAGCAGTGATTGAAGTCTGCTGGCTGGGTCGCTCTAGTAGTGATTGAAGTCTGCTGGCTGGGTCGCTCTAGCAGTGATTGAAGTCTGCTGGCTGAGTCGCTCTAGCAGTGATTGAAGTCTGCTGGCTGGGTCGCTCTAGCAGTGATTGAAGTCTGCTGGCTGGGTCGCTCTAGCAGTGATTGAAGTCTGCTGGCTGGGTCGCTCTAGTAGTGATTGAAGTCTGCTGGCTGGGTCGCTCTAGCAGTGATTGAAGTCTGCTGGCTGGGTCGCTCTAGTAGTGATTGAAATCTGCTGGCTGGGTCGCTCTAACAGTGATTGAAGTCTGCTGACTGGATCGCTCTAGTAGTGATGTGATGTCGCATATCCGCTTTGCGCTGGGACACCATATAAGGGGATGGGTTATGTGTACCGTAGCGTCCCGTTACCTGACACCGCTCTGCTGCTTTCCAGACTAGTGACAAGGGTGGGCCATTTAGCCCCCGTACTTAGGCATCAGCCAACGTTGCCCCAACCATCCGCCAACGCTGCCCCAACCATCAGCCAACCTTACCCCAAACATCACCAACCTTGCCCCAACCACCAGCCAAAGTTACTCAACCATCAGCCAACGTTGTCCCAACCATCCTCCAACGTTACCCCAACTATCAGCCAATGTTGTCCCAACCATCTGCCAACGCTACCCCAACCATATTCCAGTATGTTCCCAACCTTCCAAAAACGAACATATTTATGATAAAAATATACATTTTATTTTAAATATGTTTCACAATGCAATTACAATTACAAAATTACTATCAGTTTCACCTGAATATAGATAAACTTACAAAAAGACTGTGTAATATCATTATGTATACATAGATACTGTGATATACAAACATTCCAATCCATTCTTAGACACTGAGAGTGTAGTCATAATGACACTTTTATAATATCATACTAACAATCATAACAATGCATTGACAGCATACTCCTAATTTATATGCAACCTTATTGTGTTTCTGAAAGTTGTACTAATGTATAGACAACAATTATATATGATATAGCTTATGTTATAATTACAAACGTTATGCTTTAATATTCTAAGACATTCTTAGATATGGTGTCATATTGCAATAACAACTAACAAATTATGGCTTCACAATTACTAACCTATCACTAGAAGTACAACACAACAGTTTTACAATTATGTTTAAGTACAACACAACAGTTTTACATAACCTGACTAATATACATTAAGTATACCTTTGTGCGTTCAACATAATACTCATGCATGGATGTACCTATGTTAATTATTCTATGACATACATGTGAACGTTATACTAGGTCCAGTGTAGATAATAATGATCATAGGTGAAGATGACACAGTACCAGGATTTACATTCGGCCCTCGGCATAGCAGCAGGCATCCTGCAAAGGTCCTCAGTGATACTGATTTTGCTGACGATATTGTTCTACTCTGTAACACAATCAACCAAACCCAGGGGCTACTGCACAGAGTTGAATCAGCATGTAATTCAGTTGTCAGGAAAGTTGTCAGAACTTTTGAAAATGTGAAATCAGCGGGGCCAGATGGAATCTGGAATGAAGAGGAGGTACAGGAGTAGTGGGAAGAATGATATTTCGTCAAACTACCAAAGAAGGAAATACTAGTTATTATAAAAACATAGAGAGAAATTATGTTTCTCCCGGGACCAGTAATAGTGCTAAAAAGAATCATTCTTACAGTTTCAACTGGTATTACATTTTTTGGGTTGATTAGGAGAAATAACATAAAAGGAAAAGGCTAATTATACCTCTGTATAAAGCAATTGTTAAACCTCATATAGAATACTGTATACAAGCGTGGAGACCATATCGTAAGAAGGATATATATATACGCTTGAACGCACACAGAGGAGAACAACTAAAATTATTCCAGAACTGATAGACCTTAGTTATGAAGAACGCCTGAAAGAATGTGGTTTAACAACTTTAGAGACAAGGAGGTTAAGAGAAGATCAGATTGAAGTTTTAAGGTATTGAAAGGTTATGAAAATATTGATAGAAATATGTTTTTCTCACTCAAGAAAAATAGCAGAATTATAGGACATCATGTAACAATCGTAAATGATTAGTGTAGATTGGATATCAGGAAGTACTCGTTCTCACAGAGGACAATAAATGAAGGGAACAAATTGTCTACGGATTGTATAACAACTAGCATTACCTCGTTTTTTGGGAATCCATGTTGAGATGA
Source organism: Lamellibrachia columna (assembly GCA_963662155.1). Lineage (NCBI taxonomy): Eukaryota > Metazoa > Annelida > Polychaeta > Sabellida > Siboglinidae > Lamellibrachia > Lamellibrachia columna. The sequence goes on from OY759272.1 coordinate 3,266,178, forward strand.
ATTTAATAAGTTATGCCTAACAAGGAAGTCCACCATATGGTCTTTAATTAACCTTTCTAATAATTTACAAATCACTGACGTTAAACTCACTGGTCTGTAATTCTCTGACTTATTTCTCGAACCCTTTTCAAATAACGGTATGTTTGCTTCTTTCCATTCAAAAGGAACAACTCCCTCTTTTAATGACATAATTAGCTAATTAACTTCTACTGAACACCTGAAAAAGTTAGTTGGCGGTTTTGCTAGGACACACCTTTTACGGAGATCTAGTTTCGCCGATTTGCTCTACACAAACCTAACATCAACAAGTATGATGCTATATCACAAAGAAGCCGCGCTTATTGTGACGAAATTTTTTTGCGATTTTGTGGAGAGCGTAAAACACATGAACTTCAGTTTCTCGCGAGACTATCCAGTTATACAATATATGTTCTAGTTACGGTCTATCGTCGTCATGGTATGTCGTCGACGTTTTATTACAGAACCGGTGATTACGTTACTCCTGATTACAGGTCCGTTCATTACGTTACTCCTGATTACAGGTATGTTGATAACGTTACTCCAGGTTACATGTCCGTTGATTACATTACTCCAGGTTATAGGTCCGTTGGTTACGTTTCTCTTAGTTACACGTCATGTCCATTGATTACGTACCTAGTCTCTGATAAAATGTGCAGCCATTTTCATCAAGTTGTATGTTATATGCACGCACACACTGTTATCTGCATATATGCAGCCTGATGAAACGCCAACAGTGTAAACATGTTTTTCAAGTGTGGTCAGTATTCAGGCCAAGGTGCATATATTAGCGATATCTGTATGATAGCATGGGTAATCGCTCACAACTTAAACACGTGCGGTCGTTACTCCATAGCGGGGAATTATAAAGATAAGTGCACAATAGTGGCTGGTTAGAGAAGTCAACGTGTGGCTATGTCAATAAATGAGACATTTATATACGTGGAGTCCGGTACGGATTATAACGACTAAGGCGCAACGTCAAGGTAGGTGGTCTGGCGACATTAAAGTCAAATGGTGCGTTTTAGTGTTATTTACTGCATGCATGAACTTCTTGTAGTCAGACGTGACAGGGTGATATCTGACCCTCGTATGTCTGATCAGGCTAGATGAGTCAGAATCTGTAAATGGGTCATGTCATATCAAGTACGTATGACTCCTGATAATCATATATAACGCATGCTCGCACATATGGCATCCCATGTAATCTGGATACACACAAATCAATAACATGCGCACAATGATCCGAATTCATACTGGATCGACCGAACCACGACAAAATAGAAACATGACCCAATTTAGTAACGGGGAATGTATAAGTAAGTAAAGGGAAATGTTTCATAATGGGAGATTTTAACTACGGTCACATACAATGGACATCTCTAGAGAATACAAGGGTGAGGACCAATAATTTAATCAGCAAAGTAAATCACAAAATAAAAATAAAAAGAAATACAGGAGAAACTTCCACAAAGGTAAATATAAAGATATATGAACATTCTTAGCAAAGCTAGATCAGAATAACATGCTGAGGAATAAGACAGCAATTGAATGGACGCCATAATCTTCTGGCCAATGAATGGCTTTCGCGCAATCCACATCGACAATGGAGCTGGCACTCCGGTCATGATGTTCCGCAAATGGACTCATGTCCATTTGTGTCCTTGTCCGTGTGTTGTTCGCTTGTGTTGTGTTTAACTCAAGTCAGCTCTTTCGATAATCTGTTTATCTATGATCATGCTGGCATGGGCACAGCCAGGTCAGTTGTTGCTGCTCGGTCATCCCTCTTCACCTCGTCACTCCCCCGTTTGGTGGACCCAGAGCTCCTCTTCCAGCGTCTAATTGTCGCAGCAAGATCGTCTGATCACACGGAGACAATGTTCTGCTTTTAGCTGTGTAGCCACCCACTGTAGCCACCCACTGTAGCCACCCACTGGCTCTGTTTGACGATTCACTCTTGCTGCGAGAACCCCAGAAATATGTACTTGCTGAAGCCTTCTGGTATAGGTTAACACCCGAAATTGCAGGGCCAATCGGTGAGGTTCAGTATGTGTTGGATGGTTGGGCTTTCACCGATGAAATGAGGATGATGGCAAAGGAGGGAATTTCAGCAACATGTTGAGCGCATACTTGCAGCATAGTGGATGTCAGACCAAACATGCCCATAGTGATGCAGACCTGCTGCTTGTGCAGACAGCAGGACAGTAACGACCGAGAACACTGTTCTAGTGGAGGATGACACAGATCTGATTGTCCTCTTGTTGTGCTTTTATGCTGATCTAAATTAAATGCCCATGACTTGTTCATACACAGTGAGGCAACATCAACCACAAAGAAGAAGCGCGCGTGTGTGTGTGTGTGCGTGCGTGCGTGCGTGCGTGCGTGCGTGTAAGACAATATCATTTTCATCTATGCTGTATTATGATGTGACACCACGTCCCGTTTATACGGCCATGCAAAAAGAACATCACTGAAGAAACGTGGCTCCAGCCAGCAGGTCTGTGTGATGTGTCTAGTGCTGTAGTGTAGTGTATAGTATGTAGTGAATATATATATATATATATATATATATATATATATATATATATATGTATATGTGGGTGTAAGCCACTTAAGACCAGGAGATTTGGGGTGGAAGATGAGCGACGGTGATCATGTTCCCGTGATGACAGACCTGCCTCCAGCATCTGATGCCTTGTTGCAATTAATCCGATGTAACTGCTCCACAGATTGCAGTACAGCAAGGTGCACATGCTACAATAACAAGTGTGTGCGTTCTCCTGCATGTGGTCAATGTCGGGGCTCAGGGTGTTCAAACTTGTTGGACTCTCGATAAGCCAATGGCTTCCTTGTCCACTTGCCATCTGGGCCTTTGGCTTGGATGGCAAATCTTGTTAAATCTTGTTAAATCTTGTTAAACTCAGTCTTGGGTGACGCCAGTGATGATGAGGAGGACGATGAGTAGTCGTGCGTTTGTTGATGGAGAGACAAAATCAAAACTAATCTTGATAACATTGTGGTGGTTATAATTCATGATTTCATGATATACAGATGCTAGTTCTGGTTTCAACAAAGACATGCAGTCAGAATTGTTGTGAATGTTTCAGTAATTAGCATAATATGTAGTGTGGTGTGTTTACACAGGTCTGTGTGATGTGCCTAGTGCTGTAGTGTAGTGTATAGTATGTAGTGAATATATATATATATATATATATATATATATATATATATATATATATATATATATATATATATATATATATATATATATATATATATATATATATATATATATATATATGATATTGGAGTGGCCCATATGTCTATAAAAGTGCTCTCGCACTGCTTCAGGCATTTCAAGCGCTGCGTAAAAAGTAGTCTCTTCTTTGAGGCTGTCCGTAGTTCTCTTTTTTCCACATTCGCATCTTCGCACATCTTTCTTGTGGAGTGCCAACCTCGTACGTGGAATTGGGACTGTTCAGTGTTGGAAAACACGTTGGGGTTGCAGTCCAGAATCCCAACATCCTTTCGTTCCTGAGGATCCGTTAGTATTACTGCAACACAATCTCTTGATATCAGGACTGGAACCAGATTCCTTTGCCTGTCTGGTAGGCAGTCACCATAGACTTGAAGAGTTCCTTCTCAAATTATTCCATTTGCTCGATTCGGCTCTCGTCAATCCATCTTCCTCCGACGGCATCCGACCAGTTCTTCATATTGAGTCGGCTGGGCTCTCCACCCTTACGAGCATTGGTACGCGTTAGTCTGCTGCAGATGGCATCTCGCAGTTCGATGTAACTCTCCCGATTGATCACCCGGTACTGATCTGACAACTCTTTGATTATCCGGTCAGTGTGTGCTTTGAAATTTCGCACTTGCTTCTAACCTGCCCTTTGTTCTGGCATCCTTAATCGTTCTTGTCGACTTCTGTTGATCGCATACACGTCGTCTGCAAATATAATGTCTTGGTTCAGGTCGAGATAGTGGATGAATTGCTGTACTTCTGCTGCCTTGTTATCATCTCCTGGACCCAAATGGCTTACCATAACGATTGTGGCTGAATTTTTCAGAAGGTAATAGTGACCGTTCTTTACCCCGTGTTCCAAAGTACTCGTGCCATCTGCGGTCGTCACTTTCTCTATGGCTGCTTCAAGAACACCGAAGTTCGTCCTGATAAACATATCGTCAGCTGAGATATTTGCCGCAGTGTTTTCTTCCGAGAATGCAGCAACCTCATTTCCGTTGTGGTAGACTTTTTGATCTCCATCAGCTTATCGACCTTCCCTCGATTTCGCTGAAATCGCCTCCTGCCAATCAGGACAATTGTGGAATCAGAGGGGCGCACTTTCCCAATCTCATTATTGTAGAATGTTGCCAAGATTTCTGCGTTAGCGTGTCATCTGAAGTATTAGGTCTGCATATTTCTTTATGTTTGTGGAAATGCGTTTTGCTGTAGAAGCCTTTACAATTGGATCAGCAGCACAGATCATGTGAACCTTTCCTTTCCCTTTGGTATGCCGGTACAGGCTGTGTAGCACGTGAATGGGACCAATTTCGATTGAATCAAGTTGTTTGCGTTTATATTATAATCACCAATCGTAATAGACCACATGTTTGAATGTTGGCTATGTGCACATATAAATGCAAGTGTATACGTGCGTATGCTTATATATTGTGTGTACAATGCATTAGACATTGTTGATGGTTGTACTAAATTATGGGATGTTTGCATGAATAATTATTTAGTTGGCCAAATTATTAATTAGATTATCTGTATCTTGCAGAAATGCACACCATGTCATATAGATAGCTTCGTTTTACAATTTTGTCGTGCAAATGTATCGTATGATAAAGTTACGCTGCCAACAAATTGACCAAAAATCTTAAATCCACCTGCAGTCATCTTCGGCGGACATCCGCGTCGGAAAGTGGCATCACTTGTGTATAATATTATGTGTTGCACACACCTGCTTAGGTACGAAAGTAATTGTTTACCTCAAATATCGTGAATAAATGCGATCAGGTGAGATATGCCATCCAGGGCAGCAAGTCTCAAGTGCGCGAAACCAACAGTAGAAAATTGTACTTTCAGTGTTTTGAAATAAAATTATAAAACACTCTGGCGGTGTGTTTTATGAATATCATGTTGCACATGTTACAGTTAAACAGACAGTAGGGGAAGGCTGTGTTAGTTGAGCCACCCTACTACTGCAGCGATAGCTACATGGTACCACTCAATGATTTAACATGTTATTTGAACACGCTTGACATACAATGGGTTACATTTGTTACAGCGGCCAGAACACCTGAGCTAAAAGTATGTTTTTTGATGTTTTTTCGAAGCTTTTGATAATTGTTGGTGTGTAATCTATCAACGCACTTGACCAAACTTTATTGTTTGTGCACTTACAAATGGTGTACACTATGTACAGAGAATAATATTATTTACATCACTTCGCGCATTACTGAGAAGTTAATTAAATAAGCTTAATTGTCGAAACGGGGCTAGTTGAGCCACCCAAGGGTAAGGGAGGGTTAGTTGAGCAGCGGTTAAAGAACGAAGACAAGTGTTCTTTACTCCAAAATACATCAAAACATTCATTTGTCCGAGCAAATTGGAACATCGGATACAAGGCAACATATTAGCAGTTAGTTATACTGGTTGCGATTGACCTATAAGTCTATATTAATTAAGTGTGTCGACTTTTTAATTAAGCGCGTAGACTTGTCAGAGACGCATTGCATCCATTGCCTGGGTAAATGTGTTAGTTGTACATTGTATCAGGGCTACGTAAATTACACAAATAAAGCATTTACGCAACTTACGCTATACTGTGGCTCAACTTACCCCACACCAAGGGTTTGTTGAGCCAGCTTACCAACCCCATTTGCATCAGCTTTATATAATTCTCTACGCATTCTATATATATATATATATATATATATATATATATATATATATATATATATATATATATATATATACTTGGTATAACATTATTTAAATTACTAATCATAGTTTACGTGAGTAAAAGCAATTTTGACTTATGCATATGATTGCGCCCTGGACTTCAAATAGAATGAACAATGGCTCAACACTGCCTTCCCCTAAGCCACAAAGATTGATTAAATGTATGATTTTCAAGATGTTCTTAGAGATGCAATAACCCAGCGACCGTCCCTCTAGTGACAATTTATTGTGGCTGTCTGTTGTCACGTGCACTTGGTGTTTACGTGTTAAGCTCCGTCCACTCGGTACGTTTTGTAAACACTTGTTTAATTGCTGCATTTAACTATTTGTGAACGTGAAACTTGGATGCGGCGATATAATGATTAATCAATTACACATGAATCAAACTGTTGTAAACGTTATGATTTTTCAGGATCTAAAGTCGGAAAGATCGTAAAAAATAAGGCGAAGGCGTCCGCTTTGGCCTTTGCCTTTGGCTTTGCCAGGCTTTGGCTTTGTCTTTGACAGCAATGACAATGTTGTTACCATCTGCTTTTATTCCATAAATTAAGATTATCCATTTATGTAATGTGGAACAGAATCACCCATGCGTTATAATAATAAAACGTTACGCTTTGTCGGTACCCTCCGCTTTTTATCAATTCATTGCACTGCAATTAAAGTTCACATCCTTTTCGGACATCTATTATACTATTTAACAAGATTTAACAAGATTTGCCATCCAAGCCAAAGGCCCAGATGGCAAGTGGACAAGGAAGCCATTGGCGCTTATTGTAACTCCTAAGTCCTTTTCTTTTACAGTAGTACCAAGAACAGTAGCTCCCATTTTATAGTTTACATTCAAGTTCCCATGTCCTGTATGTAGGCATTTACATTTCCCAAAATTGAACAGCATCTGCCATTTCTCAGACCATTTCACTAATCTGGTCTGAGAAATGGCAGATGCTGTTCAATTTTTGGAAATGTAAATGCCTACATACAGGTGAAAATGACAAAGGACACGAATTTAGGCAACTCAGGTCAAGCATGGGTTAATTTCAGTTGTTAATTTATGAACTCAACTAAGTTAATATAATTAATTAATCTTTCCATAAAGTCTAATTTAATTTAATTAATTAACTTTTCCAAAATGAGTAAATTTTATTTACAAATTCCCATTTAACTCTCAATTAAGTCCTCATTTAACAGTTAATGAATAACGTTATTCATGGGTTTCCAAAACCAGACGCGGGTTGAGCACGTAATACTGTCAGGGATTTTACCAGTAATAGGAAGGAGGGATCATATATATCTAAATTGCCGGGGGATGGCAATTAACATGCTAGTCGAGAAGCTATGTAGGGAAGAGGAAGTTGGTTTTGTGGATTTGTGGGGAAGTTTTGTTGGAAGGGCTGATATGTACATGAAGGAGGGCTTCATCTAAGTAAAAAAGGGGCAGCAATATTTGTGGATGTACTCTCAGCAGCAGTGGACAGTGGCATGGGTAGCATATCAAATATTTTTGGTAGTAAACACCATTTAAACTAGAAGCGCAGGGGGGGGGGGTAATTAGAGATGCCTCAAGAGGACACTAGTACATATAAACCAATAACAGAATGTCCGAATCACATGTCTGAAGCAGGTTATCGATGCGTGTGTTTAAATGCTACGAATATAGTAAATAAGACAAACAAATTAAACATTATGGTAGAAGATATTGACTCTTACATAATTGGTATTACCGATTCATGGGCCAACAAACATAACAGATACTGAATTAGGATTGACAGGATACGCAATGTTTAAGAGAGATCGAATAGGAAGAAGGGGAGGGGGAGTTATTTTATATGTTAAAGAATCTATAGAAATGGAAGCAGATTACGATGAAGCTGTTTGGTGCAAAATAGTTTCAGGAAATTCAAAATTAACTATTGGATTAGTTTAACTAAGTCCAAACATAAACGAAGAGGATAACACAAAAGTACAAAATGCTATAAAGGAAGTTAGTAAAGGGGAATGTATCATAAAGGGAGATTTTAACCATGGACACAATATAGGGGGTGAGGATCAACAATTTGTATTTTTAATTTAGCAGAGCTTCCTTACTCAGCACGTGCTAGAACCAACCAGGGAAGAAAATCTATTAGATATAGTTTTATCATCACAAAAAGAATTAGTGGACAATGTAAAAATACTTGAACCATTGGGTAACAGTGACCACGATCAAATACATTTTGACATAAATGTAAAAACAGAAAGAACAAATAAAAAAACGCACAGGAGAAACTTCCACAAAGGTAACTATAAAGATATGAGAAAATACTTAGCAAAGCATGATTGGAATAACATGCTGATGAATAAGACCGCAATTGAAGGTTGGAAAATTCTAAAATATGAAATAGAGAATATCATCGATAAATATGTTCCCTTGAAAAAACAAGGAAAACGGTCTAGAAAGAAACACTTGTTAAAAGAAGCTATTAGAAAAATAGAGTTTAAGCAACTATGTGGAGGGTTAATAGACGTACCAGAAAGGATGAAGACTATGCAAATTACAAAGAGGCACTTAACCTAGATACAACTGAAATTAGAAAATCTAATACTACCTACCTCTAAAATTGGTAGGTAATATAAAAAATGACAGCAAGAGTTTCTATGCTTATGTAAAGTGTAAACAGAAAGTTCGCGATCAGGTCGGACCACTGGAAAACAACAGGAGAAACATAATTTCAGACGGGTTTCAAATGGCAGAGGTCCTGCATGAGTACTTCAGCTCAGTTTTTACCACAGAAGATATCAGCTCACTTCCAGTTCCATTTACAAAATTTGACGGCAATAAATCAGAGCATTTAGGGCAGTTATTTGTAACTCCTGAAAGGGATACCACCAAAACTGCTTAAGGAAATTGTTGTGCAAATTAGTACGCTGCTTGCAAAATTGTTTAACTTGTCACTACAAGAAGGAATAATTCCTTCATAATGGAAAGAAGCAAACTTTACGCCGTTATTTAATAAGGGATCGAGGAAAAAGGCAGAAAATTACAGACCAGTGAGTTTAACATCAGTTGTATGTAAATTACTCGAAACATTAATTAGAGATCCCATGGTGGAATTCCTTGTAAAACACAAATGAATAAATACATCTCATCACGGGTTCCCAATAGCAAGGTCATGTCAAACCAATCTTACACACAGAAGACAGAGAGTAATAGTAGATGGCGAGATTTCAAATTGGAAATCTGTTCTGAGTGGGGTACCGCAGGGATCAGTATTAGGCCCTATACTGTTTTTAATATATATATATATATATATATATATATATATATATATATATATATATATATATATATATATATATATATATATATATATAAATGATTTGGAAGATGACATATCTAGCAAAGTACTCAAATTTGCAGATGACACAAAAGTATTCAGAAAGGTTACTAATGTTACAGATAAACAAAGTTTACCGAACGATCTAGATAAATTAGTTAGATGGTCAGAAAAATGGCAAATGTTATTCAATTTTGGGAAGTGTAAATGTATACACATAGGACATGGAAACATGGATGAAGAATATAAAATGGGGGATGCTGTACTAGGTAGAACCACACAAGAAAAGTAAGTAATGTTTAGTGCTGACATGAAAGCTTCAGAGCAATGCTTCGAAAGGAAATCAACTGGATAGAAAAGTGGTTTACACACAGAAGACAGAGAGTAATAGTAGATGGAAATTGGTTTTGAGTGGGGTACCACAGGGATCAGTATTAGGCCCTATATTGTTTTTAATATATATAAATGATCTAGAAGATGACATATCTAGCAAAGTACTCAAATTTACAGATGACACAAAAGTATTCAGAAAGCTTACAAATGATACAGATAAACAAGGTTTACAGGATGATCTAGATAAATTAGTTAAATGGTCATAAAAATGGCAAATGTTATTCAATTTTGGGAAGTGCAAATGTATACACATAGGACATGGAAACATGGACGAAGAATATAAAATGGGGGATGCTGTACTAGGTAGAATCACACAAGAAAAGAACTTAGGAGTAACATTTAGTGCTGACATGAAAGTTTCAGAGCAATGTGGGATTGCTGCTTCGAAAGGAAATCAAGTTCTAGGGCTAATTAGGAGAATTATCACATATAAGGAGAAACAGCTAATTGTACTCTCATTATCTAACAATAATTCAAGAGCTCCGGTTCCATGGTGCTTCAAAGTTATATAAAATTGCTTGGTTGGACCAGAATTTTTCTCAATCGAGAGAACCCGGGTTCGAATCCTCTTGTTGCTCCAATTTTATTCACTCCACGTTGCCTTAGTTCACTCAGCTGTATAAATTGAAGGAGTATTTGGCAATATACAGTGGTTGATATATGTGAACATTATACGTGCCATAATTGCACCTGGCTGACAGCTTCCCAGAAAAGTCGAGTTGGTGTTGTAAAGAACAGGTCTGTGAGGGCGTGAGCTTTGAGCGATCCTACAGATGGGATACTGCATTATATAAGAACACACTGTTTTATTATTCTTCTAATTAACATTTTGTATATTTTCAGGTTGTCTCAGAGATATGGTGGAATCACTTGCATCATCGTGAACCTCAATAACAGAAAGTGTCTTACATGGATTTATGGAACCACAACTCATTGAAAGCAGTTTTAAATTAATAAACCTCAGCTGATTATTGCATCAAGTAATTAATCAACGATGGACCAAACATAAAGGTAATACTGAAGCGGAGTGTTGGACATCGCACAGTGAATGCAGCATACAAATGGACTAAATATATACTAGACTGGAATATTGACTAGAATACAGCATATGTATACAAAGAACATATTATTTTAATTTCTTCATGAACCTGTACCAGATGTATCTACCTATAATAAAGACCTTTCTCTGCAATTTAGTTATTCAGTGATTGATGCAATTAGTTATCTAACGTGACTGTAATGAATAGGAGAGATGGGGTGATTACTGCACAAATGTAATCAGTTACGATTACTTTTAAAATGTGTGTATGATTACCTAGAAACTGAGTATTTGCAATACAAACCATCATGTCGTCATGCTAATCAATGCTATTCCAATACTATCAAGCACTATTAAAATACACTCCCGGTGCATGCATTATATACAAAATGAAGAGAAAGCATGCTAGCATTGGAAACCTGGAAACAGATGTATGCACAGTGAAATATGTAATTGCAATTGTAATCATAATTACGATTACTTTGGCAATGTAATCGATTACAACTACTTTGGCAATGTAATCGATTACAACTACTTTGGCAATGTAATCGATTACAACTACTTTGGCAATGCAATCGAGTACGATTACTTGATCTTTTTGACCAATATAATTCAGTTCCAGAATGATTACTCGAAAGTTGTCGGTTACACACAAATACTCCATCTCTGTTGAATTATTAACTAGTGTCATTAAGATTTAACAAGATTTAACAAGAATGCCATCCCAAACAACAAGTTCCAGATGGCAAGTGGACAAGGAAGCCATTGGCTTATCGAGAGTCCAACAATTTTCTCATCTATGTGTAGCCTGCCTTATCAAATATCTGTCAATTCTATTTTTAAACATATTCACACTTCTAGCATTAACACAATCATTTGGCAGTTTGTTCCATTCGTTTATCACCCTCTGTGAGAAAGAGTACTTTCTCATGTCCATCCTACACTGTTCCTTAACTAATGCTGCTTTGTGTCCTCTGGTTCTGTTGCCTTCTTTAAGTTTGAAGAACATATTCCTGTCAACATCCTCATAACCATTCACTATTTTAAACATTTCTATTTGGTCTCCTCGTAGTCTCCTGGTCTCTAGTGTTGTCAAACCACATTGTAATAAGCGACTTTCGTAACTAAGGTCTCTCAATTCTGGAATAATTTTAGTTGCTCGTCGTTGTATTCTTTCTAGCTTGTCTATGTCCTTTTTACGATATGGCCTCCGTGCTTGAATACAATATTCCAAATGTGGTCTAACTATTGCTTTGTACAGGGGTACAATTAGCTGTTTCTCCTTATACATGATAGTTCTCCTAATAACCCTAGAATTTCATTTTCCTTTCGAATCTTTTTTACGATCTTTCCGACTTTAGATCCTGAAAAATGATAACGTTTACAACAGTTTGATTCATGTGTAATTGATTAATCATTATATCGCCGCATCCAAGTTTCACATTCACAAATAGTTAAATGCAGCAATTAAACAAGTGTTTACAAAACGTACCGAGTGGACGGAGGTTAACACGTAAACACCAAGTGACACCAGACATCGAAAATAAATTGTCACTAGAGGGACGGTGGCTGGGTTATTGCCACTTTAAGAACATCTTGAAAAGCATACATTTAATCAATATTTATGGCTTATGGGAAGGCAGTGTTAGTTGAGCCATTGTTCATTCTCTTTGATGTCCAGGGCGCAATCATATTCATAATTCAAAATTGTTTTTACTCACGTAAACTATGATTATTAGCTTAGATAATTTTATACCAAGTATATATATATATATATATATATATATATATATATATATATATATATATATATATATATATATATATAGAATGCGTAGAGAATTATATAAAGCTGATTCAAATGGGGTTGGTAAGCTGCCTCAACAAACCCTTGGTGTGGGGTAAGTTGAGCCACAGTATAGCGTAAGTTGCGTAAATGCTTTATTTGTGTAATTTACGTAGGGCTGATACAAAAAATCATAACAACTCAGCTAACACATCTTCCCAGGCAATGGGTACAACGCGTCTCTGACAAGTCTACGCGCTTAATTAATAAGTCGACACACTTAATTAATATAGACTTATAGGCCAATCGCAACCAGTGTAACTAACTGCTAATATGTTACCTTGTTTCCGATGTCCCAATTTGCTCGGACAAATGAATGCTTTGATGTATTTTGGGGTAAAGAACACTTGTCTTCGTTCTTTAACCGCTGCTCAACTAAACCCCCTTACCCTTGGGTGGCTCAACTAGCCCCGTTTCGACAATTACGCTTATTTAATTAACTTCTCATTAATGCGCGAAGTGATGTAAATAATATTCTTCTCTGTACATAGTGTACACCATTTGTAAGTGCACAAACAATCAAGTTTGGTCAAGTGCGTTGATAGATTACGCACCAGCAGACATTAATCACAATTATCAAAAGCTTCGAAAAAACATAAAAAACATACTTTTAGCTGAGGTGTTCTGGCCGCTGTAACAAATGTAACCCATTGTATGTCAAGCGTGTTCAAATAACATGTTCAATCATTGAGTGGTACCATGTAGCTATCGCTGCAGTAGTAGGGTGGCTCAACTAACACTGCCTTCCCCTACTGTCTGTTTAACTGTAACATGTGCAACATGATATTCATAAAACACACAACCAGAGTGTTTTATAATTTTATTTCAAAACACTGAAAGTACAATTTTCTACTGTTGGTTTCGCGCACTTGAGACTTGCTGCCTTGGATGGCATATCTCACCTGATCGCATTTATTCACGATATTTGAGGTAAACAATTACTTTCGTACCTAAGCAGGTGTGTGCAACACATAATATTATACACAAGTAATGCCACTTTTCGGCGCGGATGTCAGCCGAAGATGACTGCAGGTGGATTTCAGACTTTTGGTCAATTTGTTGGCAGTGTAACTTTATCATACGATACATTTGCACGACAAAATTGTAAAATGAAGCTGTCTATGTAATATGGTGCGCATTTCTGCAAGATACAGATAATCTAATTAATAATTTGGCCAACTAAATAATTATTCATGCAAACATCCCATAATTTAGTACAACCATCAACAATGTATAATGCATTGTACAATATATAAGCATACGCACGTACACACTTGCATTTATATGTGCATACAGCCAACATTAAAATGTGGTAAATTACGATTGTTGATTATAATATAAACGCAAATAACTTGATTCAACGCAATCAGCCGTTTAGTAGAATCAAACATATTGGCTGGGGTAGAATCATTCCCCCTGTATGAAATTGGGCCGCTTAAGTGAATCATCTGTTTAATGGAACAAAACTGTTCTGACCCGAAGTGATTCTTTTAAGCGGAGTCTACTATATGGAGAAATTGGTTCAACCGAAGCAAGTATATACGGGGAAAATATTCCAAATACATATTATAAGACGACTCGTTACATGACTTCGTAGATGTGGCTGACATTATAGAAGCGTTGATCTGGGTTGATGTGAATCATACGGATATTGAAATACGGCTATTTAAGTACCGGTAGACTGTGAGATCGGCTACAATTCTAGCGATCTTTCGGTTTTTGTCGGTTTTTGCCGAGCCAAGGCGCCAGCAACGTATGACATGACACACGCAACCGCCATTGACACTGCCATGAATATGAACGAGACCTTGTAATTGCCGAAGTAGTCCCGACACCAACCTGTAATCAAGAAAATACACACCCTTAGGCAAACATACGAACAAAGCGGTTGCCCAGACTACGTTTTAAATAGTCCACATTGAGGCTACGCTCATTATCGAATTGTGACGAGCCGATGTTGAAAGCGAATCATCATCAAATTTACAATAAGATTTAACAAGATTGCCACCCAAAACAAAAGGTCTATATGGCAAGTGGACAAGGAAGCCAATGGCTCATCGGGACTCAACATTTTCTCATCTATGCGTAACCCGCCTTTCTAAGATATTTGTCAGTTTTGTTTTCAACCATATTCACGGTACTAGCAGTCACACACTTGATTTAAGCCTGTTCACTCCCCGGCGGAGCATAGGCCACCAACGACTACTTTCCACTGGACACGGTTTTGGACTTGGGCCTCAGCTCTTTCCATTTGTGTCCTTCTTTTGACATATGAGTTCCATGTGAGCGTCTTCGTTGTGTGTTGTGCTGGCTTCCTCGGAGTATGGCGTATCCAGCTCGACTTCTTCCTTCTAATTTGATGTTCGATTGGTTCCTGATTTGTTCTTTCCCATAGTGCATCATTGCTAAGACCCTCACATAATTGGTATAACTGAATCATGGGCCAACATAGACATAACAGATGCTGAATTAGGACTGACAGGATACGTAATGTTTAGGAAAGATCGAATAGGAAGAAGGGGAGGGGGAGTTATTTTATATGTTAAAGAATCTATTCAGGCTTATGAAATAAAACTAGAAAGGGAAGCCGATTGCGATAAAGCTGATTGGTGCAAAATTGTTTCAGGAAATTCAAAATTAACTATTGGATTAGTTTACCGAAGTCCAAACATAAACAAAGAGGACAACACAAAAATAAAAAACGCTATAAAGGAAGTTAGTAAAGGAGAATGTATCATAATGGGAGATTTTAACCATGGACACAATAATAGAATTCTCTAGAGAGCACAAGGAGTGAGGATCAACAATTTCTATTTTTAATCCAGGACAGCTTTCTTACTCAGCACGTGCTAGAACCAACCAGGGGAGAAAATGTATTAGATATAGTTTTGTCATCACAAAAAGAATTAGTGGACAATGTAAAAATACTTGAACCATTGGGTAACAGTGACCATAATCAAATACATTTTGACATCAATGTAAAATCAGAAAGTAAAAATAAGAAAACATACAAGAGAAACTTCCACAAAGGTAACTACAAAGATATGAGAAAATACTTAGCAAAGCTAGATTAGAATAACATGCTGATGAATAAGACCGCAATTGAATGTTGGAATATTCTAAAATATGAAATTGAGAGTATCATCGATACATTTGTTCCCTTCCAAAAACAAGGAAAACGGTGTAGAAAGAAACACTTGTCAAAAGAGGCTATTAGAAAAATAGTGTTAAAACAAACTATGTGGAGGGTTTACAGGCGTACCGGAAAGGAAGAAGACTATGCAAATTACAAAGAGGCACTTAATGCAGCTACAACTGAAATCAGACAATCTAAAAGAAGCTATGAGCAAAAACTAGCATGTAACATAAAAAATGACAGCAAGATTTTTTATGCATATGTTAGGAGTAAACAAAACGTACTAGACAAGGTTGGACCTCTAGAAGACAGTGCTGGAAATATAATATCACAGGGGTTTTTAATGGTGAAAGACCTAAATGGTAACTTCAGTTCAGTGTTTACCAAAGAAGATATTAGTTCATTACCAGTTGCTGATGCTAAATTTCAGGGGGCTAAATCTGACTATTTAGGACCGTTAGTTGTAACTCCAGAAATGGTAGCTAAGAAAATAAAGGCAATGAAGGATAATAAATCACCGGGAGTGGATGGGATTCCTCCTAAATTACTAATGGAAACAGTAGAACAAATCAGTATACCACTTGCAAGAGTATTCAACTTTTCATTAAAAGAGGGAGTTGTTCCGTTTGAATGGAAAGAAGCAAACATCATACCATTATTTAAAACGGGTTCGAGAAATAAGTCAGAACATTACAGACCAGTGAGTTTAACGTCAGTGATTTGTAAATTATTAGAAAGGTTAACTAAAGACCATATGGTGGACTTCCTCGTTAAGCATAAATTATTAAATTCATCTCAACATGGATTCCTTAAAGCGAGGTCATGCTTAACAAATATGTTATGTTTTTGGAAGAAATCACTAAGTGGATAGACGTGGGATCGCCAGTAGATATTATCTACTTAGATTTTCAGAAAGCTTTTGACAAAGTGCCTCATCAAAGATTACTACTTAAATTAAAAGCCCATGGTATAACTGACTGGATAGAACAATGGCTGACTGACAGAAGACAACGAGTTGTAGTAGATGGAGAAGTTTCAAATTGGAAATCGGTTTTGAGTGGGGTACCTCAAGGATCAGTATTAGGACCTATATTATTCTTAATATATATAAATGACTTGGACGACAGTATAACAAGTAACGTACTGAAATTTGCCGATGACACAAAACTGTTTAGAAAGGTTAATACTGATGGTGATAAACAACATTTACAAAACGATCTAGACAGATTAGTGAAATGGTCTGAGAAATGGCAAGATGTTGTTCAATTTTGGGAAATGTAAATGCCTACATACAGGACATGGGAACTTGGATGTAAACTATAAATGGGAGATACTGTTCTGGGTACTACTGTAAAAGAAAAGGACTTAGGAGTTACAATAAGCGCTGATATGAAAGTTTCAGAGCAGTGTGGTATTGCAGCTTCAAAGGGTAATCAAATTCTTGGATTGATTAGAAGAAACATAAAATTAATTATACCTCTTTATAAAGCAATAGTTAGACCTCATTTAGAATACTGTATACAAACATGGAGACCATATCGTAAGAAGGATATAGATACGCTTGAACGCATACAAAGGAGAGCAACTAAAATGATTCCAGAACTGAGAGACTTTAGTTATGAAGAACGCCTGTAGGAATGTGGTTTAACAACTCTAGAGACAAGGAAGTTAAGAGGAGATCAGATTGAAGTTTTTAAGATATTGAATGGGTATGAAAATATTGATAGAAATATGTTTTTCTCACTCAAGAAGGATAGCAGAACTAGAGGACATGAGGTAAAATTAGTAAAGGATCAATGTAGATTGGACATCAGGAAGCACTCGTTCTCACAGAGGACAATAAATGAATGGAACAAATTGTCTACAGATTGTGTAACTGCTAGCAGCGTGAATATGTTTAAAAACAAGGTTGACACATATCTCAGGAGGGCGGGTTATAAGTTGATGAACATTGTTGGACTCTCGATAAGCCAAAGGCTTCCTTGTCCACTTGCCATCTGGGCCTTTGGCTTGGATGGCAAATCTTTTTAAATCTTGTTAAATCTTGTTAAACGTTTCTGGCCACCAAATCCTTAGAATTCTTTTTAGAAATTTATTTACAAAAGTTTGGATCTTTTGTAGCATGCATTTTGTAGTACCCCATGTCTTTGATCTATACATAAGCACAACCTTAATAGTTGAGTTAAACTTATTGTGAAGCTTGATGGGCATTGACATTTCTCTGTCGAGAAGAAGTTTTCATTGTGTCTCTTTAGCTTCCACATGGTCTCATCATCTAAGCTATCAAAGGCTTTTTTGAAGGCAACGAAATGAATGTAAACATGAGAGTTCCTTAAAATAGACTGCTCGATTATAAGGCAAAGTGTTGCTGCATGGTTGGTGCATGATCTTTCCTGGCGGTAGCTTGACTGGTGGTTTCTTAATGTTTAGCACTGTTCGCTTGTAGTATTTCTGCTGGTTGGACATTTGCAGTGTTTAGTGGATCTGGCCTGTTCAGTAATTATAAAAAATATTCTGCCCATTTTTGTCTTTTGCCCATGAGCTGTTGTGAGTGTGGCATTGTCCTTAACTGGCTTGTTGGCTTGTTTGTACTTCCCAGCTAACTTTTTAGCGGGGTTATACAGTTGCTTCATGTTCCTTTTTGAAAAAGCCTTTTCTGCCTGTTTCGCCAGGTTCTCTGTACCGTTCATCTTGTCTCTTCTGACACTTGCTTATATTTCTGTGTAAACTGCCTGCCAGACTGGCAAGCAAAAGAAGAATTAGTCCTCCTAGAATTCCTTATCAAAGTTGCCGACGGCAGCTGAAACGAGGTTAGAAAAAAAATATGATTCATAAAAAATATTATCTATCAATTTGATGAATATTTTCACGAACAACCATAAACTCACCCGCGATAAAAGGGCCGACAAAGACGCCAACGCCCTGCGCAGCAGCCAACATGCCGAGAGTGCTGGAGAGTCGGTCAGCTCCAAGAAGATCGCAAACCATGCTGGTGCTTTGGGCAACGATGACACCGACGAAGACGCCACAGATGATCGCGTTGAATATCACAGCCACGAAGGACACGAGGAACGGCCACGCGAGTATACAGGGGACTGTGATAAGCATAGCGGCGCTGAACGGGCGGTATCTCTGTCGTCGCACCAGCGGCAGGTCGAAGACGAACCCAGAGAGAAGACGGCCGACGATGTCGCCGGACGCCAATGCAGACAGCACGAAAGCGGCTTGCGTCTCTGACAGACCGTTGTGCGTGGCGACAGCGGGCGCCAACATCGATACAGGGCTGTAGGACATGAGGAAAATCGCCTGCGACGATGCGAACAGTGTGAACCGCCAATCCGTCCAGAGTGATACGCCCAGCAAACGGCCAACAGCGCCGACCGTCCGCCACAACCGCGAAGACCTGTTCCGAGCAGAGTCTCCCGCGGTGTTGCTGCCATTGCTGTCAGACACTAGCCCGTTAAGTGGAACAGCTTCATTTGTCGTTTCTGCGGAACAGCCGTCGTCTCCACGCAAAACCATCGCGTCTCCCCGACCGTCATGCCCGCTTGTCTGTCCGCCGGGTTCCTGCGATCCCGAGGACAGTTTCAGGCGCGGCGACGTCGCGTGCTTCGGTAGATTGTCTTCCAGTGGCCGGTATAGGGCGCCACTGACGCAGCAGTTGTACATGATTGCGCCGAAGATCAGCAGCGCGCTGAAGAAGCCGTAGCGCTCGAACAGGAATACCAACAGCGGCGGGCCAACGAACGCTCCGACGCCGGAACCAGCCGTTGCCATGCCGACGGCGACGCCGCGCCTCTTCTCGAAGTACTCGCCGACGACGACGAGACCGGGACTGTAGACGAGACTGCCGCCGAAACCTGCACTCACACAACACAGTGTGAAAAGCATGTTGAGCGTATATACTGCTGCTGCTGCTGCTGCTGCTGCTGCTGCTGCTGCTGCTGCTGCTGCTGCTGCTGCTGCTGCTACAACTACTATTAATACTACAACAACAACTACTACTACTACTACTACAACTACTACTACTATTACTACTACAACAACAACTACTACTACTACTACTACTACTACTACTACTACTACTACTACTACTACTACTACTACTACTACTACTACTACTACTACTATTACTACTGCTACTACTACTACTACTACTACTAATACAACTAATAATAATAATAATAATAATAACAATAATAGCAATAATAATAATTGCAATGGACACGCACGCACTCACACATGGACAGGCACGCACGCACGCACGCACGTACGCACGCACGCACGCACACACACACACACACACACACACACACACACACACGAATGGACGACGATAACCACAACAATGTTGGTCCCAATTATTAAGGATAATCAAACAAAAACAGTTGGCTGTTGCTGCACACGATGTGTAACATGAGTTAAAATATCACGTTAAACAAGAAAGAGAACTGATTACCCGCCATGAGACTATAGCTGAAGATCATATACTCGGTGCTGGTGGCGAAGGCGTTGAGCACACATCCCGTGCCAACAATCAGGCCGCCAGCGAAGACGACCACTCGGGCCGAGAAACGACGACTAAGGGCGTTAGACATCGGACCTGTAATCAGGAGTAATGTAATCAATGGACCTGTAACCGGGAGTAATGTAGTCAATTGACCTGTAACCAGGAGTAACGTAATCAACGGACCTGTAATCATGAGTAACGTAATCAATGGACCTGCTAACAGGAGTAATAAGATCAACGGTCCTGTAATCATGAGTAATGTAATCAATGAATTTGTAACCGGATGTAATGTAATCAATGAATCTGTAACTGGGAATAACGTTATCAACATACTTTTAACCAGGAGTAACGTTATCAACACACCTGTAACCAGGATTAACGTTATCAATTGACGTGTAACCAGGAGTAATGTAATAAACGGAACTGTGACTGAGAGTAACGTAGTCAACGTGCATGTAACCAAGAATAACGTAATCAATGTATATGTAACCAGGAGTAATGTAATCAACGGACCTGTATCAAATCAACGGACCAGTGTTAGTTTACAGTTTCCTTACACATTGGAATCAGGTTAGAATCATCGAGACAACACTCACTGCAGCACATCATGATGGCTATGCACGCGCCACCCACCCACGCCGTCAGGGCGGCGCTACTGTTGAACTGACTGCGTAGCTGTAGGTAGATGAGTCCGTACGAGCGGCCGTAGCCGCCGATTAGGAAGTGCATGAACGTGCACCCGAACACACACATCCAGCCCCAACCGCCGTCTGGCGCTCTCCTCCGATTCACCGGGTCAACGACGACGATTTTCTCCTCGGCGGGGTCTCCGCGCGACCGCGTCTCGACGGACTTCATGCTGTGGCGATCTCCTGCACGAGAAGATTGACAGGAACATAACTAGATCGTCGCTCACCATTCTCACTGGATGTCTTACCGCCTAATATCTATACTGTTGTTCATAATTGGATATATGTATGTGTGTGGTCGACTGGCTTTGTTTGCTACAATTTAGTTTATGATATTAAGGAGTGTAGTCAAGTAGAAATTGACGATGTACCAGACATTTAGATTAAAAAGCCAGTTCCTACAGAAAATCCAAATCCTTGATTTGGGGTGTTTTGGTCCAATTTTGTGGCTCCGATTTATGTTTGCGTATGTTCATATATGTAACTGCTTCATTTGTTGGTTTGCTATATGTATGATGGAGCACTTTGTTGAAAACGAATCATGGAGTTTAATTAGTGTCATATTAATTATCACTCGATAAACACTACCCCACCCAGTAAGGTCGTGCGTGGATATTTTCTCAAACAAATACATAGTAAGATAACATTGTAGCCCACTAACCATACTACATTGGGTTGTTTGTTATTGTGACACACACGGGCATTATTCCTGATAATCTTGAGCCATTTGTAAGTGCAGTTTTTTATTTCGCAGCCAAAACAATATCCCACCCTGTAAGGTGGCGAATGCGTATTTTGTCAAACAAATACATATTAACATAACGTTGTAGCCATTTAACCTTGATTACTTTGGGTTTTTGCTACTGTAATTTAGCATCGCACCAAAACCTTCCTCCGCCCTGTAATATAGCGAGTACCTTATTCTCGAAGGTGGTGAGAGTCTTGGACCAATGAATCAATACCAAAATAGTAGATATACCAAATAGGTCAGCGTGTCTATGATTAATGTCAATTAATATCACAACAGCAAAACCCCAATTTAATTTGGCTAAAGCGTTACAATTGTGTTATAATGTGTACGTTGTTGACAAAAAGACACCCGCGGCTTTATAAGATGGGGGAATGTTTTGACCAGGAAATCAATACCTGCATCCACAGAGAGATGTTGAATTGCTCAAAATGACCAGGATTAACGTCAATGGGTGTCACAATTGCAACATCCAATTGAATGCGGTTAACGGGTTATCATTTTATATAAATACGTATTTGTTGAAAAACGCACTGCCGACTTTACAGAAAATCAGTAACTGCCGCTACACAGAAAAGCAGAATGGTTCAGCACTACCAGGAATAATGACAATGTGTGTCAATTAGCAAAACAAATTCAGTTGGTTAAAGGGTTGCAATTTAATTTTTTACAACAAATGCACTTGCAAATTTACAGAGCGGGAGATAAACGAATATATATATATATATATATATATATATATATATATATATATATATATATATACATATATATATATATACATATATATATATATATATATAATATATATATATATATATATATATATATATATATATATATATATATATATATATATATATATATATATATATATATATATATATATAGGCCAGAAATAACTTCAACATTCTCGGGACCCAGCGGAGCTTCCAGGCTAAACAAAATCGGGTAGCGTGCAGATCGACACAGAACATTTCCCATTTTCTCATTCGCAAGCGGTACACTTTTTTCGCTTCACAGTACACATTTTGGACCAGTGAATTGTGCATCTAAATGTACAACTTGAGGGCATTCTGATGTAAATTGAAAGCGACAATCGAATTAGACAGTGAAGTGAGCGCCAACAGCAGCACCGCTCTATGTGTAGGACGTGTGGCGAGCAAATTTCTGCCCTACAAAAAAACACGTGCTTTTAATATATTCATGACGTCAAATCGCAACACCGAATCGAACTGATGACCTTGGAAACCAATAGTCCTCCAAAAATCCTTCGATTTTATATAAATACGTGCGATAGAACCACATACTGCGGATGCGCTTAGAGTGGAGGGTAGAAGAAGATGAAGATCGAGACTGAGATGGGAGGACTGGGTGAAGAGAGATTTGGCGGGAGGGGGAGGCGAGTGAAGAAAGAGAGCGAGAACGAGGGATGGGGGTGGAGACAGGAGTGGTAAAAGAGGAAGGGGCAACAAAAATCGACTTCAGGACTAAAGAGGAGAGTAAAAAACATGCCAAATTAATTATGATGTTATTCGGCCTTGTTTTATGGCTCTCTGTTGTTTATGGCTCTCGGTCGGCATTGGCCGGTTCAAAATTGAACTGGACCATTTAAAAAAATCTGGGCCAGTTAATTTTTTGCTAATTTCAGACATTGAGGAAACCCTACTAGTTATGTTAAGACACACATTTGCATTTTAACCCAAATATCTGGGTTTTGTTAAAATGTGCGGATTTCTTCTAGATTAAGTGTGTGTGCGTTTGTGTGTGTGTGTGTGTGTGTGTGTGTGTGTGTGTGTGTGTATGTGTGTGTGTGTGTGTGTGTGTGTGTGTGTGTGTGTGTGTGTGTGTGTGTGTGTGTGTGTGTGTGTGTGTGTGTGCGTGCGTGCGTGCGTTCGTGAATGCGTGCGTGCGTGCGTGCGTGCGTACGTGCTCGTGAGTGTGTGCGTGAATGAGTATGTGTGTGCGAGTGTGCGTGTGTGCGCGTGTGTCTGTATCATACACAAGTATACACGTATACGAATCTTAATACTTTAGAACATCAATTCGGCTTTAGAATCAAGCGAAAATATATATTTTGTCTGAATAACACGAAAAGTTGGTCAGTACACATCTGATGTATGCTGGTTTATGTACGGTTAATGGTTACGCTGAATCTGAGTACATCACTTTTTGCTAAATTATTAACCTACTACGTTAGAATTTTGAATTGAATTAGGCCCTTAACTCCTCCTGGAGCATAGGCCATCCACAACATTTCTCCAGCGCCTCCTGTCTTGGGCAATCCTCTCCAGTTGTTGCCAGCCATTCCCTGTTTGATTGATGTCTGCCTCGAGGTCACGCCGCCAGGTGTTTTTTGGTTCCCCCTCTTTCTCTTGCCTTGGGGGTTCCACGTCAGAACCTGTCTGGTTATGTTTGCTTGGCTTTCTCAAGGTGTGGCCAAGTCATCCCCATCTCCTCTTAAGGATCTCTATCTCTATTTGGGCTTGGTGTGTTCTATCCCAGAGGTATTTGTTGCTCACCCTGTCCATCCGGTGTATTCGCAGAATTCTTCGCAGGCATTCGCATGGTTGACAAATGCCTGAATCCTTATCAGCGTGGTCTTGTTTATTCGCCACGTTTCCGTTCCGTACAGCAACACGGACTTTACATTTGTGTTAAACAAGCGTATTTTGTGGTTTCTCCAATTACCTTTGATTTCCACACATTTCTCAACAGGTGGAAAGCTACCCTTGCTTTGCTGATCCTTTTCTTTACGTCAGCCTCTGTCCCTCCATGCGTATCCACTATGCTGCCTAGATATCTGAAATCTTTGACCTCTTCCAGTGTTTCTCCCTCAAGCATGATTGGTGTTTCGCAAATAGCATTTGTTCTCAGGATCTTTGTTTTCCTTTTGTTGATTTTCAACCCAACCCGCTCTGAAATCAATGCCAGTTCTGTTGTTTTGTCCTGCATCTGCCTATGGCTGTGAGACAGGAGTGCAAGGTCATCCGCAAAGTCCAGTTCATCAAGTTGGGTCTGCATCGTCCACTGGATTCCATTTCGTTTCTCCTTGGTTGCTGTTTTCATGACCCAGTATATGATTAGAATGAAGAGGAATGGTGACAGTAAGCATCCCTGTCTCACCCCCGTCTTAACCTCAAAGTTCTTTGTAAGTTGACCTTCATGAATGACTCTGCATGTCATTCCCTCATAGGAGTTTTTGATAATGTTGACTAGTTTCTTGGGCACCCCATAGTGTCTTAGCACTTTCCAGAGTGTCTCCCTGTCCACACTGTCAAAGGCTTTTTCGTAATCAACAAAGTTGATGTATAGGGATGAGTTCCATTCGATGGATTGTTCCACTATGATTCGAAGTGTTGCAATCTGGTCAGTACACGATCTGTCCTGCCTGAAGCCTGCATGCTGTTCACGCAAAGTTTGGTCCATTTTGCCTTTTATTCTCTCTAGGATTATTCTGTTTAGAATCTTCCCAGGTACTGACAACAACGTGATTCCTCTGTAGTTATCACAGCGGCTCAGGTCTCCTTTCTTGGGAATCTTGATAAGGTAACCTTCTTTCCATTCTGCTGGAATTTCTTCTTTTTCCCAGATCTCCTCAAAAAGACTGTACAGCATTTCTACTAAAGTATTTACATCTGCCTTTAGTGCTTCTGCAGGGATACCATCAGGGCCTGCTACTTTCCCATTTTTCATATGTGCGATTGCCTTTTTTTTCTTTATCTCTTCTCTAGTGGGTTTATTACAGTCTATTGGGAGATATGTCTCAGCTGGTTGGATGTCTGGTTGATTCTGCGGTGCTGGTCTGTTGAGCAGCTCTTCAAAATGCTCTGCCCATCTGTTAAGCTGTTTGTCTGCCCCCACCAGGACGCTTGTCTCTGATTGGCCGCTCTGATTTCTTAAACTTTCCAGCTAACTTCCTTGCTGTATGGTAGAGTTGCTTCATGTTCCTGCTAGCTGCTGCCTTTTCTGCCTCTTGTGCAAGTCCCTCCACGAAGTTCCTTTTGTCTGTTTTGACACTTTTCTTCACCTCTCTATTTGCTCCTGTTTGCTCTTTCTGAGCTATTACCTTTGCCGCCCTTGTGCGGCTGCTGTTGACTGCTTCCTTCTTGTCTCTTCTGATCTGTATTTTCCTCATTGTTTCTACTGAAATCCAGTCTTTCTGTTGGGGTTTCCTTCTCCGAATTATCTCTTCGCATGTGGTGTTTACTGCATTCTTGATGTGACTCCATTGGCTGTTGATGTCCACTCCCTCATCTTCATCATACAGTTCTTGCAGGACTTTGAATCTATTAGCTAATGCGACTTTAAATTCTTCTGCTGTGCTTGGATCCTTCAGGAAATCCGCATTATATCTTCCCTTTCGTCTTTCTTGTTCTACTCCATTTCTTCTTAGCTTGAGTTTTAGCCTGGCTGTTACAAGGTGGTGATCAGACGCAATGTCAGCGCCTCTCTTCACATGCACGTCTTGTAGCGATCTTCTAAACATTTTGTTTATGCCGATGTGGTCTATCTGATTTTCAGTGACTTGGTCAGGAGATACCCATGTCGCCTTATGTATTCTTTTGTGTGTGAACACACTTCCCCCAATCACAAAGTTGTTTATTGCACTGGCATTCACAAACCGCTCCCCATTGTCATTCATCACACCCAGCCCATGAACCCCCATCACATTTTCATATCCTTGGTTGTGCGATCCAATCTTTCCATTGAAATCCCCCATAATCACGTTGATGTTTTTATCCCCTAAATTGCTCATGATATCAAGGAGTTGGTTGTAGAATTCATCTTTGGTTTCATCAGTCTTGTCGTTGGTTGGAGGGTAGCACTGCACTATGTTCATTTTAATCCTTTTGTTCTTTGTTCTAAAGGATGCTGTTATGCACCTCGGTCCTCTGGCTTCCCAGCCAATAAGTGCTCTCTGTGCCTCCTTCCCCAATAAGAGGGCAACCCCCTCTGAGTGAGGGGCATCATCTTCCTCGTGTTGTGAGTATAGTATAATATCTCCTATTGTTAGTCGCAGTTGTCCTGACTGGGTCCATCGTTTTTCGCAGAGCCAGAGTAGAGCGATGTTGAATATCCGTATTTCTGCTGCCACTTGGACAGTTTTCCCCGCCTCGTACATTGTTCGCACATTCCATGTGCCGATGTTTAAATTTGTCCTGGTCGAAAGAAGAGTAGTCGGCATTGTGGCTTCCTTTCGGCTTTGACCGCAACACTTCATGCGCCCTGGTAAACCAGGCCCTACCTCTTCCAGGACAGACGTCGTCATTTTATTTGTTGTGAATGTATCTGTAGCGTTGGGTTTCTTTACAGGGTGGGGGTTGCTAGCCCCATGCCCAACACTCCTCCTTTCTCAGCCGGGCTTGGGACCGTCCATGGCGGAGTTCTACTACGCTAGAGGTTGGAGCAAAGTCTTTCAACACCGTTATGACGCCTATTGAAGAAATGTTGAATAAAGTGAATTAAATAACATAAATATTTAATTGTTTTCTCTTGTGTTAATTTGTCATTATTTTGGGTTTGAGAAATTAAATATGTGTGTCGATGAATACAATACTATACAACGGTGAAGTCGCGAGCAATTGTAGACAGAAGTACGACACATAGCTGTGCACTTTAAATTAGAGACTCGGAACAATGGAGTATCCATGACAACGACACGAATGCGGATACGTAACGAATCATTGTGACAGCAAAGAATACAACGTACCAACAATAACGCTTATTGATATTAAACAGAAATCACAACGCTAGCATCAGTACACGCAAATCGGCTGATCTGACGTTTGAATAATTGTTAACCCGATTGAGCATGCACTGGCATAGATACGCGACTGTTTCGGCAAGTCACTCATGGATTTGGATATACCGCGAATATATTCTCCACGCATCTTAACTGCCGACCCTTGTTCTACACTATGATGAAAATTCGTATTGTCATTATTTCTAAAACATAAAAACACAAACCATGTGTATTAGACAAAACACACTATCGACATTCTATGTATTCGCCATCTGGGCCCGAGTTAATCGCGCTTACCTCCGGGTTAGCTTGAAAATACTGTATGCATAGGTCCATTGTAAGGCTATCCGCGACATCCACCTTGGAGGTAGCTTACTGGTATGATTTCATTGGCGTACACACTACTGGCAGCCGGTTACTGGCGATTAATGTTTGCTGGTCTAACACTGTCGGTTTATTGGTTGATTGGTGGTGTATAATACAGACTTGCTGACTCGGGTCACGTGGCTGACACGAGTCGGAATAGTGTCGTACATTTCCATGACTTGCGACCTGACTTCGAATTCAGATAGATGACTCGGGACCTGACATGGACTTGGAGGTCACACTCACACTGCTAGCATTCACACTAATGGATAATGTGTTCAATTCCTGTATCTTCCTGTGTGAGAATGAGTACACTTTCTCACATCCATTACTTTCTTTAAGTTATTCCTAACAATGTCTGCATAATCATTCAGAAAAAAATTAGATTCGGTGTCCTCTTAATTAATGCTATTGTCACACACCATTCATATATATATATATATATACGCCAGTCATTGATGAGACAACTACTCAAGGTAAGTGCGTTGCCATCACCTGATCACTCGTATACTGGACAGTTCACGTACTGGACGTTACTAAACTATTGGCATCATCAAATAAATGCCACCCACATCAAACGAATTGGCAAAATTAAAACACTAAACTAATTGGAACGTGAACATACGCCAAACAGTCACTATCCGTACCAGTCATCGGGAGGGATCGTCCGAATCCCCCGTTTTTGAGATAATTGTGTTTAACTATAACATTTTTAGAAATCATCCCAGAAACCCCGGCTGATTGTGTACGCTCGAACCCCTTGTTCAAAACCACGACGGGCTGCTATTAAAAACAATTTATACTTATACATAAAACATTGCAGAACTGACGTAGCACAACATCGTCATCCGAATTTTTTATAAATACTTTATCGTCCAGACGGCGCCACTAGCAAAACCTTATTTATGTCAGGAGTGTATTAAGAGTCCAACTGGTCCTGCTGATATAACTCGATGAGAAGTCGATAATACGGATATACGTTAGTGTTATGAAGTGCTACACACACAGGACATCGCTTTGAACACATGGTGGTCTACGCAAACTCGTGACAACGTGCTTACTTCGCTGGCACTCTTGGATGTGAATACAAATCGTCGACCTTCTTGGGCCTGGCCACTGCAAAACATTCTCCGTCGGACTTGCGATAACAGCGCCACCATGTACACTGTTATGAACTACAGTCTCTGCAAGAAGGGGTATTTTTTAATGGGGATACGTTTCTTTTTTGTCGTGGTACGGTCGATCCTTCCAGTGTGAATTCGGGTAATTGTGTGTACGTTAGGGATTTGTTTTGTTCAGTACTACATGGGTGCCTTAGACCATACGCTTTAGTGTGCGAGCATGTGTTATATTAGGGGTCGTACGTGCTTGACATGACATGACCCATTTACAGACTGACGCATTTAGCCTGACACTCATGCATAGGAGGGTCATATCTCATCCTGACACTCAGGCATAGGAGGGGCATATCTCACCCTGACACTCAGGCATAGGAGGGTCATACAGATATGTAGATAATAATATTCACGCTGCGGCATTAAGCGTGAGTGTTGCAGTCAGTGTCATGTCTGTGTGCGTGTGCGTGCGTGTTTATGTGTGTGTGTGCGTGTGGGTGCGCGCACCTTTGATGAAAACAACAATTTCAAAACACGGAATGTTACTAAGCTAAATCATTCATCATTCATATACCCAGCTGATTCTTTCCCGCATACGATGTCCCCCAATTACCATGGGCGTCTTACCCCAGCCTATCCTAAATTTTTATTATTGTAATAAATGCCTAATTACTTACGTTGCATGCTGTAGTTTTCTCCTCCTTGACATGTAGGAAAATTATTAATCAACCTGACATGCTTAATGCTGATCGAGTTCCCAGTAACACTTTTGAACCGATTTCCCTTTTCGCAATCCTCCATCCTCGTGTGACCACTGATGATGGGCGATGACAATGCTACTCCTGGATAACGAATATTACCACTTGCACAATCCAACGTGACTAATTTTATTTTGTTAGCCCGGAAATTCACTATTTGATTAATAAATTACTCCAACCCTGGGTCCCTCGTCGATCATTCATAAAGAGTATGTATATATATATATATATATATATATATATATATATATATATATATATATATATATATATATATATATGTATATATATATATATATATATACAGTATCTATGTCTTAGTTAGCCCACAATTCAGTAATTTATGTTATGTGACGATCATTATGCTTTATCATGCCCTACGTTCTATTACTGTGTGGTTGACAACTTTTATAATAATAATAATAATAATTACAGCACTTTTAGAGCGCCATGGATCCAGGTGACCCTGTTCTAAGGCCATGACACAAACATAGTTAAAGACAGTCACGATTAAAAAATAAATAAACAGATAAATAAATAAAAACATAAAAACATAGCAAATCCAAGTTCATAGGACATATCACTAAAAGTCGAATCAATTTGACAGTTAAGAATAATAAGCGCGTTTAAACAAGATAGTTTTTAAGAGTCTTTTAAAGGTGTATAGAGAGTCACATTTTCGCATCTCATGGGGAAGACTGTTCCACAGGCGAGGAGCAGCGATGCAAAAGGCACGATCACCATAATGGCGGAGATGTGCACTGAGAAGAGAGTCTGATGAGGATCGCAATGTTCTACAGGGTTGGTAGAACTGGAGCAGGTCTGCAATATAGCTCGGCGCAAGCAGATGAAGGGCTTTGAACGTCATCAGTAAAACCTTGTATTCAATACGGTACCGGACAGGAAGCCAATGGAGAGTCTCTAGGATGGATGTAATGTGGTCATAGCGACTAGCTCTGACCACAATGCGAGCTGCCACATTCTGGACTCTCTGCAGCTTGTCCAGTAACTGGTCAGGTACACCATAAAGGAGGTCATTTCCATAGTCCAGTCCGGGAGTGAACCAGGAGTTCAGTGGCATGTTGTGTCAAGCAATCTCTGATGGAGCGAATCCGATGTAGGTGAAAGTATGCTACCTTGCACAGTTTCGACACTTGAGATTTCATGCTGAGCTCACTGTCAAACATCACTCCAATGTTGCGAGCGACGGCAGTAGGCTGGAGGATGCTGTCACCGATGACGACATCAGTCAGACTGTGCTTGCTAGTCGAGCTCGGTGTAGTGATCACAAGCACTTCAGTCTTATTGTCATTCAGCTGAAGACGATGATGAGTCATCCATGCTTTTAGTTCTCCCATACATGCTTGGATGCGTGCCAGTGCAGCCATCTCATCATTGGTGTCCTTGATCTTAAATGAGACATACAGTTGAGAATCATCAGCAAAGAGGTGGAAGTCAAGTCGATGCCGCCTAACTAGCTGCACAATGGTTCCCGTGTAGAGTGTAAACAAAACTGGGCCAAGAACAGACCCTTGTGGCACTCCCTGCAGCAGCTCCGACGGGTCAGACTGGGTCTGGCCTAGGCAGACAGTCTGAGTCCTCGAAGTCAGGTATGACTCAAACCACTTGTGTGCGACGCCGATGACACCCGCGCTTCTCATGCAAGCCAATAGTAGTGTATGATCTACAGTGTCAAACGCCGCTGTCAAATCAAGTAGGAACAGCAAGACACCCCTCTTGTTGTCCAGGGTCATCAATATACCATTCTGGATTCGCATCAATGCAGTTTCAGTACTGTGATTCGGTTTATAGGCAGATTGGAATTTTTCCTGCAGATTGTTGCGCGAGACGTGGTCAATAAGCCTGTTCAGCACTACCCTCTCTGTCAACTTAGAGATAAAGGACAGATTAGAGACAGGTCGAAAGTTTTTCATGACATCTTTGTCCAATGAAGGCTTCGTCACAAGCGCAGCTTTCATTTTTGTCGGTACAATTCCTGTTGACATGGACAAGTTGACAATGTTTGTAATGCTTGGTAGAAGACAGTCTAAATGTTCCTTCAGAAACCAGGTCGGCACAGGATCAAGTGCACATGACTTTGAGGGACTCTTGTTGATCAGTCGTCTCACCTCGTCTTCCGTTGCAGGCAAGAAAATGCTGAGTTTATTATCCACAGTGCCTGGACTCTCATCTGGAGGCACGTAGTTAGGGTCTGCCTTGAGTGTCAAGTTCTCTTGAATCAGTCTGACTTTGTCCTGGAAGAATGCACTGAATCTGTTAGCCAATTGTTCCAGTGAACCCCCATCGGGTAGGATAGCTTCTGGCTTGATCAACAGGGCGTTGACAACATTGTACAACTGTTTGTGGTCAGATGCAGCTTCGGTGATCTTTGCAGTGTAGTAAGTAGACTTGGCAGAGGAGATGAGCTGATTTACGTGGCGTCTCTGCTGTTTGAAGAGATCGCGGTAAATTGTGAGCCGTGATTGTCTCCATTTCCTCTCCAGTTGCCGTCTCTTCTGCTTAGCCATCTTGATGTCACCACTGAACCAAGGAACTTTGGGTCGGACGGTGATTGTTCGTGTCTGAACTGGGGCATGCTTGCCTAATAGAGCTGACAGGTTAGTGTCGTACTGCTCAAGAAAACTTGCTGCTGAGGTGGCAGGGTCAAGGCACAGGGTTGATGCCTCAATGTCGACTCGGAGCATCTCTTTATCTATGGCAGCATAATTCCTGTATTGCACTGATTCTCGAAGCGGCTGGGGTTTTGGCAGATGTAGATCACAATGGACAGCGCCACGATCTGTCAAGAAGTCAGATACAGTAGTCTTTGATACCAGATTGTCCGTTAATTTGGTGATACTCAAGTCTAACGTATGCCCATCCATGTGAGTGGGTCCCGACACGTGCTGGCAGAGAGAGTGGTTCGAAACGATGTCACGGAAGCGGGAAGCATCAGTGTTCAGTTGGTCCTCATAGTGGAAGTTGAAATCACCCAAAATCAGGGTGTTCTGAGATTTGATCACGTGGTGCTGAAGGAAGTCTTGGAATTCACTCAGAAAGAGGCCGACGGTTGACTTGTTTCTTTTCGATGGCGGAGGGCAATAGATCACAGCCAGTTTCACTGTTGACGAAGCACTAAGTGTGACTTCCATGTTTTCAAACGAATTTGTTTTCCATGAAGACTTTGATGCCATTTTGATGTTGGATTTGTGGAGAATGGCAATCCCACCTCCTCTAGCTGTGGTGTTCTTGTGCTGTCTCCTCGGAACATGTGTAAACTTGTAGCCAGGAATTGTCAGGGCTCTGATTATCTGGTCATCATCAGGAGTATTACGTAACCATGTTTCTGTGAAGGCCACGATGTCAAAGCTGTGCTCGATAATATAGTCAGAGAGGGGTGTCACCTTGTTCCTCACCGACTGGGCGTTTATTAAGCACATGGTCATGGTGTACAGCTTGCTCCGTTTGGTGGCACATTCTTGGAGGTTCGAAAAATTGGGTCCAGCCTGTTGCCCCAGAAAATGCGTTGCAGGTCTGTTTCTGATGATCGGGTTGATTTGTTGGTCTAACATTGTCGGTTTATTGGTTGATTCGTGGTGTATCATACATACTTGCTGACTCGGGTCACGTGGCTGACACGAGTCGGACTCGTGCCGTACATTTCCATGACTTGCCACCTAACTTGGAATTCAGATAGATGACTTAGTACTTGATATGGACTTGGAGGTCACGCTATCGCTGCTAGCATTCACCCTAATGGATAATGTGTTCAATTCCTGTATCTTCCTCTGTGATACTTTCTCACATATACTATCTTCTTTAAGCTATTCCTAACAATGTATGCATTGCATCATTCAGAAAAAATATACAATCTATGTCCTCTTAGTTAATGCTATTGTCACACACCATTCATATATATATATATATATATATATATATATATATATATATATATATATATATATATATATATATATATATATATATATATGAATGGTGTGTGACAATAGCATTAACTATATATATATATATATATATATATATATATATATATATATATATTTATATATATATATATATATATATATATATATATATATATATATATATATATATATATATATATATATATATATATATATATATATATATATATATATATATATATATATAAAATATCAACCACATCAAACGAATTGGCAAAATTAATGTACAAAGCTCATGGGGACGTGAACATACGCCAAACAGTCACTATCCATGCCATCCTCGGAGGGGGGGTTCGGGAGGGATCGTCCGAATCCCCCTTTTTGAGAATTTTTTTTAACTATAACATTTTCAAAAATCAACCCAGAAATCTCCGGCTGATTGTGTACGCTCGAACCCCCTTTTCAAAACCACGACGGGCCTGCTATTAAAAACAATTAATAGTAATACATAAAACATTGTCATCCGAAATTTGTATAAATACTTTATCGTCCAGACGGCGCCACTAAGCAAAACCTTATTTTACTCACTGTACCGTTGTGTCATATCGTGCCGTTGTCGGATATGGCGTGTATTGGTGGGGCCTGCTGCGCATTGCTAATTTTATGTAGCAATAGAAAAACACATAATAATTATGGTTGGTAAAATGGCAGTGCCCTTTAATTACATATAGTAGAATAATGATATGCATGACAATGGATATTGCCGACGACCTAACTAGATATTAAAAGCAATTCCCCTTTCCTAGCAACAATGAGTTGAACATATCTGTCGATGGAATTGCCAATAATTAACTAGTTAAGCGTAATAAATGTGGGGACCAGAAAGCACCACCACTGTAGATCCAACAAAAGCGGCACTGGTGCAGAAGAAGTTGGGGAAGGAGGGTGGGAAAACTTAACAAAAGAGCGACGATGTAGACATTGCTTCCGTGAGCGGCCAGCGATTGAAGTCTGCTGGCTGGGTCGCTCTAGCAGTGATTGAAGTCTGCTGGCTGGATCGCTCTAGTAGTGATGTGATGTCGCATCTCCGCTTTGCGCTGTGACACCATATAAGGGGATGGGTTCTGTGTACCGTAGCGTCCCGTTACCTGACACCGCTCTGCTGCTTTCCAGACTAGTGACAAGGGTGGGTCATTTAGCCCCCGTACTTAGGCATCAGCCAACGTTGCCCCAACCATCCGCCAACGCTGCCCCAACCATCAGCCAACCTTACCCCAAACATCACCAACCTTGCCCCAACCACCAGCCAAAGTTACTCAACCATCAGCCAACGTTGTCCCAACCATCCTCCAACGTTACCCCAACTATCAGCCAATGTTGTCCCAACCATCTGCCAACGCTACCCCAACCATATTCCAGTGTGTTCCCAACCTTCAAAAAACGAACATATTTATGATAAAAATATACATTTTATTTTAAATATGTTTCACAATGCAATTACAATTAAAAAAATTACTATCAGTTTCACCTGAATATAGTTGAACTTACAAAAAGACTGTGTAATATAATTATGTATACATAGATACTGTGATATACAAACATTCCAATCCATTCTTAGACACTGAGAGTGTAGTCATAATGACACTTTTATAATAGCATACTAACAATCATAACAATGCATTGACAGCATACTCCTAATTTATATGCAACCTTATTGTGTTTCTGAAAGTTGTACTAATGTATAGACAACAATTATATATGATATAGCTTATGTTATAATTACAAACGTTATGCTTTAATATTCTAAGACATTCTTAGATATGGTGTCATATTGCAATAAAAACTAACAAATTATGGCTTCACAATTACTAACCTATCACTAGAAGTACAACACAACAGTTTTACAATTATTTTTAAGTACATCACAACAGTTTTACATAACCTGACTAATATACATTAAGTATACATTTGTGCGTTCAACATAATACTCATGCATGGATGTACCTATGTTAATTATTCTATGACATACATGTGAACGTTATACTAGGTCCAGTGTAGATAATAATGATCATAGGTGAAGATGACACAGTACCAGGATTTACATTCGGCCCTCGGCATAGCAGCAGCCCTCCTGCAAAGGTCCTCAGTGATACTGATTTTGCTGACGATATTGTTCTACTCTGTAACACAATCAACCAAACCCAGGGGCTACTGCACAGAGTTGAATCAGCATGTAATTCAGTTGTCAGGAAAGTTGTCAGAACATTTGAAAATGTGAAATCAGCGGGGCCAGATGGAATCTGGAATGAAGAGGAGGTACAGGAGTAGTGGGAAGAATGATATTTCGTCAAACTACCAAAGAAGGAAATACTAGTTATTATAAAAACATAGAGAGAAATTATGTTTCTCCCGGTGCCAGGGATAGTGCTAAACAGAATCATTCTTACAGCTTCAACGGGTATTACATTTTTTGGGTTGATTAGAAGAAACAACATAAAAGGAAAAGGCTAATTATACCTCTGTATAAAGCAATAGTTAAACCTCATTTAGAATACTGTATACAAGCATGGAGACCATATCGTAAGAAGGATATATATACGCTTGAACGCACACAGAGGAGAACAACTAAAATTATTCCAGAACTGAGAGACCTTAGTTATGAAGAACGCCTGAAAGAATGTGGTTTAACAACTCTAGAGACAAGGAGGTTAAGAGAAGATCAGATTGAAGTTTTAAGGTATTGAAAGGTTATGAAAATATTGATAGAAATATGTTTTTCTCACTCAAGAAAAATAGCAGAATTATAGGACATGATGTAACATTCGTAAATGATCAGTGTAGATTGGATATCAGGAAGTACTCGTTCTCACAGAGGACAATAAATGAAGGGAACAAATTGTCTACGGATTGTATAACAACTAGCATGACCTCGTTTTTTGGGAATCCATGTTGAGATGAATTTAATAAGTTATGCCTAACAAGGAAGTCCACCATATGATCTTTAATTAACCTTTCTAGTAATTTACAAGTCACTGACGTTAAACTCACTGGTCTGTAATTCTCTGACTTATTTCTCGAACCCTTTTCAAATAACGGTATGTTTGCTTCTTTCCGTTCAAAAGGAACAACTCCCTCTTTTAATGACATAATTAGCTAATTAACTACTACTGAACACCTGAAAAAGTTAGTTGGCGGTTTTGCTAGGACACACCTTTTACGGAGAATCAGTTTCGCCGATTTGCTCTACAAAAACCTAACATCAACAAGTATGATGCTATATCACAAAGAAGCCGCGCTTATTGCGACGACATTTTTTTTGCGATTTTGTGGAGAGCGTAAAACACATGAACTTCAGTTTCTCGCGAGACTATCCAGTTATACAGTATATGTTCTAGTTACGGTCTATCGTCGTCATGGTATGTCGTCGACGTTTTATTACAGAACCGGTGATTACGTTACTCCTGATTACAGGTCCGTTCATTACGTTACTCCTGATTACAGGTATGTTGATAACGTTACTCCAGGTTACATGTCCGTTGATTACATTACTCCAGGTTATAGGTCCGTTGGTTACGTTTCTCTTAGTTACACGTCATGTCCATTGATTACGTACCTAGTCTCTGATAAAATGTGCAGCCATTTTCATCAAGTTGTATGTTATATGCACGCACACACTGTTATCTGCATATATGCAGCCTGATTAAACGCCAACAGTGTAAACATGTTTTTCAAGTGTGGTCAGTATACAGGCCAAGGTGCATATATTAGCGATATCTGTATGATAGCATGGGTAATCGCACACAACTTAAACACGTGCGGTCGTTACTCCATAGCGGGGAATTATAAAGATAAGTGCACAATAGTGGCTGGTTAGAGAAGTCAACGTGTGGCTATGTCAATAAATGATACATTTATATACGTGGAGTCCGGAACGGATTATAACGACTAAGGCGCAACGTCAAGGTAGGTGGTCTGGCGACATTAAAGTCAAATGATGCGTTTTAGTGTTATTTACTGCATGCATGACCTTCTTGTAGTCAGACGTGACAGGGTGATATCTGACCCTCGTATGTCTGATCAGGCTAGATGAGTCAGAATCTGTAAATGGGTCATGTCATATCATGTACGTATGACTCCTGATAATCATATATAACGCATGCTCGCACATATGGCATCCCATGTAATCTGGATACACACAAATCAGTAACATGCGCACAATGATCCGAATTCACACAGGATCGACCGAACCACGACAAAATAGAAACATGACCCCATTTAGTAACGGGGAATGTATAAGTAAGTAAAGGGAAATGTATCATAATGGGAGATTTTAACCACGGTCACATACAATGGACATCTCTAGAGAATACAAGGGTGAGGACCAATAATTTAATCATCAAAGTAAATCACAAAATAAAAATAAAAAGAAATACAGGAGAAACTTCCACAAAGGTAAATATAAAGATATGCGAACATTCTTAGCAAAGCTAGATCAGAATAACATGCTGAGGAATAAGACAGCAATTGAATGGACGCCATAATCTTCTGGCCAATGAATGGCTTTCGCGCAATCCACATCGACAATGGAGCTGGCACTCCGGTCATGATGTTCCGCAAATGGACTCATGTCCATTTGTGTCCTTGTCCGTGTGTTGTTCGCTTGTGTTGTGTTTAACTCAAGTCAGCTCTTTCGATAATCTGTTTATCTATGATCATGCTGGCATGGGCACAGCCAGGTCAGTTGTTGCTGCTCGGTCATCCCTCTTCACCTCGTCACTCCCCCGTTTGGTGGACCCAGAGCTCCTCTTCCAGCGTCTAATTGTCGCAGCAAGATCGTCTGATCACACGGAGACAATGTTCTGCTTTTAGCTGTGTAGCCACCCACTGTAGCCACCCACTGTAGCCACCCACTGTAGCCACCCACTGGCTCTGTTTGACGATTCACTCTTGCTGCGAGAACCCCAGAAATATGTACTTGCTGAAGCCTTCTGGTATAGGTTAACACCCGAAATTGCAGGGCCAATCGGTGAGGTTCAGTATGTGTTGGATGGTTGGGCTTTCACAGATGAAATGAGGATGATGGCAAAGGAGGGAATTTCAGCAACATGTTGAGCGCATACTTGCAGCATAGTGGATGTCAGACCAAACATGCCCATAGTGATGCAGACCTGCTGCTTGTGCAGACAGCAGGACAGTAACGACCGAGAACACTGTTCTAGTGGA
Source organism: Lamellibrachia columna (assembly GCA_963662155.1). Classification (NCBI taxonomy): domain Eukaryota; kingdom Metazoa; phylum Annelida; class Polychaeta; order Sabellida; family Siboglinidae; genus Lamellibrachia; species Lamellibrachia columna. The sequence continues at coordinate 3,304,976 of OY759272.1, forward strand.
GGATGACACAGATCTGATTGTCCTCTTGTTGTGCTTTTATGCTGATCTAAATTAAATGCCCATGACTTGTTCATACACAGTGAGGCAACATCAACCACAAAGAAGAAACGCGCGTGTGTGTGTGCGTGCGTGCGTGCGTGCGTGCGTGTAAGACAATATCATTTTCATCTATGCTGTATTATGATGTGACACCACGTCCCGTTTATACGGCCACGGAAAAAGAACATCACTGAAGAAACGTGGCTCCAGCCAGCATTTCCAGAAACAAGCTGAACAGTTTGGGAAGCAAGATGCTTCAACAGAGCAGGTTGTAGCGACAAGAGATATATGTATATATATATATATATATATATATATATATATATATATATATATATATATATATATATATATATATATATATATATATATATATATATATATATATATGTGTGTAAGCCACTTAAGACCAGGAGATTTGGGGTGGAAGAAGAGCGACGGTGATCATGTTCCCGTGATGACAGACCTGCCTCCAGCATCTGATGCCCTGTTGCAATTAATCCGATGTAACTGCTCCACAGATTGCAGTACAGCAAGGTGCACGTGCTACGATAACAAGTGTGTGTGTGTTCTCCTGCATGTGGTCAATGTCGGGTCTCAGTGTGTTCAAACTCAGTCTTGGGTGACGCCAGTGATGATCAGGAGGACGATGAGTAGTCGTGCGTTTGTTGATGGAGAGACAAAATCAAAACTAATCTTGATAACATTGTGGTGGTTATAATTCATGATTTCATGATATACAGATGCTGGTTCTGGTTTCAACAAAGACATGCAGTCAGAATTGTTGTGAATGTTTCAGTAATTATCATAATATGTAGTGTGGTGTGTTTACACAGGTCTGTGTGATGTGCCTAGTGCTGTAGTGTAGTGTATGTAGTGAATATATATATATATATATATATATATATATATATATATATATATATATATATATATATATATATATATGCTATTGGAGTGGCCCATATGTCTATAAAAGTGCTCTCGCACTGCTTCAGGCATTTCAAGCGCTGCGTAAATAGTAGTCTCTTCTTTGAGGCTGTCCGTAGTTCTCGTTTTTCCACATTCGCATCTTCGCACATCTTTCTTGTGGAGTGCCAACCTCGTACGTGGAATTGGGACTGTTCAGTGTTGGGAAACACGTTGGGGTTGCATTCCAGAATCCCAACATCCTTTCGTTCCTGAGGATCCGTTAGTATTACTGCAACACAATCTCTTGATATCAGGACTGGAACCAGATTCCTTTGCCTGTCTGGTAGGCAGTCATCATAGAGTTCCTTCTCAAATTATTCCATTTGCTCGATTCGGCTCTCGTCAATCCACCTTCCTCCGACGGCATCCGACCAGTTCTTCATATTGCTGGGCTGGGCTCTCCACCCTTACGAGCATTGGTATGCGTTAGTCTGCTGCAGATGGCATCTCTCCCGATTGATTACCCGGTACTGATCTGACAACTCTTTGATTCTCCGGTCAGTGTGTGCTTTGAAATTTCGCACTTGCTTCTAATCTGCCCTTTGTTCTGGCATCCTTAATCGTTCTTGTCGACTTCTGTTGATCGCATACACGTCGTCTGCAAATATAGTGTCTTGGTTCAGGTCGAGATAGTGAATGAATTGCTGTACTTCTGCTGTCTTGTTATCATCTCCTGGACTCAAATGGCTTGCCATAACAATGGTGGCTGAATTTGTCAGAAGGTAATAGAGACCGTTCTTTACCCCGTGTTTCAAAGTACTCGTGCCATCTGCGGTCGTCACTTTCTCTATGGCTGCCTCAAGAACACCGAAGTTCGTCCTGATAAACATATCGTCAGCTGAGATATTTGCCGTAGTGTTTTCTTCCGAGAATGCAGCAACCTCATTTCCGTTGTGGTAGACTTTTTGATCTCCATCAGCTTATCGACCTTCCCTCGATTTCGCTGAAATCGCCTCCTGCCAACCAGGACAATTGTGGAATCAGAGGGGCGCACTTTCCCAATCTCATTATTGTAGAATGTTGCCAAGATTTCTGCGGTAGCGTGTCATCTGAAGTATTAGGTCTGCATATCTATGTTTGTGGAAATGCTTTTTGCTGTAGAAGCCTTTACAATTGGATCAGCAGCACATATCATGTGAACCTTTCCTTTCCCTTTGGTATGCCGGTACAGGCTGTGTAGCCTGGGACATGTTTTCTGTTAATATGCATTTTGTTCTGAGCTCTGCAAATGTGTGTCTTCGCTCTACTGACGTTGTGGAAGGTTCCAATGCTTCTGTGACGTATGGCTCAGCTTTATGCACTGTAAGCATGTGTGGCGATAGACGTGACTGCCACACTTTACAAAAGGGGCATTGGCGTTGAGGTTTCACATATTTGACATCTGCTGTAGTGTATAGTATGTAGTGAATATATGAATATACTAAATATACTAAATATACTAAATATATATAAATATATACTAAATATATATATATACTATATACTAAATATATATAAATATACTAAAATATGACACTTGAGGATGAAGAGGGGCGCAGATTGTGATGAGTGAAGACATATTGACAAAGAGAACATGGAAAACAGAATAGGGCGGTAGAAGGAGAAGAGGAAGACCGACATTAAGACGGAGGGACAGTGTATATATATATATATATTTATATATATATATATATATATGCTATTGTAGTGGCCCATATGTCTATAAAAGTGCTCTCGCTCTGCTTCAGGCATTTCAAGCGCTGCGAAAATATTAGTCTCTGCTTTGAGAACTTGCTGATTTACGTATGTTAATTGGACATGTGTGATTACTTAACCCATTGGTTTTGATCGGGTTCTCCGGGATTGCGGCGCAATGGTTTGTTTTCTTATTGCATGATAGTATGTTAGGCAGTACAACTTGATGTGCACAATGCAACCTCAATGACCGGTTGTCTGAAAGAAGATTGCGAGAAAATGCATGCTTTTCTTGTCATAGTTTTGTGTAAATAACTTATATGCATCCTTATTTATACTTGTAAAAACAGATGACAATTAGCAAGACAGAAACAATATTTGTGATACATCTTTATTGAACGTGTCTGCATATGCACAGTGTATCCGCCTTTCTTCTTGAATGTCCATCCTCAGATGCTGAAAATAATATCTCCACTTTAGAAACGTTTATTGCGACATCCAGTTTGGTAGAAAATATATGTTCATGACACAAAACATTTTTAGGAAACTGGTGATTAACTTTCATATGGCCTGCTGATGCACTATTATCGGAGTCGTCTCGCTGCGAGCGTCATCTCGACTGGCGTCTTATGATGTTCGTCCTAAGGAAGTTGCCTTGCATTGAACGGATCATTTAAATTACACAAATAACGCATGTCTTATTATTCTAGTTTGACGAATGTTGAAAAAAACGTAAATAGGTAATTATTCTGTCCCAGCCATTATTTTGATGGTAATGATAGAACAATTATTTTCAAGACTTTCTGGACGACTGATAGAATGTGGTTTAACAACCATAGAGACAAGGCTGTTAAGAGGAGATCAAATTGAAGTTTTTAAGATATTGAATGGGTATGAAAATATTGATAGAAATATAATAACATTAGTAAAGGATCAGTGTAGATTGGATATCAGGAAGTACTCGTAAAATAATTGTAACTGTTTCAAAAATAAAATTCACATTGAAATATGTCTCGGAAATATCCCAGTGTCCGCCCTTCAGTTTCCACAGACCTTCTCCAAGTGGGGGGTCTTCCTCTCTTCCTTTCCCTTGTGGTTCCATTTTAGAGCATGGCGTACCACGCTGGACGACGGTTTTCACAGGGTGTGGCCGAGCCAATCCCACTTTCTTTTCTTGATCTGGGCTTCTGCTTGTGCTTGTCCTGTTCTTCTCCGGATTTTTCTTCGTTTGTGATTTTGTCCTGCCATTTGATGTGAAGGATGGCCCTCAAGCATATGTTAATGAAAGTCTGTACTTTGTGTGTTAAGGCCTTTGTTATGCGCCAGGTTTCACATGCTTAAAGAAGGACTGACTTTACATTGGTGTTAAAATCCGAAGCTTGGTCTTGACGGAGATGACCTGTGATGTCCAAATGGGTCTCAGGGTCTTAAATGCTGCTGTGGCTTTCCCCATCCTGCTTCTGATGGCTCGGCCTGTGCACCGTCTCTGCTCACAGCACTTCCCAGGTATGTGAACTGTTCCATGTCCTCTATGTCTTCACCCGTCAACTGGATGCTATTCTTGTTCACGTGATTTGCTTTCATAGTCATGTTTTTTTTTGCTGACCTTCAGACCCAATTTTGTAGCAGACTCGTACAGTGATGTCACCTTGTCCTGCATGTTGTCATGACGATGTGAAAATAATGCGACGTCATCTGCAAAGTCAATATCCTCTAGCTTTTTGGAGAGTGTCCACTGGATTCCCCGCCAGCAGGAACAGGAATGGAGACACCAGACATTCTTGGTGGACCCTGATAATATGAAGAAGAGTTCAGTCAAGGAGCCATTGTGGACAACCTGGCAAGTGGATGGTTCATATGTTGAACGGATCAGTCTGATGATCTTTTCCGGGATACCGTAATGTGCAAGTAATTTCCAAAGGGCAGTATGATCGACGTTATTGAAAGCTTTTTCGAAGTCTACGAAAGTGATGTCCAGAGGAAAATTCCATTCCAGGGACTGTTTAATGATCACTCTTAGAGTAGCTATATGGTCCGTGCATGGCCTCTCGTTCCGAAAACCAGCCTGTTCCTCCCGCAATAGTCTGTCAATCTTTGTTTTCATTCTTTACAGCAGAATCCTATTGAAAACTTGTCCTGGTATTGACAGTAACGTGATGCCTCTCCAGTTTTTGCAATCTTTCAAATTGCCTTTCTTGGGGACCTTGAACATGTGGCCATGTCTCTGTCTTGGGGAATCTCTTCTTCAACCCAGATCTTCCCGAAGAGCGGGTAAAGACAGTCCACTGATGTCCCTGTATCAGCCTTTATTTCTTCTGGTGGAATCCCATCTGGACCCGGTGCTTTCCCGTTCTTCAACTGCAGCATTGCTTTCCTGATTTCCTGTTGTGACCGTCTGTCAGTGTTGATGCGAAGTGGTGTTTCAGCCGGAGGTATATCTGGAGGTATAACTGGAGGCTCATCAGGTGAAGGTCGGTTTAGTAGTTCTTCGAAATACTCTTTCCTTTTGTTGATTTGGTCTGCTTGGTTTGTCAATGTCTGTCCAGTTTTGTCTATAACCTGTTGTTCATCTTTAAGACGTATACCCGCTACCGTCCGTGTAATGTCATACAATTCTTTCAGATTTCTTTGTCCGGCGGCTTCTTCTGCTTGATCGGCCAGTCTCTCTATAAAGTCTTTCTTGTCACATTTTACACTTCGTTTTACCTCCTGGTTGGCTTCTGTATATAGGCGGTGTGCTTCTGTCTTGGTTGCTCTTGTTTTGCTGTTGTTTATTTTTGCTTTTCTCTTTTCTCTTTTCACTTCCTTTCTGCTACCCCCTCCAAGATTTAAATTCATTGTTTTATTTTATTCGTCTCCTAGTTATAAGAAATGAAAAAAAATATTTGGCATGGTTTATGTTTATTAAATTATTATTTATCTAATTTAAAGCAGTGTCTGTTTCAGTTTTTATGCAAGAAAACATTGCTTTATTTAGCATACAATTGATTAATAATTTTTTGTGGGGCCAGTTCAGACTCACCTGGGCCGGTTCAAAATAGAACTTGGGGGACACCATATGCGATGATGTATCATGTATGCGAACGGACTGAGTTTTTGTATGATGTAAACCATTTTAGTGCATGATGGGCCACACCCACATCCTGTGACAGCCTACGCAACAGTACTTTGTGGTCGACAGTGTCAAACGCAGCCGATACGTCAAGCAGCACAAGAATAGTGACTTTTTGAGTATACATTGCTTTCAGGGTTCGAGAAATAAGTCAGAAAATTACAGACCAGTGAGTTTAACGTCAATGATTTGTAAATTATTAGAAAGGTTAACTAAAGACCATATGGTGGACTTCCTCGTTAAGCATAAATTATTAAATTCATCTCAACATGGATTCCTTAAAGTGAGGTCATGCTTAACAAATATGTTATGTTTTTTGGAAGAAATCACTAAGTGGATAGACGTGGGATCGCCAGTAGATATTATCTACTTAGATTTTCAGAAAGCTTTTGACAAAGTGCCACATCAAAGATTACTACTTAAATTAAAAGCCCATGGTATCGGGGATAGCATAACTGACTGGACAGAACAATGGCTGACTGGCAGAAGACAACGAGTTGTAGTGGATGGAGAAGTTTCAAATTGGAAATCGGTTTTGAGTGGGGTACCTCAAGGATCAGTATTAGGACCTATATTATTCTTAATATATATCAATGACTTGGAAGACGGTATAACAAGTAACGTACTGAAATTTGCAGATGAAACAAAACTGTTTAGAAAGGTTAATACTGATGGTGATAAACAACATTTACAAAACGATCTAGACAGATTAGTGAAATGGTCTGAGAAATGGCAGATGTTGTTCAATTTTGGGAAATGTAAATGCCTACATACAGGACATGGGAACTTGGATGTAAACTATAAAATGGGAGATACTGTTCTGGGTACTACTGTGAAAGAAAAGGACTTAGGAGTTACAATAAGCGCTGATATGAAAGTTTCAGAGCAGTGTGGTATTGCAGCTTCAAAGGGTAATCAAATTATTGGATTGATTAGAAGAAACATAACATACAAGCGAAAAAAGTTAATTATACCTCTTTATAAAGCAAACGTTAGACCTCATTTAGAATACTGTATACAAGCATGGAGACCATATCGTAAGAAGGATATAGATACGCTTGAACGCATACAAAGGAGAGCAATTAAAATGATTTCAGAACTGAGAGACCTTAGTTATGAAGAACGCCTGAAGGAATGTGGTTTAACAACTCTAGAGACAAGGAGGTTAAGAGGAGATCAGATTGAAGTTTTTATGATATTGAATGGGTATGACAATATTGATAGAAATATGTTTTTCTCACTCAAGAAGGATAGCAGAACTAGAGGACATGAGGTAAAATTAGTAAAGGATCAATGTAGATTGGACATCAGGAAGCACTCGTTTTCACAGAGGACAATAAATGAATGGAACAAATTGTCTGCAGATTGTGTAACTGCTAGCAGCGTGAATATGTTTAAAAACAAGGTTGACACATATCTCAGGAGGGCGGGTTATAAGTAGATGAACATTGTTGGACTCTCGATAAGCCAATGGCTTCCTTGTCCACTTGCCATCTGGGCTTTTGGCTTGGATGGCAAATCTTGTTAAATCTGGTTAAATCTTTCAAAATGTCGTTTTGCACGCATAATATCATATCAACGCTGTGATTAGGTTTGTATGCACTCTGATAGGGCTCGCTGAGATTGTTCTCTCACATGTGAGCTGACAGCCTCGCTGTGATTAGGTTTGTCTGCACTCTGATAGGGCTCGCTGAGATTGTTCTCTCACATGTGAGCCGACAGCCTCGCTGTGATTAGGTTTGTCTGCACTCTGATAGGGCTCGCTGAGATTGTTCTCTCACATGTGAGCCGACAGCCTCGCTGTGATTAGGTTTGTCTGCACTCTGATAGGGCTCGCTGAGATTGTTCTCTCACATGTGAGCCGACAGCCTCGCTGTGATTAGGTTTGTCTGCACTCTGATAGGGCTCGCTGAGATTGTTCTCTCACATGTGAGCCGACAGTCTCGCTGTGATTAGGTTTGTCTGCACTCTGATAGGGCTCGCTGAGATTGTTCTCTCACATGTGAGTCGACAGTCTCGCTGTGATTAGGTTTGTATGCACTCTGATAGGGTTCGCTGAGATTGTGCTCTCACATGTGAGTCGACAGTCTCGCTGTGATTAGGTTTGTCTGCACTCTGATAGGGCTCGCTGAGATTGTGCTCTGACATGTGAGCCGACAGCCTCTCTGCTACAATACGTTCTATTATCTTAGAAAAATAGGGCTGATTCGACACGGGTCTATAGTTATTGACAACCGATTTGTAGTATCTGACGAATAACGTTAAAGCGCAAAGGAAAGCATGGTTTTCGGCTTATGCACCTATATGGGTTACTAAAACATAACCATTTGTAACTACAATTAAGACTATCACGCCAGTGGATTACTAGGAAAACCTTGTTGAACACACAACAACTTAATTTCGTAGGCCGCGCTATACTGTTGGATAACCCTATTTGGCAAGTGTGGTATTCTGGCAATGTTTGCTCGCCAAATGAAAATATATTTATACGCACTTATTCCTATACATGCCAGTAGAATAAGGCCATGCCATTTGCATACAAACTCAACTTATGATGTAACACATGTTGGCCTTTGTTTACTAAACTAGTCCTCCTTCTGGCAAAATAACATGTTTATTTGAGACTGCTTTGGTTCTGAGTGTGGCTGCCTCCCGTAATACGTAATTTGTAGTCTAAATTACCCCGATTTCATAGAGCTGCGCATTCGCTCATCGGTCGCTCTCGTTAACATGTCAGCCCTCGGTCATTCGGAAAAATTACCGGAATCTCCCACTTTTAAAACACATTCTGAGTAAACCACGCTACTTCCGCAAATAAGCTTTTTCCTCGTTTCGTTTCATATTCATTTCGCAAACAAATCGACCCTCTAATTATCCACTACGACGTTCCAGCTCGTTTTTTCAAATGTATTATTTAATGTTGATGAAATTCGGCGAATAAATACAAAAGTGTCTATGTGTCTATATGTATATGTGTCTATATGCTACAGCATTAAGGCTGCTCACACTTTCGCAAGTTACCCGACCTAACGATCAATGCAAAACATATTTTGGTGATTTTAGCCAAAGTGCCCATTCTTTTATTATTAATCAGCATATGTAAACATATATTCAATTAAACTGAAACTCTCATGGCCCTACCAGTGTCACTCGAATCGAATTTCCGCCACCAAAGTTCGATATTTCTTAATCCATTATGTTATATCAGGTTATATGTCCGTTCCCGTGCTAAGGTTGGCCTGTTCACTGTTGGACAATCGTCATCATTAGTTCGGCAAACTTGTCCTTGTCGACATCGAGCACGAGCCTGACGTTGGCGTCCTTGCACAGCTCGCACCGCCAGTCCACCACCATCTGCCCTCGTGTGACGGCACCGACCAGCTCGACCATGCAGTAAGCCATTCTAAAACACACACAAGAAGTAACCAGGTTTAACCATGTTTAACCATATTTAACCAGATATTTAACAATATTTAAAATATGTAAATATATTTAACAATACTTAACAATATTTTACAATATTTTACACTATTTAGAAATATTTAACAGTATCTAACAAAACTTATACAAATAAAAAAATCAACAGTGGAGTCTTGTTCAAAACGTTCCCAAACACATTTTGTTACCCCGCCTACTTAGCGTCCATCACATATAATAGAAATATATAGCAGGGTCTTGTAGCAATACCTTGTTTCCTTTATGACCGACTTTTCTACGGCAACGGCAGTCAAAATCTGGTCTGCAATTGTCTGCCATAGTTCTGTGGTGTTTATTTTTCCTCGCCGTGCCCTCGCATTCCCTTCCGCATCTCTTACGAAACGGGCCATTGCAGAGTCGGTATTCGTGAAGCGCTCATAAAAGTCCTACAGAACGTAACATAAAGTCATTGTGACATATATGTCATGATTTACTTACAAAGCCCACCAAAATGTGTTGAATTGAACAGTATTATACATTCGATACATACGCATATGTGCAATTAGTTATTATTAGAACTGCGCGTTTGTGTTATGCATTAGTGTCGCATGTTTGTAAGATCATCTCGTCATTAGCATTTTTCTATCATAGACTTCCGCAACTTCCAAGCAATCGCGGACATTGAGTAACTATATTTTGAATATATATGGAAAGAACCGATGATGCTCTGCAGACCTGACAGCTACAAGCAGCGGCGTATTTAGGATATCGGAAGGGAGCAAAAATGAGGCAAGCTTAGTCACCCATTCATTTTCCGTGCTATCATATAGTGGCTTTACTGGTTATTCACCAAGAAACCATACCCCAAAGCACGTATGAGTTCCCAGTGCCCCTAATATGCCACTAGCTACAAATCACAATCCCAGTGGTGTAGTCGGGTGGGGGCACGTGGCTTGGATTTTTTTCGTATGTAACTTTTTGCGCCACTACATGATAGCACGGTAAACTGATAATTAGCAAAGCTTGGCCCATCCCTTTGGCCTCTAATGAAGTGTACACAGTCCATACTGTTATGGAACATTTTATGCATTCCGTAATCACCATAAATGGAACATATAACCATGGCAGGAATTAGTTCAAAACATATATGTTTCTTAAATAGAAGGAAGCAGGAGATGCAATAAATTGACACAACATAAGGTATCCTTCCCAATGCAGGATACTAGGAACCTCTGCGTCCACCTACCGGTTTAAAGGCGCACTCCATGCACAACTCCCAGGTGACCAACGTTGGTACTCGACCGAGGTCCTTCAGTACGACACTGGCCGCCTCTGGGTCTGCGTAGAAGTTAAACTCAGCACTAACGTTGATGTTCCCTTTGCCTGAAACGAATGGTTTGCCAGAACTAGCTAAACTGAACCACAGTTATGAATTATTGGGTTATAGGTTGTCATTCTTAGCGGGAATATGTTGAAGCGGTTTTTAACTCTGGTGCAGCGAATTTTAGGACAAAGCGTGCAATTTTGATTAGAATAAGTAATACTATATATATATATATATATACATATATATATATATATATATATATATATATATATATATATATATATATATATATATATATATATATATATATATATATATGTCTATATTCTACATATATATATATATATATATATATATATATATATATATATATATATATATATATATATATATATATGTTCCCTCGCATCTCCGGCAGTTTCGCATGTATGGGGCTGAAATTGTGTGAAATTTCCGGGGGTGGGGTATTACGTCGAAAGAAATAATGCGGACGTTTGGCGTAAATTGCGTAAATCAGAACAATGGTTATCTGTCTTATGTAAAAAACGCATTCAATATACAACCTCCATTGCCCAATTAAGAGCGTAAAGATTAAAGGCAACTGTACAAAAAAAACCTGATTGGCCAATGGCAAAAAATGCATGTCAGAAGAAAAACCAACTTTAATTGAAAGCTCCGAATCTCGATACAAAACGTACAAAAACAAACTAATTTATCTATTAAGATCTGCCAGAAAGGTGTATTACAGTAAACTGCTACCAGAAAGAGAGGAGCCATTAAAGAAACATGGGCAATATTGAACACTGTCATTCGTAGACAACGCCCAACAATCAAGTGTCCTACCAATATATGTGGAGATAGAAACATATCCACCGATTAAGGTATGGTAAATGAATTCAATAAGTTTTTTTTACAAAAGTTGGTTCGAATTTAGCAAAAAACATTGCAAATCCTTATTTATGATTATTTACGAGACAGGACTGGAAACTGTCTATATTTAAAACCCGTTGATGAGCAAGCGGTTGCTAACACTGTAAAGGCGTGTACCCGAAAGTTGGATATGATTGGATAAACAGTTACCTCACTACCACGAAGCAATTTGTCGAAATCAATGGGTGCGCATTGAAGCTGTTAAATTTAACCTCAATTATCCATTTTAGGTCCTATGTTATTTGTACTCTATATTAATGATATATGTAACGTATATAAACTTGCCCAACCTAGTCTCTTTGCGGATGACACAAACATATTTTGTGCCAGTAGTAATTTTAAAAACTACAAGCTATGTAAATTGAATACCTGCCAAAATGTATACATGATTTGCTCTGAACAAATTATAATTGAACCTGTCAAAACAAATTACAAATGTTATCCCGGAACCGTCCGCCTAATACTGAAATCAATCTCTTCATTAATAATCAACAAATAACCTGAGAACATAACCAAATTTCTGGGTGTGAATATTTATGACGCTCTGAACTGGAAATATCAAATACATACGATAAGATTAAAACTGTCGAAAGTTGCATCAGTAATTTACAAGGCATGTTGTCTCATTGAGAGAAATGGAATGGATGTGTTGTGCTGCTCTTTATTTCTACCACATTTAAACTATTGCTATAAAATATGTGGAACCACTTACACCACAAACATTAATAGCATTACTATAATACAGAAACGAATACTTTGCTTAGTATGTGGAGTAAAATGACATGCGAGCACACTCAACAATTAGGCGTTCTGACGTTTGTAAATGCTAGCAACTTGAATATTGGTTAGATATAGATAAACAAAAATGGCTGGATTCTCGATAAGCTAGTGGCTTCCTTGTCCACTTGTCATTTGGGGCTTTTGCTTTGGATGGCATTCTTGTTAAATCTCCATAGGACGAATGCCGGATACGGCCACCTAACAATGGTCAGTTGCAGTGCTACAATAACTGTTATTACAAACCAGCCTTATGTGAACGTACCATGGTAGTTGCCTCCCATAATGAAGCAGTCTTTGAGTTTACTGCCGAAGTCCGGGTCTAATCTTAGAGCCAGCGCGACATTTGTGAGCGGTCCCAGACATATGAGATTAATCTCTCCTGAAGCAGACGAAACAGCTGCGTTTAAGCTCTATCTACTACTATTCGTAACACCTTCACGGTGTGCCGGTATTTAGTAATGCAACATGTCTTCAGAATGTTCGATGGTATTAAAATAATCGACAACAATGATTCGTGTGGTTGGATCGCAATACGAGTTAGTGTAGCCCTGACTGTCAACTCGCACACGCACGTACACACGCACGTACACAGGTTATTCAAAACAATACGTTATACATACTACAGAAAAAGACGAGTAGAGGACAAACAATATACTAAGTGTAGTGTTAAACTAGGACAAACAATATACTAAGTGTAGTATTAAACTAGGACAAGCAATATAAAGGTAAAAGGTAAAGGTATGTTCTTATATAGCGCGGTATCCGGTCCATAGGACTGCTCAAAGCGCTTTACACTTCACCCCCTGGCAGACCTGTTCATTCCAAGGCCATCTCAACTTCTTTGGGAAGTATCTAATATACTAAGTGTAGTGTTAAACAAAACAGCATGTGCCACCCCTGACCCGTGGATGTTGGGAATATACACTGATGAAGATATTACCTTTTTTCAACCAATGTATCCTCCCCACTCATGGCATAGTACATCAATGCATACAGTTATCTGTCAATGTACATCAATGCATACAGTTCTCTGTCAATCTACTGTCAGGACCGTCCGTTGCACCAACAATGTTTGTAGGCCACGTCGAATATCCCAAGGATCTGTGTCACATTCTTTTTCTTTCTTGTTCTTAGTTATTCCTATGGAATTTCAAAACCCTTGTCGACTAGGCATCGTTTTCAGATCCCCCAGCCAACTTGAACATTGACACCACACATTCTGACCTCCCCGATATTTTAAGACATGCACCATCTTTTGTTAGCAGAACTAGTGTCCAGGTTATTCAAGGATGTGCTTCTAAATAACAGGCATCATCAGGCCAAATCACCAGACGTTTTACATACCTGAATATTGGTTGACGAGCCGTATGAGCGCGTTGACTCCGTGCTCACTCTGTACAAGGCTAAAGTCTGGCGGGTCCTGGTCGGGAACATCGCCAAAGCCGTCTTCGCCGTGATAGTCAGCGACACTCGGGTATTCTTTGTTAATGAGACTTGCCGCTGCTCCTTTGTATACTTCGATCTAAACAAATACACAATCACACAACATGCCCGTCCTCGGGGGTGGGGGTTCGAACCCTCGTTGAGAATTTTTTTAGTTGTAACACTTTAACTGTAACAATTAAAACACGTTTGGTATTTTTGGTAATAGTCAGGAATATGATTATTATACTAGTATCGTAACATACTTGGTAGAAACCAGTTAAATCACAAACCACCACTTTTTGGAAACCGTAGATGCACAATTTAAAAAACACATGTTGTACTCAACGGTATTATTTGTCCTTGACATAGCCTGTCTGAAGATGTCTGGCTGACGTGAGAGGAAGTGGTCTGACCAATGATTTCTGAGACCACTTAAGAAACTCTTTTGTGGAGGCCAAGCCGCGTGTGAATGATAATAATAATAATAAATAATAATAAAAGCATTTATACAGCGCCTGATCAATCAAGATTGCTCTAAGGTGCGTTACATACATGCAATCATAACATATTAAAATAGTATTAATTATATAGAAATAAATATATTAATTATATAAAACTTTATATATACACAATTATATTAATTATATTAAAAACAATACCAATAATAAATATTCAAACATATAGGCAAACTAATCCTACCACAAATAATATATAATAAAACATTAAATGTTTATTTGCAATAATAAAATAATAACAAATGTATATAAAAAAAATCACATCAACATAATAATATTATTATAAAAAAGCTACGGTAAAAAGATGTGTTTTTAAAAGTGTTTTATACTGCGACATTCCCTTCGCTGTCCTCGTTGAAAGAGGCAATCGATTCCGCAGAGTAAGTAAGTAAGTAAGTAAGTAACTTTATTTTTACAGCATAACATGTACAAACAACAAATATACAATATATCTGAATACTTTCAATATGTTACGATTCATGGTTGTCAGTATGAAGTCAGAAATTAAGCTTTATTGGTCAAAACTGTTCTTTTAGCTTAGCCCCATTATGTTCATATCACACTAAGTTGCTATGTAAATTTTATTCGCCGTGATTTCAAGATTAAAAACTTTAAACAGGTGGGCGTTTTGCCTCGCGGGTGGGGCGAAACGCCCATCAGGATGGGGCAAATCGCCTATGATAGGCATTTTGCACCTGGCTTTGGATTACATTTGATAAAGCAATGAAAAATCATTATTTACATATTTTAATGAATGTTTTATTGAAATACATGGTTATCATTGAAATATGAACAACGTAGAAAATATTGTTTAAACAAACTTATGACCACAATCCAATTTTAAGCCATCCATATACGTTGTTTGAAATTACATTCACTTGGAGGATATCACATGTATTACAATATAAACAAAATATAGAATACTGCTCAAAACAAACTGACCACCATAATCTTAGGCCATACCCACACAATGTATAACATTACATTAACTTGGAGAATGAGTAGAAATGCATGGATCCAAACATAATTTGACTTTGACTGAATAAAACAGAATTTGAAACAGTACAAGGAGTTTCATAATTTTTTTGCATGCTTAGCATCCAGGGTTAAAACATTGTACTCGATGAAGATACGTATCTTTTATCATCTGTGTTGTTCGAAATATTTGAAAAATTATGTTTAGGCAACTTAAGCAAAAAATATGTTATATGCCTGTCCTTTTAAAGAAGATTGTATTGTTTTGTTGTTCTAATACTTTTATCCAAATTCTTTTTGACAGCAAAATGTTTGAATGATTTGGGTAAGAAATTATGGTAAAAATCATACGTAAGATGTTCAATATATGTTCAGAAAAAGGATCAGTATGACTCCTATATCCTATAGTGTTAATTCTTTTTAAAGCATTTTGTAAAAACTTGTGTTTGTGTATTAAAGTATAATTTAGTGGTTTTAGTGCCTTATGTGGTATAAAATAGATCTAGCTGTTCTGGAGCTGATTATCTGCCAACATGGTTAATACTTCCATTGAAAATGTTTATGCTATTGTGTGTCTTGCAGTTGGTGCTTACACGGCCAAGAACACACACACACAAAATATTGTTGACATTCAAACATAATTTGCACATATAAGCACTTGGTCAATCGTATAATTAAAAAAATTTTTTTTACATTTTTAGTTAAATTTTCAATTTTGGAACCTGGATGGTAAACGGTGGTATCGTCAGTAGAGGAAAAATGAGAAGTAGAATTTACTATGTCATTAATATAAATTAGAAAAAGTCCAGGTCCCAATATGAACCCTTGGTGTATTTCATTCGTTATACTTTTCAAATGATGATTTGCATTTACGTATCTCACTATAGTGTTTACGATTAAGGAGGTAACTGGCAGATCATATATTACTTATTCCTCTGATTCCTTAGTGATTTAACTTATATAGCAACATTTCATGATTAATTGTATCAAACACCTTTGAAAAATCGAGCAACACGGCTATTGTAATATATTTGGTAGTTTTGTCAATTACATCTGCAATGTCTTTATGTAAATGCAATATTGGGTGCAAAGTGTAATGTATCGAACTAAATCTGTATTGGTGTTTAAATATAATACTGTATTTCTCTGAGCAAATTATTAATCTATTGCATACATTTTTACATTACTTTAGAAAATGTGGATAAAATACTTATTGGTAAGTAGCTATTAAATATTTTGCTACGTCCTGCTTTAAGGACCAGCGATCTCCTCGATTCTACTTTCGTTATTTTTCAACCTAGCTTACTGAAATCTTAGGATAACATTAGTTATACATAAAAACAATTTAACAGATTTATTAAAAAAAATTCCACCAGGTGGCAGTGGGTTCGCCCTGAACTTGAATTTTGGTTGATTCAACGTGATGGACATACCTTGAAAATGGGCTAACCAAATTCATTCAAACTTGGCACACCGATAGAATACATAAAATGGCAGATTATGACAGTCTTAGTTTTTTTTTACTTTCCAAAAAAATTATATGAATTTTTCAATCTTTGCTATCTTTTGAAATTCAACATTTCATCAAAGTCATGATATTACATGTAATCCAAATGCTGTATATAAAATCTAAGACTGGCATTGAAGTTTCTCAACATTCCAGTACAAAATTTCGTAGGCAAAAATAGAACTGCAGTGATGACAGTTCACACAAAGCTTCTACAGTTGATTGTCTTTCCAATGATATATACTGCTCATCATTTGGTTGTTTGAAAATGTATATAAAAATTAGACGAGACACCAAAAATATGTGACCATTATCACTACACAATGGTACTGCACGACTAAAACTACAAACTGTCTTTTTTCAGTTGATTGTCTTTCTAAAAGTTCAAAATTCAATTGAAGCCACACAACAATGGGGGTTTCAACACCATCACAGCTGCCAAACTGAATTCAAGCTAGAATTCACCAGCAGCATAGTCGCTGGCTGAAGCTTCGACTGCGGGAGTAATCCTGCGAGCCTGTCGAACAGTTTTTGTCGAAGCTTCAGCCTTCAGCACAGTGTTGGCCGCATCATCAAAGAGGCTGATCACCACCGTCATGTTGGCAGCAGTGACAGCCTTCACGTGCAGTAGTAGGACTTGTGCTGCAGGGGCTCCATGTCTATGAAGCGGCACAGCATCACAAGTCCCGCATGGTCCACACCCATGTCCATGGTTGCTGCCACAGCCTGGCGGATGACACCAAAAGGGACGTTACCGGCTTTCTCTTCGTCGATCCGGTCGGACGACAGCGTCGAGTTCAGCACTGCGCCACACAACAGGCACACAAGGCCGAGGCAACGATCGATGGCACGGATCTTCAGTGTCGGCTCTCGAGACACGCCAGGCCCTTCACCAGCGCTGACACCATGCTGCACGGAACAAATGATGTCTCGATGGGGCGTCGACGTCGCACAGCAGCACTGATGCGTTCACGCAGTGGCAGTCCCTGTCGGTATCCAAACTTTCGCTTGGTAGCCGAGATGGGGGTTGTGGCTGCAGATGTTGATGTCTGAGGGGGCTCCAGCTCAGAATCAACCTGCATGGAAAATTATTTGTTATTAGATTGTACATCTGACAATTAGCATAATATCAAAACTAACCAGGGCAGATGAGCTGGACAGTAATCATTGACATCAATCAAACAGGCACAGGTTTTGTTAGGCCAATTGTCATTGTCATTTGTGTAATATATGTCTCACATGACAATAGTATAACAGACAACATAGATAATAAGGTATATACCATAGTATAATAATATAGACATGAATGTCTGCAAATCTGAAAATGTAAACATACAGATATTACAGTGTCAGTGACAGTGTGACCTAATAAATTAGCCTAGTTTTATGGCTTCTTTGAATGTCGGTGCCTGGATGATATTCAGCCTTCAGGTATTCCAAATTGGCCAGACATTAGTTGCCAGAAAATAGTATGCATAATATCCTGATGCAAACAATGATAGCTTATACGTACGTCAAGTTCTGTCGACGAGGGCATCTGCTCAGTCTCAGTCTCAACCTGAACTGGGCCAGCACTGTGTCTAGCCACGGGTGCATCGGCACTCGTGTCAGCTTCACCGTCGCGTTTCTGACCGTGCCAAACTCAACTGTCGGCATCTAGACATCGGTTTCGTATCAAACTGCCGCTTGGCTTTCCCGTATCTTCCGGACATCTTCCGTAAAATACGGCCGCCAAAAGTGTCATATTTTTCGATCGCGGTTGCGTAAGATTATCATTCTAAGACAATGGGCCTGTTATAAATGTTCGTTTTTATTGCATTTGGAGAATTTATTCATATGTATAAAAATACAGATCGACAGTTAGATAATAATAATATATTAATATGACTAAAAAAGAAACTGACCAAAAAATAAATAAAAATCGGGAAAAAAAAGATTTTTTACGAGATCGTGTCCCCTTAACAAACATAATTATTTTGGCAATGTTTAGGTTATCAGGAACAACACATGTAACGAAGGATTGATTTATTATGTACTCAAGTGGGATTGTTATTTCCTCTAGGTCTGTTTTACAGATTGGCGGCAGCCATCGCAAATCGACGATCGCCATGCGTGACCATCTGCGAAGCTAGTGCCGATAATAAATACAAAGAGGCGGACCTCATTTGCCGATTCGGATGGTGTCGGTTGAGTAACTCCGCGAGCTAGTCCGGTGCCAGACCATTCGTCGCGGAATACACTGTGTAGGTTTGGCAACCAATCCAAACGTTGCAACACATGATAGATGTGTGGCAGGTCTCTGCATATGTCAGACCTAATACAGGTAGGCGTTTGCAGTCGGCTGTACAAATCACCACATTTCAATGTACTGCCCACTCTGAATCTGCACCACGTCTTACGTGAGCCACATTTGCCCGACGTTGTAAATTTTTGACTGTGCTAAAAGCGGAGAAGTCATCCGCATAGCTATATTATTTATTTATCTACCTGAAATAAGCAAACGTCGACTAGAGCAGCGTTATTAATGGATTCAGCATTTTAAGACAACGACCTCCAACTACTACGCTATGGCACCATCCGTCATTTATGGTTTGGGACTGTTTTCTTGTATATCCGTTATTCTTTGATACCATCGCAATATTTATGAAAATATCGCAATAGTGGTTACAATAGTTAAGCAACTACCACGACACTACCGTAATAGTAAACTATCCCCGATACTCAGCCCTAATATGCTCCGACCGTTGCCCGGGACCAAGACAGTCCACTACCACTAGATGTTCTACGGTCTATGTACGTACGTCCAGTCTTCCAACGAGTTTCAGTAGACGAAGAACATTCTTCGTCACTTGCTCAGTAGTGGTGTTACCGCGGACAGTGGTCACTGCAAGAAGTTCGATGTCCGACCGAGCGAGCATCATCATGATGGCCTGGGCGTCGTCCACTCCAGCGTCCGTGTCCACTACAAACAGCCGTTTACTGTTGGATGTCATCTCTGCGTCACCTGGACAAGAAAAACGTCAGTGTTTATTTGTTAGGACCATACACTATTAATCCCCAACTGTCTTCACGTAAGTGGTGGCGGCGGCTAACATCATGCATTAACGTACAGACAGCGAGTGAGAGGAGGCGGTTTTTTTTAACATTATACGTACTTGTCATTACTAGGCCACATACCCGACCACTTATCGGATTGATACAGCGACCTGCAGCAAGTAAGCGGTGTAGTTTTCACCTGTACGCTATGTGTTAAAGTAGGTCTCAAGTCTCAAGTCTCAAGTGGTTATACTCCAAACAGCCAAAACTTGGGCTAACGCAGGAGTTTGTGGTGGACTATGCGCATGCGCTGTGGGTGGTACATTCGACTAAAAGACTAGTATATTTAATGTTGCTGAAATGGTTTTTATCTGATAGTTTTATTTATTTTATGTATAGGATGTTAAACGAAAATTTTGAATAGGTTGGTTATGTGTATGGATACTGTCGCTGCCTTGCCACATGCACACATAGACAGTCTCCATACTCACACCATGGATAAGTTTACGCTGAGCACTGTGTTTTAATGGTGAAAGGGAGTTCCATAATAGCTTCTTGAAATGATTTTGGGTTTTTTATGTTGGTAATTTTTTGTGGAATCTTATTCCATATGCGAATGGCTCGGGGATAACATGAAAAGACCATTGTATTTATACGACACCTGGGGGCTATGTATTGTCCACGGGTCGAGAGCGGGTTAGTAGTCCTGGAGGGGTGGGGGGGGGGGGTGATCTCAATAATGTTATTTAGAATTTTGTAGGAGGTTGTGGCTTGTTTAATGATACGTCTTCGTTCGAGGGTTGGCCATCCAAGGGCAGTAATTAGATCTGCTGGATTTGTGTTTCGTCTGTAATCATTTTTAACAAATCTGACAGCAGAGTGTTGCACTCTTTCAAGGCTTTTAACTTGTGAAAATGTGTGGGGATTCCATATGGGTGAAGAGTACTCGAGTTTTGGCCGGATTAGCATGTTGTAGGCTGTTTGTTTAATTTCAGGTTTACATGGGCCAAGAGTTCGTTTAATCATGCCTAAAAATTTCGAAGATTTTGAAGTTATGTCAGTGACGTGATTTGTCCAGGCTAATTTGGAATCAAATTTTACTCCGATATGTGAGTGGCTGGATACGGTGGATAATGGCTGTCCAGAAAGCGAGTACTTGTATGGGCTGGGTTTAGTTTTGTTTGTTATTGGAAGGTGGACACATTTAGATACATTAAATTCCATTTGCCATTTGTCTGACCATGTTTGGAGTTGGCTTAGGTCAGTTTGGAGAATTTCGTGGTGGATTTTGGAAGAAATTTTACGATATATAATACTATCATATGCAAAAAGGCGTATAGAAGATTTGATATTCCCATTTATGTCATTTATGCAGAGTAAGAAGAGGACAGGTCCTAGAACTGAACCCTGTGGGACACCAGATGTGACATCTGTGTTGTCCGACAGGGCACCGTTAACTGAGACTCTCTGTTTGCGGTTGGATCGAAAAGATTTGAGCCAATTTTGAGTGTTTCCAGTGATTCCGTCGGAGGTAAATTTTTATAGAAGACGTAGGTGAGGCACTTTGTCGAAGGCTTTGGCAAAGTCAAAGCAGGATTGCGTCAATTTGGGTCTTGTTGTCCATAGCAGTCATCCAGTCGTGGACTGTCTCAATGAGTTGAGATTCACAAGACAGTCCCGACTGGAATCCGTTTTGGAAGTGGAGAATGATGTTATGCTTGTGCAGGTGTTTCCATATATTGCTTAGGATGATATGTTCCATTACTTTACAGAGGATGCAGATTAGTGATATGGGTCTGTAGTTACCAGGGTCAGATTTGTGGATCTTTTTATGTATAGGAGTGACTAATGATTGTAGCCAGTCGTTAGGAAGTTTACCTGTGTTGTATGATTGTGGGAAAATTTGGGTGATGATGGGAGCTATCTGCTTTGCAGTTTCTTTAAGGACTCTGGCTGGGAGTTCATCTGGGCCGGTAGCTTTGTTCTGGTTTAGATTTTCTAGCTGCTTTATTACGCCATCTATGCCAATTTCGAGAAGGGGATGTTGGGGTAAGTAGATGGAGCTATTTGGGGGTGGGGTGCTTTTCTTGGGTAAATACAGAGCTAAATTGGTTGTTTAGGGCATTTGCTTTATCACGATCATTTATTATTGGCTGGTCGTTTACTCGAAGTGTGGGAATGCCAATGTGTTCTCGTTTATTTGCCTTAATAAATGACCAGAATCGTTTTGGATTAGTTTTCAGGCTGTCTCCAATGTGGTTGTTAACATAGTCTTTGTAAGATTTTGCTAATGCTTTACTAGCTTGCTTTCGGAGTTCCTTAACTTTTTCCCAGTGACTGTTTAGTCCAGTTTTCTTTGCCTTTTTGTGGCTTTTGTTACGTCTTCTCTGCATTCTGATTAGTTCACGTGTTATCCAGGGGAGGTGGGTTTTAGCTTTTGTGTATCGTCTAGGTATGTTATTGTTAATCAAGGTAGTCAGCCGTTCGCGGAAAAAGGTCCAGTTTTGTCTATATCCTGTGAGTTGGGGTCCATGTCGAAGTACTCAAGCTTTAGTTTGTCTATGTCGTCTTTGAGTTTGTCCCAGTCTGCTGATTTGTAACTATAAACATTGTGGGGGGATTTCTTGATGCGAACTGGGTTTAAGTTGACACTGAAGGTCACTGATTCGTGATCGCTCATACCAGGAGTGGTATGGGTGTTGGTGATAATGGAGGGATTTGAGGTGAGTATGAGGTCAAGAATGTTACCAGAAGCGATACGTGTGGGGTCGTTTACCATGTTTTGCAGCCCAAAGTCGTTATTTATTTCTAGTAGTTTGTTATGCTTGCTAGCAGTGCTGTTATTAGTGGTCTGGTGATTTGTCCAGTTGATATCAGGGAGGTTAAAATCTCCAGCTATGACTACATTAGGGGGAGTTTTTTGTTATCTATATAGTTTAGTTAGGGAGTCATGGAGAGCTTCAAGGGAATGGAGGTGGTCATTTGGGGGTGGAAAATAAGATGCAAAGCGTATGCATTTGTTTCGTGCAATGTGAATGTTTTTCCAAATTATTTCACAATTTATTTCACAATTTTGGAGGGGTTCAGCTACAATGTTGTCATGGAAGGCTATAAGGACTCCACCGCCATGGACATTCCTGTCCTTTCTGATGGCCTCATAGTTGGGTGATAGGAAAGAAAATGTAGCATAGTTTGCATCTAATTTAGATTCAATTAGAAATATGATGTCTGTATGGGTTATTATATTGAATAGTTGCCTTTAGTTGGGTTGCTTTTTCTATGCTCTTAACGCTGTAGGTCACAAGACGTATATGCAAGCGGTGTATTCATCATGTCTTTATTAGTATAACATTACAAGGCAACCTATCAGTGACACTAAATCTAAAACGTAAGTTAATATACATAAGTGAAAATACTGATAATATTGGTAATTGTAAAAGTTACACCAGTAAATTACTGATAATATTGCTAATTTTAAATGACAAGGCGATGAAGGCACTATTAAAAATAATTGGCGGTTAGGAGTCAACCGTTCTACGTGGACATGTCGAGACACGGTCGAGTGGAGACAGCATCGGTAGGCAGCCCTTTAGTGGTGGGGCGCAACAACGTGACTGGTGCAGAGAGCGGGTATAAATAGGAGTGGTTTACTGTACCTTGTACTGTACTGTGTTAGCCGCAGGCGCCGCCGCCGCCGCCGCCGCCGCCGCCGCCGCCGCCGCCGCCGCCGTCGCGACTCCTTGATCAGTACTTTAGTCGCTAGCGCTCATGTCGCTCGTGTAGTACTACAGGGCACAGACCACAGTAGAGAATTGCATTGGTGGCCATGTTAACGTTTTGTCTGATTATAAGAAAACCTGACCATCAAAAATTCTTAAACTTTTTCACAGCAACTGCAATCGTCTCATTGACATACTGACCAAATTTTATCAAAATCACATACCTCCAGCTCTTTTAAAACGCCCCGACGTGCGATGCCCATCAATTTTGACAAAACCAGCCATGTATTCATGCGCCCACGTGGCCCTTAGCAGAAAAAATTCCCATAAATCCCTCCGCTTGTTAAACTCTAAAATAAATGCACCATTTCACAGCCAATAGCTTCTACAAATATACCTGTGAATATGCCTGCTCAGTTGCACTTATGTCCCATCATATGAATTGTTTAAATTCATATATCGCAAATTAATACGCCCTACATTCGAACAAACAGGAAGGTCAACTGTGGTCTTACCCCTACACTCGAAATGGGGCGCTGATGTCATGTGAGCGATATTACACCTCTTTCCCTATACTCTCACACTACGCATATTATCCGGGTTTTCCCCACCCACCCACCCACCAACTCCCTCCAACGTCCCTCTCTATCTTCTTGTTTGTCCTCCATTTCCTTGCCGTGCAATTCACAATGGATGGCACTTTCCCAACACTTTGTCTCTCCGAGTGACATGCTTGATACATCAATGTTACAATTTACCCGAGAAAATAGTACAACTTGCCGAAGCATCATCTCATTCACAAACACCAGTGATTACATAAAACATACCAAAAACACTGCTTAACGGCCTCGCAATGGCTAGTGCATAAAATTCATGAAGAATCGTGTGCACACAAGCCGCTGATGGTGTCGGGAATAGTGCGTTATTTTATAATGCATATAAAGTGTACTATTATCATGAAGAGGACGATGGCGTCTGGCCTACATATCGCGGTCCCCTCACCTGCGTTCACTCAGCAATAACACTACATATTATGTATTCCTACAGAGCGTGGTGAAACGTTCTAGTTGAAGTTGAAGTGAAGTTGATGTGAACATTGAACGTAGGGGCGATATTCTGCTTTTCAAATGGAATAACCGTCTTCACTATGGTTTGGGTTTCACATTGGTTTGCATTGGTCGGCATGACAACAGGGTAGGTTGGAGAGAACAAATCAGAAAGCGTTCTTCCTAACTAAGGTCTCTCAGTTCTGGAAACAGTTTAGTTGATCTCATCTTTATTCGTTCAAGCGTATCTCTACCTTTCTTACGATGTGGTCGCCAGGCTTGTATACAGAAGTATAATTAGTACTTTTTCCTTATATGTTATATTTCTCTTAATCAACACAATAATGTTATTACCCTTTGATGTTGCAGTACCACATTGTTCTGTTCTTTCATATTACCATTCATTGGTATGAATTACGATGTTCTTCAACCACAACTATTTTGATAAATTACTCAACGTACTTATACTCAAAAGCTGAGAATGTACTGAGAATGTACAGCACTCCGAAAATTCAAAAACCAGACAGCCCTCTCAGACCAATTGTGGATTATACAGGGTCAATTGGGTGCAATGTATCAAGATCATTGGCAGACCTACTAGCTCCGATTGTGGGTAAGACATCATACCACATAAAGAACTCGAAGCACTTAGCCAATAAAATGGCTTCAATCATGATCGAACAAGATGAGATATTCCTATCACATGACGTGGTGTCACCAACACCCCGATCAACGAGACACTGGAACACACCAAGAAACAACTAGAAGTTGAACCAAAACTGAAACTACGGACAAATCAAAATGCGGATGTCATAATTGAGCTGCTGAAGTTCATCGTCACAACTACATATTTTAGCTTCAGGGGCACCATTTAACAGCAGACGTTTTGCACATCAAGGGGAAGTCCGGTGTCACCTGTAATTGCAAATCTCTTCATGGAATGGCTGGAACAGCAAACTATTCTCACAACACCAATGACTTGCAAACCAAAACCATGGAAGAGATATGTGGATGTTGTGATGAGTGTAGTGAGGAAGGGATGTGAACAAGAATTGAAAGATCATCTCAACAGCATAGACACCACAGGCAGCATTAAGTTCACATATGAAGAAGAGAGCGATAACTCCCTGCCCTTCATGGACACACTTATGATACGAAAGGAAGATGGAACAGTGAAACTCCTAGTGAATCGGAGGAAGACGCATACACACAAATATCTTAAATTAACGTCTCACCATGGGCTACAACATAAACTGGGGGTCGTCACAACGTTACTGGATAGATGCAACAACATCGTATCATAGCCGGAAGACAGAGAGAAAGAGGTGGAGCGCATCACCGAAGCACTAAAAAGATGTGGTTACCAACGTTTGACCATAAATAATGTGAAAGAACGGCAATCTCAGAAGGGGAAAAGAAAAGAATGAAAAGAACGCAGAGAAATCCAAAGGTATTGTCACACTTCCGTATGTCAAAGGAGTAACGGAACCTATACAGCGGATTTTAAAACACCATGAGATCGCTACATCGGTTAGACTTCATCAAAACATCAGGAGAATACTAGTGCATCCAAACGACAATGTGGAAAATAGTAAAAAGACAGACTGTGTATACCAAATCCCTTGTAAGAGCTGTAACCACACATATATCGGCGAAACAGGGTGAACGTTTGAAACAAGACTATACGAATACAAGAAGGAGGTTGAAAACATCACAACCAGACGATTTACCAGGGAACAGAAGAGAGTGTCAACGGTGATAGAGCATAAATCTGCAATAACAGACCATGCAGACAGAAACAATTGCATCATAGACTGGGAGGGGACAAAAGTGATTGACAGAGAGTGTAACAGAAACGCAAGTTGGATCAAAGAGGCCGTATGGATCCGAAAGACAACTCCAGTCGTGAATCGAGACGAGAGGGATATAGATTGAGTCACGTATGGGACGACATGCTTGCCAAGACAACTGGCGAGCAGTGGAATAACTTTCCGTCCCATAATTCCTGATGAAGGTTGCCGATGGCCGTCGAAACATTGAGTAAGTAATCAAAATAGTTGGGTTGTAAGAAAATCGTTATTCACATAGATACCAACTTGACGAACATTTTCACGAATAACACTTATTGGTACTTTTAACTCTTTTCTTTTACGGTAGTACCTCGAACAATATTTCCCATTTCATGGTTTACATCCAAGTTCCCTTGTCCCGTGTGTAGGTACTAACATTTACCCAAATTGAATAACATCTTCCATTTCTGACAATTTAAGTAATTTGTCTAGATCGTAAATGTTGTGTATCATCATTACTACATCGCCGCACAGTGAATAACGAATTTCAACGAAAGGTGACGTCTGAATGACAAATCCTTCGTGTCAAGCTATTCATAAAGCGCCCGTACATGTTCTGTACGACGCATATAATGGCACATAGGCAACCACGTTGGTCAGAAACAATGTTATTTGTTATTACTGATTTTACGTCATCTTCGTTGCCGTCACTACAGATGAGTTATGCTCTCGTAACAACTGTGAAACTGAGCGCATCGTGTTGCATCAACAGTTAAAGGAATGAACAACTATTTTCATTGGTTATCCTATAAGCAGGTACTTACAATACAATACAATGCAATACAATAATACTTTATTCGTCCGACCAGTGCTGATCGACACTTACAACACGATAGATACAAAACCTTGAACATTAGGTCAAGAGTTGGCGCATCACACATATACAGTATCAATCACAGGTTATTTAATCACAGATTCTTGTTTAATTTAGGTTTAAGAAATGAAATGGCAGAGGGTAAGAATACTTGTAGCGGTTTATTTTGATGCTAAGGAGTAAAAATGAGCGGTGAATAAAATTCGACATGGAGGGGTGTTGGGAAATTGCAATAGTCAAGTCTGCTGCTAACAAGAGCGGTTGCAATAGTTTTAGCGTCAAAAAGTGACATATACCGGCGAATACGGCGAAGATCACGGATATGATAAAAACAGCAACCACACGTTTGAGAAAGTTCTTATCAAAGGTGACTCCTAAATTCCGCGCTGAGGCTGCTGGTGTGATATTTTGACTCAGGATAGGTGTCGGGAAAAAACAACAAGTCTGCCACACTGCTTTGGAGTACCAGTGATGAGAAATTCAGTTTTGTGTGCGTTTAACTTTAATTTGCTGTCAGTCATCCAGAGGAAGATTTCGTGGAGACAACCGCTAAGCTAATTTAGGGAACGATTTGTATCCGGGGTAACCAAAGAAATGTCGATTTGTGTGTCATCTGCGTAAAGGTGGTGATCCAAGTTATTATTTTGCATAACAGAGCTGAGTGGCGTAGTGTAAAGAGTGAACAGCAAAGGCCCGAGAACAGAACCCTGGGGGACACCACACGAAGTGGGGAGTGCAGCCGAGAAACAGTTTGCTATCTTTATGGTTTGGTGTTTATCAGTTGGGTATGATAAAAACAAGTTCAGAGCTGTGCCAGATATGCAATACCAAATGATAAGCGTTTAATAAGAGTATTGTGATCTATGGTATCAAAGGCGGCAGACAGATCAAGCAAGGTAAGTGCTGTTACTTTTCCTTTGTCAATGTTAGGGTAACGTAATTGTGTACTTTTAAGAGAGCAGTTTCTGTAGAATGAAACTGTTTGTAAGCTGAATGTGACACATTAGATAAGCAATTTGAGCTGATGTGAGACCTTAGTCGGCTTACTACGACTTTCTCCTGTATTTTGGAAATAAAGCTGAGATTGGAAACATATATATAACTGTTTAGATCTTCTTTAGGCAGAGATGTCTTCTTAAGAAGTGGGTTGACATAGACTTGTTTGAAATCATCCGGAAACAAGCAAGAACACAGTGATGCATTTATAATATCCGTTATCGGTTTGAGCAATGTATCAAGACAAGCTTTCAACAGTACGGTTGGTAGTGGATCAAAATCACAGGACTTATTTGGGGAGGACACTATTATTGTCTTCTCTTCATCAACTGTGGCAAGTTCAAACGGAGAGTCCACGTTTACAGTATTTAAAATATGACATGAGAATACAGAACGGATAAGACTGATTTTGTCCTTGAAATGACCAGAGAACGAGTCACATAGAGACTTGTTTGAAACATGATTAGGTAGAGATGGAGTAGGCTACCCGTGTAGAATTTTATTTATGCAGTTCCATAGCTGACGTAGATTGTCAGAGTTATTTGAGACCATATTTGTGTAATAATCCGATTTAGCTTTGGCCATTTGTTTGTTGCAGTAGTGACACTGTTTTGAATAACGCGACCTGCACAAAACCGATTTGCGCCATACGCGCTCAAGATAACGACGACGCCTTTTAGATTGTAGAATTTCGGGAGTCATCCATGGTGCTGGTGGCTTTTGTGACACACATTTAGATCTCACAGGTGCATGTTTGTTACGTAAAGCTTTGAGTACTTGATAGTACTGTCCACACGAAACTGTAGGTGCTTGGATATTGTAACAAGTTGAACGAGTTATGACGAGGTCGAGCTAGTGGCCATGTATGTGTGTCGAAAAGGTAACATGTTGTTTCAAATCAAAAGATAAAAGGATGTCATTAAAGGTAGTTGTTATTGCTGAACGTATGTCCAAATGATGATTAAAATCACCAAATATATAACATTCTGAATGCATAGTTGCCAAATTTTCCAGCAGATCCTGGAATTCATCAAAGAAATTGCCTGGTGATCTGGAGGGCGATAAATACAGACGAAATAAGCGGAGAAAGAAGAATCTTAAACATCAACACAAAGGATTCAAAACTAGAGTATTCAGGTTTCGACTGTAAATTAACTTTGAACTGTTGTCATACCAAAAAGCCAACATCACCACCTCGTCTAACTGAACGTGGTCGATGATGGAAGGTATAACCAGAAGGTGAAATGTCAGCAATGCAGGCAACTGTATCATATGGTCTGGTCTCTGTGACAGCAATAACTCCTATTGTTTTAGAAATCAATAAATCGGTAAGTGATGCTGTCTTATCCCGAATTGATCGAACGTTTGTGGTAGCCAACCGAATGTTACGCCTGACAACAGTCGCCCGCTAGCAGTAGAATTATTGATCATTTAAATGTAGGCGAAAAGCGGGCGATTGGCAGTAACTTAATTTGCGATTAAAACAAAGGTTAAGATATGTCAAGCTGTGTAGAAAGGACAAAGAATGTTGCTTTCTCGTGGGTTGTGGAAATGTTGAGATGACAGCCGACCGTTGGAGGGTTAGTGGCTTGCGCAGGGCAAACTCATCGCCTCTCGAAGCCACTGAACATTATAAAAATAAAATACACGATAGAAATAGTGGCGACATTGTCTTGATGACCGTCTATTGTCCTCAAATGGTGAAAAAAATTTCAATGATAGCAATATATAGATATAAAAAATGACGGTTTAACAACGACAATTAAAATAAACTGTAAAAACCGTTCATGCTCAGTATAGATCAACATCACTAAAACCGTATAGCTATAGGCACCGTAGTGGTGCGTGCAGAGTGACAAGACGTTGTGGCCGTAGCCATAGACATTTGAGAGATGTTAACCCCCAGGGCAACACTGGGTATAAAAGAACGTCTTGTTGAAATAACCTTATTAGTATAAAGTTTATAAGGGCCTACCCCTGCCTTTTAGTTTACTGAGAACCCAGCAGGCGCGAACAATATAGGGCGAGGTCGGTTCTATGAACCGAAACTATATTCTCGCCCAATCAATTGTAAACACTCACAAAGTTGATTCAGGGATAACAGTTGATAAAATCTTTGACAAAACAGTTGCTATAGTACATAACGATAAAAAAGACGTTACTCCCGCAAGTATAGCTTAGAAATGGCAAAAAGAAATTGTCTTAAAACAGACAACAACAAAAACCTCTACAACCTTCTGCGCCTCCTAGCGACCAAGCACTGCAACACTTTCCCTCGATACAAAGACTGGAACCAGTGTAACTGTCTACCAATAATACGACTAGCTCTATGCATGACTTTATTCACCCTCCCTTGATCATGTTTTGAAATATTCCCACCCCAAAAAGCTGCCGCCCCAAAAGAGATAGTACTGGAAATGACTGCATTATAAAACATCAGAAGAAGATCCGCACTGACTCAAAAATTCTTGAGCTTCCTGAGACAGTACATCCTTGAATTTACTGTTTTCATCATGCTCTCAGTTTTCTCATTCCATTTAATCTCTGATACCCAGGTATTTGTAAGTATCATCTCTCACCACATCGTCTCCCTTAATCCCTTAGTACAACAGGTCTAGGAGTTGTTTGCTTTCGCATGAAATCAATACATAATTATTTAGTCTTCGTTACATTTAACTGCACAAAATTGTCACCACACTACTGTACAAAGTCTCTCCACGATTACTCGAAGGTAGCCAGACTCATCATCATTGTTGACCATGCCAAAAATTACACTGTCATCAGCATATTTGACCAGTGGATAGACATTGTCAGTGTTGTGTGTGTACATGAAAAGTGCCAGAACTGTGCCTTGAAGCGCGCCAGTGTTCTCGCGGACGGTAGGAGGCCGGATGCGTTCGAGACTGACATAATGACATGTGATAGTTAAGTATCCAAAGATCCATAAAACATAAGAGGATGGCATATTCATGTCTAAAAGCTTTAGAGCAAGAATACGAGGCTGAATAGTATTCAAATCACTGGAGAAATAAATAAAAAACATAAGTCGAATCGTATTGCCTGCCACTTGTAGATGAGAGTACATTATCTGTAGAACATATAGAACTGCATTATCGATACATCTGTTTCTCTTATACTTGGGAGTTTCGTAATATTTAAAACAACATTAAACTTCATGTTTTAATCTTTATTTATTGTCAGAAATTGTATTAAACGAGAATCATACAGACCGTCCTGTGAAAAACGTTATAGTTCACCTTCTGAAATGTTCTCGGGTCGTTACTTTGCTCGACGTCTATGTATATCACACTAATGTGCGATGGTGCTATTCGTGCAAATGTTCGTCAAGCTGGTATATATGAATTATGATATTCTTCAAAAACAACTATTTTGATTACTTACTCAATGTTTTGACTGCCATCGACAGCCTTCATCAGTCCCATACGTGGCTCAATCTATACCATTCCCGCCACCCCCCACCCCCCCACCCCGTCTCTATTCATGACTGGGATTGTCTTTCAGATACATAATATGGTCTCTTTGATCCATATTACGTTTATGTTACGCTCTCTGTCGGCCGTATCGAAAGTTAGGCAATTTAGTTTACTTCAATTTGCCTTTCGGAAGAGACACTAAAAACCGTTCGTCCCGTATACCTGGTGTATGTGCCAGGGGAAGTAAAAGATCCCACAGGGAGGAAAACGTGTAACCTGCTGTGGACTCCGTCTCTCGTGAGCCACAGTAGACATTCTTAAATAACGGCGTAACGTTTGCTTCTTGCCACTCTGAAGGAACTATTCCCACTTCTAGTGACAAGTTAACAGTTTTCAAGTGGTGTAATAATGTGTTCCATAATTTCCTTAATCAGTTTTTCCATCAACTCCGTGTGATTTATTATCTTTCATATTTTTAATGTTCTTTGCCATCATTGACCTCAAATTAAGTAACTTTAGTAACTCGAAGTGAGCTGATATTTCCTGTGGTACAAAACTGAGCTGACACACTCCTTCAGGACCTCTGCCATTTGAGACCCGTCTGAAATTATGCTTCCACTGTTGTTTTCCAGTGGACCGACTTTATCTTGAACTTTCTGTTTACTCCTTTCATAAGCATAGAAACTCTTGCTGTCATTTTTTATATTACCTGCCAATTTTCCAAGTTTCTCTTGGATTTCAGTAGTAGCTAGGTTAAGTGCCTCTTTGTAGTTTGTATAGTCTTATACATTTCCAGTTTGTTATTTACCATCCACAGCATCTGCTTGTGGGCAATTTTTCTAATAACCCCATTTGACCGGTGTTTCTTCTTGGACCTCTTCCCTTGTTTTTTTAATGGAATAAATCTCTTTGTAATGCCCTCAATCTCATTTTTTAAACCGGCCCATCGTTTTGTTGCTTTCGTTTTCTTCAGTAAGATATTCCAATTTATATTAGGTAGATATTTTCTCATCTCTTTATATTTGTCTTTGTTGAAGTTTCTCATCCAATGCTTTTTATATGTATTCCATGTTTTTACTTCTGTATTAAAATGGATCTGTTATGATCACAGGAATCCAAAGTTTCGTGTACTTTGACATTGTCAACTAACTCATTTTGAGAAAACACAATTAAATGCAACACATTCCCACCTCTGCTTGGTTCCAAGACATTGAGTTGAGTAAGGAAACAATCCTGTGTTTGAAGTAGACACTGATGGTTGTCACCCCAGCACTCTCTTATGATTTCCATTGTATATGACCATGGTTAAAGTCAGCCATTATAACACAATCCCCCTTACTCACCTCCTTTAAGCATTTTGCTTCGTAAGCAAAATAGGTAATTGTCACGATGTTACAAAATTATATACCCCAGGTCATATAGGGTATCTTTGGATTGGCTGCGTGACAGCCACCTTTGGACTCTAATGCGGTTCCCAATGACATTAGACACCCTTAGTAGGTGTACGCTAGGATATGAAGCTATCAAAATGCAACATATGAGTATAATAAAGCCGCTAGTAAAAGTCGATAGTTACGTTTGAGTTCTCAACCTATAGATAGTACACGAAATAACGTTACAATAATAGAATGTAGGGCATGATAAAGAATAATGAT
The DNA here is from genome assembly GCA_963662155.1 of Lamellibrachia columna. Lineage (NCBI taxonomy): Eukaryota > Metazoa > Annelida > Polychaeta > Sabellida > Siboglinidae > Lamellibrachia > Lamellibrachia columna. The sequence goes on from OY759272.1 coordinate 3,338,199, forward strand.
CGTCATATAACATAGATTACTGAATTGTGGGCTAGTATATATATATATATATATATATATATATATATATATATATATATATATATATATATATATACTCTTTATGAAGGATCGAAGAGATACCCAGGGTTGGAGTAATTTATTAATCAAAAAGTGTTTATCCGGACTAACAAAATTAAATTCGTCATGTTGTATTGTACAAGTTGTAATATTGGTGATTGATCTTTATCCAGGAGTAGCATTGTCATCACCCATCACCACTGGTCACACGAGAATTGCGAAGAGGGAAATCGGTTCAAAATGGTTACCGGGAACTCAGCATTAACCATGTCGGGTTAATTAATAAGTTTCCTACATGCCAAGGAGGAGAAAACTACCACAAGCCAGGTAAGTAATTAGTCATTTATTACAAATACAAAATTTAGGATAGGATGGGGTAAGACGTCCATGGGGGAAAGAATGCGTTCGGTATATGAAAGATGAATGATGAATGATTTAGTTTGTTATCTTAGGAACATTCCGTGTTTTGAAATTGTTGTTTTCTTCAAGTTGAATGCTACACGCCCGCACACGCACGCAATGGCGCGCACACACACGCACACACGCACACATACATTACACTGATCGCAACACTCACTCTTAATGCCGCGGCGTGAATACTATTATCTACATATCTGCGCTATTGTGGGGAATTATTAAGATCAGTGCATAATAGTGGTTAGTCCGTCAAAAATCGGTTTCACAATGATGGTTCTCCGTGTCGTGTAGATGCCTCGTTGTCTTATGCGTAACATTACGTAATAAACAAATATGACTCGTTCTGTCCCATCCCGCTGAACTGCCAAAACCATTCGAACGTACTTCTGATGTGACTTATTGAATATGTGACATTCGAGTAGCCAGACGTGACCGGGTGAGATATGACCCTCCCATGCCTGAATGTCAGGGTGAGATATGACCCTCCTATGCCTGAGTGTCAGGCTGAATGCGTCAGTATGTAAATGGGTCATACCACGTCAAGCACGTCGACACCTGTTCGCACACTAACGCGTGTGGCCTAAGGCGGATCAAAACAAATCCCTAACGTACACACAATGACCCTAATTCACACTGGAAGGATCGACCGTACCACGGCAAAAATAGAAACGTATCCCCATTTAAAAATATAAGTTTTTGCAAAGACTGTAGTTCATAACAGTGTGCATGGTGGCGCTGTTATCGCAAGTCCGACGGAGAATGTTTTGCAGTAGCCAGGCCCAAGAAGGTCGACGATTTGTATTCACATCCAAGAGTGCCAGCGAAGTAAGCACGTTGTCATGATTTTGCGTAGACCACCATGTGTTCAGAGTGATGTTCTGTGTAGTGTGTAGCACTTCACAACACTAACGTATATCGACTTATCATCGAGTTCCCAGCTAGCACAGCTTAGTTGGGCCAACATTGTAATAAGTTCGCCACGGTCGCGGTCTACAAAGTCGGCAAAGTTTGATACGTTAAACCGTTAACTGTACCTAGCAGAGAAACCGTTATTTGTAGACAGCAATTTCAGGTAATGTTTTATTATAGTAAACTGTAGCGATTGTCATATAAAGGTAGTATTTTATAACAGATAACGTACCATATAACAACTTAGACGGGTTATTGTATTTTAATTGAGTTTATTGTTGGGCGAGCGATAATAGGGACTTCGATCGCGTTAGCGTAAAAGTGTATAGTCACTCAACATAGTGAAACATGTTTATCTGTTTTTTCTGAAGTTTTTAGTTACTATGGATGCTTCTATGAGTAAATTGTTTATACTGGTCAAAACGTAGGTGGGTTCATAACAATGTTGTTATGAACTGTTTTATCCATTCCTGGCGGGCTAGTGGAGGTTGGAGGAATTGTAAAAGTTATTCTGTTTGAGATGTTGGTGAAGAGCAACAGCTACATTTGACTCTATAGTTTGTGCTTAAAATATTTATAAGCATGCATTTATTTTTTGGAGATTATTTAGTTTGTTAGCATTCTGCTTATTTTATTTGGTTGGGAACACACAGAAATATGGTTGGAGTAACGTTGGCGCATGGTTGGGACAATGTTGGCTGATGGTTGGGGTAACGTTGGCAGATTGTTGGGGTAACGTTGGCTGAAAGTTGGGGCAACGTTGGCTGATGGTTGGGGTAACGTTAGTGGATGGTTGGAGCAACGTTGGCCGATTGTAGTGCACTCACCGGACAGCTCACGGCTTTCAGAGTAGTCGCTTGTGATCGGCAGACGATGCGTGACGAATCAGATTGGAAAGAAAACTTAACCAAAGAGCGACGATGTAGACAATGCTTCCGTGAGCGGCCAGCGATTGAAGTCTGCTGGCTGACGCTCTAGCAGTGATTTGATGTCGCTTCCCCGCTTTGTGCTGTGACACCATATAAGGAGAAGGGTTCTGTGTACCGTAGCTTCCCGTTACCTGACACCGCTCTGCTGCATAAAATGCATAAACAATTATTATATATGATATAGCTTATGCTATAATTACAAACGTTATGTTTTAATATTCTAAGACATACTTAGATATGGTTTCACATTGCAATAAATTTGACACAAAAGAAATACAATAACAACTAACAAATTATGGCTTCACAATTACTAACCTATCACTAGAAGTACAACACAACATTTTTACAATTATTTCACATACATAACCTGACTAATATACATTAAGTATACATTTGTGCATTCAACATAATACTCATGCATGGATGTACCTATGTTAATTATTATATGGCATATATGTGAATGTTATACTAGTTCCAGTATAGATAATAATGATCATAGGTGAAGATGACACAGTACCAGGATTTACATTCGGCCCTGCTGACGATATTGTTCTACTCTGTAACACAAAAAAAACCCAGGGGCTACAGTACAAAGTTGAATCAGCATGTAATTCAGTTGTCAGGAAAGCTATCAGAACATTGGAAAATGTGAAATCAGCAGATGGAATCTGGGATGAAGAGGAGGTACCGGAGTAGTGGGAAGAATGATATTTCGTCAGACTACCAAAGAAAGTTGATATTAGTTATTACAAAAACATTTATCTCGGTACCAGGGATAGTGCTAAACAGAATCATTGTGGATTGCCTCGCGAGAATTCTATTGCAGCTTCAACGGGTAATCAAATTCTTTGGTTGATTAGGAGAAGCAACATCAAAAGGAAAAAAACTAATTATACCTCTGTATAAAGCAATAGTTAAACCTCATTTAGAATACTGTATACAAGCGTGGAGACCATATCGTAAGAAGGATATAGATACGCTTGAACGCACACAGAGGAGACCAACTAAATTATTCCAGAACTGAGAGACCTTAGTTATGAAGAACGCCTGAAAGAATGTGGTTTAACAACTCTAGAGACAAGGAGGTTAAGAGGAGATCAGACTGAAGTTTTTTAAGATATTGAAAGGTTATGAAAATATTGCTAGAAATATGTTTTTCTCACTCAAAAAAAACAGCAGAACTAGAGGACATGAGGTAAAATTAGTAAAGGATCAGTCTACGGATTGTATTAACTAGCATGACATCGCTTTTTAGGAATCTTTGTTGAGATGAATTTAATAAATTATGCCTAACAAGGAAGTCCACCATATGGTATTTAATTAACCTTTCTAATAATTTACAAATCACTGAAATTAAACTAACTGGTCTGTAATTATCTGACTTATTTCTCGAGCCCTTTTCAAATAACGGTATGTTTGCTTCTTTCCATTCAAAAGGAACAATTCCCTCTTTTAATGACAAGTTGAACACTCTTGCAAGTTGTGTACTGATTTCTTCTACAACGTACGTTTCATTTGTCTTCTCTGCATTGGTTGCCTAGTAACTGTCTCTCATAACATTGGTTGCCTAGTAACTGTCTCTCATAACATTGGTTGCCAAGTAATCGTCTCTCATAATTGCTTTATTTTGCTGCCCTGGAAGTTGGGCTCGCTTTGGTGTGTCCATGTATAATTCTCTAGTTGCCATGTATTGTGTCCAAGCGATATTGAGGGGTTTACGCAATAGTCGTGTATTTCACCCATCGGACTTGCATACTCTTGGTGATCGGTTTAGACAATAACAATATTTTAATGTGTGCCCCATCCTAATATGTTATACAGAGCTGCTAACAGAGGGGTAGGTCCCTATATTACGCACACCTGTAAATGTTACCTTCTCATATAGGGTGGTAGACGGTCCACAAGACCCTCACAGCGCTTTATTCTTCGCCCCGTCACATACCTTTTTTCTATCACCAACTCGACTGTTTGAGTAGCATTTGTCTGGTCCAACTATTAATATAAATACAAGAATTAGCTAATTAACATTCTACTGTACACCTGGAAAAGTTAGTTGGCGGTTTTGCTAGGACACACCTTTTACGGAGAATCAGTTTCGCCGATTTGCTCTACGCAAACCTAACATCAACAATTGCGACGAAATTTTTTTTTATTTTGTGGAATGCGCAAAACACATGAACTTCAGATTCTCGCGAGACTATCCAATTATTCTCGCGAGACTATCCAGTTATTGATTACGTTACTCCAGGTTATAGGTCCGTTGATCACATTACTATATTACTATGTTACAGGTCCGCGCGCGCGCGCACAAACACACACACACACACACACCACACCACATTAACCGCAACACTCACACCTAAGGCCGCGGCGTGAACATTATTATATGCACAAATGCAGTCTGATTAAACGCCACCAGTGTAAACATGTTTTTCAAGTGTGGTCAGAATACAGGTCAACGTGCAAATATTAACGATATCTATATGATAACATGGTTAATCGCACACAATTTAAACACGGGCGGTCGTTACGCTACAGTGGCGAATTATTAAGATCAGTGGCTATGTCAATAAATGAGACGTGTATATATATATATATATATATATATATATATACATATATATACCGGTTTCCACGTATATATATATATATATATATATATATATATATATATATATATATATATATATATATATATATATATATATATATATATATATATATATATATATATATATATATATACGTCGAATGTCATGCACGCGGTAAATAACATCAGAACGCACCATTTCTTTTTACTCCAGACCACCTACCTTGACGTTGAGCCTTAGTTGTCATAGTCCCTACCGGTTTCTACGTTTCTACGTATATATATATATATATATATATATATATATATATATATATATATATATATATATATATATATATATATATATATATATATATATATATATATATATACGTGGAAACCGGTAGGGACTATAACAACTAAGGCTCAACGTCAAGGTATATATATATATATATATATATATATATATATATATATATATATATATATATATATATATATGTATGTATGTATGTATGTATGTATGTATATATATATATATATATATATATATATATATATATATATATATATATATATATATATATATATATATATATATATATATATATATATATATATATATATATATGTATATATATATATATACGTGGAAACAGGTAGGGACTATAACAACTAAGGCTCAACGTCAAGGTAGGTGGTCTGGAGACAGTAAAAAGAAATGGTGCGTTCTGATGTTATTTACCGCATGCATGACATTCGTGTAGCAAGCGTGACATATCATCCTCGTATGTCTTAGTCTCAGGCTTGATTTGTAAGGATGGAATTCTTCAAATTAATGGGAAACAGTAGAACATATTTGTAAATTATTAGAGGTTAAGTAAAGGCCATATTGTGGGCTTCCTTTTTAGGCATACATTACTAAATTCATCTCAACATAGATGCCTAAAGGCGAGGTCATGCATAACAAATATGTTGTGTTTTTGGACGAAATATCTAAGTGGATAATGAGGGATCACCAGTACTTAGATTTTCAGAAAGCGTTCGACAAAATGCAACATCAAGTATTACTATTTTCGCTAAAAGCCCATGGCATCGACTGGATAGAAAATAACTCACAGAAGACAGCGTGTTGTAGTAGATGGGGAGGTTTCAAACTGGAAATCAGTTTAGAGTATGGTACCTCAAGAATCAGTATTATGACCTTTATTATTCTTAATATTTATTAATGTTTTGAAGGATAATATAACAAGCAACGTACTGAAATTTGCGGATGACGCAAATTTTTTTAGAAAGGTTCAACATTATGTGATAACCAACATTTACAAAACGATCTAGATAAACTAGTTCAATGGTCTGAAAATGGCAGATGTTATTATAGTTTGGGAAATGTAAACGCCTACATACAGGACACGGGAACTTGGATGTAAAAAAAAATAGTAGATACTGTTCTAGGCACTACCGTAAAGGAAAAGGACTTAGGAATAACAATAAGTGCTGATAAGAAAGTTTCAGAGTAGTGTGGTATTGCAGCTACAAAGGGTAATCAAAATCTTGCGTTGATTAGGAGAAATATAGCATATCAGGAAAAAAAGCTAATTATTCCTCTGCGTAAAGCAATTGTTAGTCTTCATTTGGAAGCTTGCTTGAAGACCATTTACGCTTGAACGAATACAGCGGAAAGCAACTAAAATGACTCCAGAACTGAGAGACGTTTGTTCTGAAGAACGCCTAAAAGAATGCGTCGTAACAACCATACAGACAATGAGGTTAATAGGAGATCAAACTGACGTTTTTAAGATATTGAATGGGTATGAAAATATTTATATAAATATATTGAACATTTCTCAGGAAGGAATGTTGAAATGATTATTTTGACATATCCAAAATTATTTTCATAGTGTAGAAATTTCCATCGTCTTATCAAGGCGATATCATTATCACAAATGCCGTACTTGTCGGATGACGTCATCGTTCACGTGAGAAAGTTCGTAGTTTCCCTCGTCTCGGTTGATCGCTGCCTTTGTCTTTCGTATCCTTATGGCCTCTTTCGCGTGTCTTTTCCTTTTGTGTGATTGCCTATCTACCACTTTTATTCCCTCCCAGTGTATGATATGGTTTTCGGTGGTTCTGTAGTCTGTGAGGGCGGACGTGTTGGTGGTGGACTGCGACCCTTTCTGTTCGCTCCTCGTGTATTGTTCTTTTGGTGCATTCTTTATGTCTTTCTTGTGCTAAATTAGTATGGTCTTAAATAATCTCCACATCTCTCCTATGTTGGCTGCACCACAACTCGTACACTTCTGCAGACTAGTTCACCCTGTTCTTCCGGTTCTACTTTGTCATATTGGTGTACCAATAAAAGTCTCAATGTTGTGTAAGGACGCATGGAGGTAGTCGCCACGTGGATTTTCTCACTCAGTGCCATTTCGTAAATCAATGTTTTGATCCAACATATTTACATTCACTGCTCTCTCCTGCAAGACACTCCAGACAGTTTTGATCATCTAGTTATAATGCACTTTTCGTTCTCAGTATTAAGATAAACGTCGAAACTATAGTTTTCTCCGTTGCCGAATCAACTACGTGGAACTCATTCCCTATTAGCTTTAAGCCAGCAGGAAATATAATAACATTTCGCCGTCATCTAAAACCCCACCTGTTTAAATTCGCTTATCCTTCATAGGTCATCGTCTCCATTTTGTTTTGGTGCTCTGCTGATCTGGGGTTTCCCGATGTGTCTAGCGCGATAGAAGTGTATTTATTGCATTCCATTATTGTATTGTATTTAATTTGGTGTACTAATATTTATATTTTGTATAATGAAAGACTAAATATAATTGTTTTAATTAAAACAAAAGTATACTTTTCGGTGTCTTGTATGTTACTTACGATATCGGCCACCCCCGGCCTTCTCCTTTGCGAGATACTAGATATGCCACTGCGCGCAAATAGACGTTTCTCTTATATTATCCATTTGGGGTTGCTTCACTAGAATCACTAATGTCCGATTTGCGCTTAGTAATAATGTATGAGTAGTTGCTCACGTGTTTCAAAATGGGCTTGGCAGCAAGATTAATTCTTTAGATCACAAAAGTTGTCACGTTTTACTGCCGCATGCGCATTATACATGGGTGCAAAAACGGGGTGCAACTATGATCAAAGAAAACACCGAACACTTTGTAAATGTGCAAGTATTTTCTGGCGTAGTCATGACAACAAAGCAAGGTTCGATTATATAAAGTATGATAGGAATTACGGGTTTGGTTTGTGTTCACACTCCCTAGTCAAAGTGGGCCATACAAATACATGTTTGTTTCCAGTGAGAATAGTGAGCGATGATCCAATCATATTCCCGTCCGTCCTATCGTGCAGGAGATCGCCGCAGCATGAAGTCCGTCGAAACGCGGTCGCGCGGAGACCCCGCCGAGGAGAAAATCGTCGTCGTCGACCCGGTGAATCGGAGGCCAGCGCCAGACGGCGGCTGGGGCTGGGTGTGTGTGTTCGGGTGCACATTAATGCACTTCCTAATCGGCGGCTACGGCCGCTCGTATGGACTCATCTACCTACAGCTACGCAGTCACTTCAACAGTAGCGCCGCCCTGACGGCGTGGGTGGGTGGCGCGTGCATAGCCATCAGGATGGGCTGCAGTGAGTGTTGTCTCGATGATTCTAACCTGATTCCAATGTGTAAGGAAAGAGTAAACTAACACTGGTCCGTTGATTTCATACAGGTCTGTTGATTATGTTACTCCTTATTACAGAAGAATTGATTACGTTAATCCTGGTTACAGGTTCGTTGATTACATTACTCTTGGTTACACGCCATTGATAACGGTATTCCTGGTTACAGGCATGTTGATAACGTTACTCCTGGTTACAGGTCTGTTGATAACGTTACTCCCAGTTACATGTCCTTTAATTACATTACTCCCGGTTCCAAGTCCATTGATTACGTTACCCCATTTTACATATCCTTTTATTACGTTACTCCGGGTTACATGTCTGTTTATTACGTTACTCCTGGTAACAGGTCCATTGACTACATTACTCCTGGTTGCAGGTATATTGATTACGTTGCTCTTTATTACAGGTCGGTTACAGGTCCGTTGATTACATAACTCCCGGTTGCAGATCTATTCATTACGTTGCTCCTTATTACAGGTCCGTTGGTTACGTTACTCATGATTATGTTGATTACATTACTCCCGGTTACAGGTCCGTTGATAACATTACTCCCGGTTACAGGTCCGTTGATCAAATTACTCCCGGTAATAGGTCCATTTATTGTGTTACTCCTGGTTACATGTCCATTGATTGCATTACTCCTTATTACATGCCCGGTGATTACATTACTCCTGGTTACAGGTATGTTGATAACGTTAATCCTGGTTACATATATGTTAATAACGTTACTCCCACTTACAGGTCCATTGATTTCGTTACTCCTGATTACAGGTCCTTTGATTACGTTACTCCCTGTTACATGTCCGTTGATTACTTTATTCCTGGTTAAGGTATGTTGGTTACGTTACCCCTGGTCACAAGTCCATTAATTACATTACTCCTGGTCACAAGTCCATTGATTGCATTACTACTGATTACAGGTCCATTGAATACATTACACCTGGTTACAGGTCCGTTGATTACATTACTCTCGGTTGAAGGTATATTGATTACGTTACTCCCAGTTACAGGTCCATTATTATGTCACTCCCGGTTACATGTCCGTTGATTACGTTACTCCTGCTTATATGTCCATTGATCACATTACTCCTTATTACAGGAACGGTGATTACATTACTCCTGGTTACAGGTATGTTAATAACGTTACTCTTGATTACATGTATGTTGATAACGCTTCTCCAAGTTAAGGTCCATTTATTTCGTTACTCCTGATTACTTTGATTATGTTACTCCCTGTTACAGGTCCGTTGATTGCGTCACCCCTGGTTACAAGTCCATCCATTACATTGCTCCTGGTCACAATTCCATTAAATATATTACTTCTTGTTACATGTCCGTTGATTATATTACTCCTGGTTACACGTCTGTTGATTACATTACTCCTGGTTACAGGTCCGTTGATTGCGTTTATCCTAATTACAGGTCCGCTGATTACATTACTCCCGGTTGCCAGGTTCGTTGATTACATTACTCCCGGTTACAGGTCCATTGATTAAGTTACTCCCGGTTACAGATCCGTTGATTACATTTCTCCCGGTTACATGTCCATTTATTACACTATTCCCGGTTACAGGTTCATTGATTATTTTACTCCTGTTTGCATGCCCATTGAATACATTTCTCCTGATTACAGGCCCGGTTATTACATTACTCCTGATTACAGTTGTGTTGATTACATTACTCCTGATTACAGGTCCGATGTCTAACGCCCTTAGTCGTCGTTTCTCGGCCCGAGTGGTCGTCTTCGCTGGCGGCCTGATTGTTGGCACGGGATGTGTGCTCAACGCCTTCGCCACCAGCACCGAGTATATGATCTTCAGCTATAGTGTCATGGCGGGTAATCAGTTTTCTTTCTTGTTTAACGTGATATTTTAACTCATGTTAGCACATCGTGTGCAGCAACAGCCAACTGTTTTTGTTCAATACTCCTTAATAATTGGGCTGTTATTATTATTATTATTATTAGTAGTAGTAGTAGTAGTTGTTGTTGTTGTTGTAGTAGTAGTAGTTCTAATAGTAGTAGTAGTAGTAGTAGTAGTAGTAGTAGTAGTAGTAGTAGTAGTAGTAGTAGTAGTAGTAGTAGTAGTAGTAGTAGTAGTAGTAGTAGTAGTAGTAGTAGAAGTAGTAGTAGTAGTAGTAGTAGTAGTAGTAGTAGTAGTAGTAGTAGTAGTAGTAGTAGTAGTAGTAGTAGTAGTAGTAGTAGTAGTAGTAGTAGTAGTAGTAATAGTAGTAGTAGTATGTACGCTCAACATGCTTTTCACACTGTGTTGTGTGAGTGTAGGTTTCGGCGGCAGTCTCGTCTACAGTCCCGCTCTCGTCGTCGTCGGCGAGTACTTCGAGAAGAGGCGAGGCGTCGCCGTCGGCATGGCAACGGCTGGTTCTGGCGTCGGGGCGTTCGTAGGCCCGCCGCTATTTGTATTCCTGTTCGAGCGCTACGGCTTCTTCAGCGCGCTGCTGATCGTCGGCGCAATCATGTACAACTGCTGCGTCAGTGGCGCCCTCTACCGGCCACTGAAAGACAATATTCCGAAGCACGCGACGTCGCCGCCCTTGAAACTGTCCTCGAGATCGCCGGCACGCTGCGGACAGACAAGCTTCCACGACAGTCGGGGAGACGCGATGGTTTCGCGTGGAGATGACTGCTCTTCTGCCGAAACAACAGAGGAAGCTGCTCCACTTAACGGGCTAGTGTCTGACAGCAATGGCAGCAACACCGCGGGAGACTCTGCTCAGGACAGGTCTTCGCGGTTGTGGCGGACGGTCGGCGCTGTTGGCCGTTTGCTGGGCGTCTCCCTCTGGACGGATTGGCGGTTCGCACTGTTCGCCTCGTCGCAGACGATTTTCGTCATGTCCTACAACCCTGTATCGATGTTGGCGCCCGCTGTCGCCACGCACAACGGTCTGTCGGAGACACAAGCCGCTTTCGTGCTGTCTGCATTGGCATCCGGCGACATCGTCGGCCGTCTTCTCTCTGGGTTCGTCTTCGACCTGCCGCTGGTGCGACGACAGAGATACCGCCCGTTCAGCGCCGCTATGCTGATCACAGTCCTCTGTATACTCGCATGGCCGTTCCTCGTGTCCTTCGTGGCTGTGATATTCAACGCGATCATCTTTGGTGTCTTCGGCGGTGTCATAATTGCCCAACGCACCAGCATGGTTTGCGATCTTCTCGGGGCTGACCGACTCTCCAGCACTCTCGGCATGTTGGTTGCTGCACAGGGCGTTGGCGTCTTTGTCGGCCCGTTTATCGCGGGTGAGTTTATGGTTGTTCGTGAAAATGTTCATCAAATTGATAGATAATATTTTTTATGAATCACAATTTTTTTCTAACCACGTTTCGGCTGCCGACTAGTCGTTCTTTTGCTTGCCAGTTTGGTTGGCAAGCAGGCCGTCTCATATATGGCCACGTCGGTAACTCCATCGTCTCGATTCATTATTGGAATCTTCTTAATGATCCATATGGCCTCTGTGGCCAATCTCGCGTTTCTGTTGCTCTTAGGTCTATCACAATTGCTCCCTCCCAGTCAATGATGCAATGGTTTATGTATACATGGTCTGTGATTGCGGACTTATGGTCTACAGTGTTTTGAGTCTGGTTGTGACGTTATCAACCTCCTTCTTGTGTTCCCCGAGTCATGTTCCAAATGTTCTCCCTGTTATGCCCAAGTACGCGTGACAATAGCTCCTACAATCTGGTGTACACGGTATGTATGACTGTAAGTAATCCAAAAGTTGTGGTTAGATGAAAACCGTAAGTGTATGGCTTCGCTAGAAATGTTGTCCTTCTTACATTTCCGACAGAAACTGTTGATGTCAAAATGGTACTGTCTTGCGATTTCTGCAGAAGACATTTAAGTATAATTTGTACATAATCAGTACATTATGTAAGCTACGCGTTTCCATAAAATGTTTAATAAAAAAACTTATTATGCATGTATGTAAATACTTTAACACATTTTAAATGCAACGTTTTGCAAATATTCCACAGATGGCACCATTGTTACACGCACTAAAACAACTTTGACGATTCGTTGGTTCGCTGCTCCATAAATGAATGGAACACCTTATCGACAAACTATGTAACTGCTACATGGGTTTCACCGAACCATGTTACGGAGAACCAACAGACCACACAAGTATTGGAAGAAGATTTAGAAGATCATTACAAGATATAAGAGTGAAGCGAGGGGCAGATGCAGATGCAGCGTCATATCATCATCTAGTGACACCAAAACTACTAAGGGAATGTACAAAAACGTGTTATGCCAGAATCAAGTACAGTGTTGAACTCCTATGCGACAAAAGAACAACTAAGGAATTTCAACTGGCACTCACCCACGGATACCAAGCACCACAAGACATGACTGAGGAGGAAAACAGCTGTATTTTAGACTCTCGGTGGCAACACGTCAATGCGGTGTGGACAGAGACATGCGAAGAAACTCCTGTTTGTCTAACGATGTGTATTTTCTTGATTACAGGTTGGTGTCGGGACTACTTCGGCAACTACAAGGTCTCGTTCATATTCATGGCAGTGTCAATGGCTGTTTCAAGCGTCTTGTCGTACGTTGCTGGCGCGTTGTCTCGGCACAAATGCACAAAAACCGAACGATTGCAAGAACTGTAGCCTATATCAGAGTCTTTAAGTATTGCCGTGATATAAATTGCCGTATTTCAATATCCGTTTTATTCACAGAAACCCAAATCAACGCTGCTACAATGTAAGCCACATCTGCGACTTTATATAACGGCTTGTCTTGTAATCTGTATTTAGAATGTTTGTCCCGAACATACATGCTCCATTTGGACCAATTTCTCCATATAGTAGATTCCGTTTAATAGAATCACTTCGGGCCAGAACAATTTACTCCATTAAGCGGATGATTCACTTAAGTGGCTAAGGCTAAACCATTTTTTTTTAGAAACTATGCATCGACTACGAGAAGTGTTATGTCATTGATTATATATGGCACTAAACTGTAGAATTCCTTGAATGTTAGCATAAATAATATTACATCGTAGAACCATTTTAAAGCATATTATAAGAATTTTTTTTTTTAAATGTATTGCAAGCAGAATGAATGAGGATCGTGTATGTATGTATATATGTATGTATGTACGTACGTACGTACGTATGTATGTATGTATGTATGTATGTATGTATGTATGTATGTATGCATGCATGTATGTATGTATATGTGTGTGTGTGTGTATATATATGAAAATGTGCATAGATATAATGTACTAATTATATGACCTACTTGTCTATACAATTCTAGTAATTAAAAGGAAGAAGTCAGCTCCCTATTTGATACTGTAGACAAGGGAGTAACATGACATTATAAGTATTCTTACTTCAATGTTACTACTTTCAAACCTTTCACTTTTATTATATGCTATGCACTTTGCTTAATAATTTGTTTGCTTGATTTGTTTTAATAAACTTTTGATTGAAGTGGCCCAATGTCATACAGGAGGAATTATTCCGTGCCAGCCAATATATTTTATTCCACTAAACGGCTGATTCTGTTATCCGCCTTTCTACTAAGCGGAGTCCAATGCACTTTCATTGCCGTTGAGCGATAACTGAGGAGCGTCCTGGCATTCAATTCAACGTACCACGCATCACTGCCTAACACGTTTGACACGATTGCCCTTTTAGGATGCATTTACTCAGGGAAATATATAATGTCTTTTGGGACCATAACTGTATGACTCAAACAAATATTACAGTTTGGCAAGGGACGTCATTATCAGATGAAATAAGGCGGATGAACGGGGCCAATTGCGATTGAATCAAATAAGCATGATTGCGTAATTGATGTAATGCCCCCATCATAAGATTTAAAGTATTTCCTCTGCCAACTTCGCTACTGCGATAATCATATTGTTAATGCATGCCCAAAAATCATTTGGTTTAAGCGGTTAATACCGGAGCGTCTTACATATATATGTGGACATACGCGCCAATCAATAGGTCCGAATATATGCACGGAACGTTAACTAACCACCAAAGTTCTTTTCTTGTTTACATTCATCAGTATTTTGTATTCTGACAAAAAATCGTGGATAGTCGTCAAAGCAACTCAGATGTTGTCACATTGAAACAACTTTCTGAATATTAAGAACAACTGTTTTGTGTGCATCGACCATCGCTTTTATACCATAATGCTTTGCGCGAGAAAAAATATCCTAGTATCAATGAACGGAGCGGAGCGACAGTTGACTTCATTATGAACAACGTCAACAAGTGCATTTATTGACGGGAAGTGAGCCTGTTCCAGGTTTGATTTACGCATATGTTATTTAAGGGTTTGACAAGAAGCCGTGTATCTTAGGTTCTTACTCAAAAACATTTTATGATAAACAACCTGGAAATAAATTGTTTATTATTTAAAATGCACAAATGTAATATTTCGTTAATCTAAATTGCAAATGTGTACATATACGTTGAATAGTATTTGAAATACTTCTACTGCGCATGCGCAGAAAAAGTATTGAGTTAATTACGAAAGTGGAATTATCATTGGATTTATTTTCAAACGTTTGATGGTAGGGGCAGGTTGTAGCACAAATAGTAACGTTGAGAACATTAACCATCATAGCTGGTACATTTGCAGATACTTGCAGACATTTTCATTCAATTAAGTGTTCACTGTTTGCGGACATAAGAATAATACAAAATGGATTATATATGTAATGCAAGAATGTTTAAAAATTCAACAATTCTGCCATTAATTTGATCTTTTTATATAATGGTTGGCAACTGGGATAAGGAGCCATTGTCCTTCTTCTATTTACTTTTAATTTTACATCTAACGCCACCATATGTTACAACCAACAAATATATAGCGGGTTGGATTTGACAATACATAATGTCGTTAACATAGGATGAGAGTTAAAGAAGTAATTAATGTTTATACTCTTCAAAGATTGTGTCAGCCTCCGAACTATTAAGCACTGAAGAAAATACGTTTCCGGCCTCTCCTATTAACTCTTTTTTTAAATCGGTTTCATAATGTTATGTCGATTTAGCAATCCTAATTTAACACCACCATTTAACGACACTTAATTAAAGCCAATGGACTTCTACTTAGGGCCACGACTGTGTTATATTCAATAATACAATGAATAATCGGTTAAAAAAAATACCGCCGCGGCGAGGTAAGCTAGCATCCACCGATTACATATATATGTTATATATCATTTGTTTATGAAAAAATAAAAGGTAAGTTTTTCTACATAGTCTAGTAGAAAAGTCAACAATCCGCATGCATCAAGCATGGTTTGATTGATCCACTAAGTGTATAACTGGGTGTGGAAAACACTGCTATGGTCTCACCAAAATCTCTTAGTTTAGCTCTGTTTGTCACCGTCCTGTGAGTAAATTATATTCATCATCTGTTGCGACTTTGTGACATTATGTCATGTCTTTCCTATCAGGCTGAATAAATCTGTTCACGATTGTGATAGGCTGTCTTCCATGGAAACAGTGTACATAATAGGCTGTCTTCCATGGAAACAGTGTACATAATAGGCTGTCTTCCATGGAAACAGTGTACATAATAGGCTGTCTTCCATGGAAACAGTGTACATAATATGCTGTCTTCCATGGAAACAGTGTACATAATAGGCTCTCTTCCATGGAAACAGTGTACATAATAGGCTGTCTTCCATGGAAACAGTGTACATAATAGGCTGTCTTCCATGGAAACAGTGTACATAATAGGCTGTCTATCTGAAAACGTTGCACTTGTTTGCGTAGTAGTAACTTAGTATGGTGTCAGCAGTATGGTAGCGAAATAACTACTGCCATAGCATTATTGTACCATTTTCTCTATTTAAAATATTGTCCAAGTGCTCAAACAAAGTTAATATTGCCCAAGTGCTCTCCGATGCATTAATGCTATCTATGCCCTCGTTAACCTTTGACCCAAATTCTTCGTCCCGAGCTACTGCTCCTTCAATGGTAAGGTAACAACATAAAAACTCTGTATCTGCTCAAATCTGCTCCAATCTTGCATCTTTCAGAATGACATCTATTGCGATCAAGTCGAACGAAGATCCCGATAAAAACAACGACACCAGTGACACTTTGTTTGATCAACGGTCTGCCCCGGACGGGGGCTGGGGCTGGATGTGTGTACTTGGCTGCACGCTGATGCACTTTCTTGTCGTCGGATACAACCGATCGTACGGTATAATCTACATGCAGTTGCGAAGTCGTTTCCACAGCAGTGCCGCTCTGACTGCGTGGGTGGGAGGCACATGCATCGCAATTAGGCTGGGGCTCAGTGAGTGGATTCTACCATGCACCTGGAAAAGGTAGTTCACGGTTTTGCAAGGTACCATCTTTTGCAGAAATTTAATTTCGCCGATTTGCTCTACTAAAACGTAGCATGAACAGGGATGATGTATATCACAAAAAAGCGGCCTTTGTTGCGACGAAATTTTTTTGCGATTTTATGGAAAGCGCATAATTTGTGAACTCTCGCGAGAATTTCCAGGTGTACAGTGTACGATGTTATTATAAATGCAGTGTTTGAAGTTAAAGTTGTATGTAATTGTATTAGTTACGGTCTATATCATCGTCATCGGATGTCGCGTACGTTGTATTACAGGTCAAGTAATTACGTTACTCCTGATTACATGCCAATTTGTTACTTTACTCCTGGTTATACGTTCGTTGATTACGTTACTCCTGGTTACATGTCCGTTGAGTACGTTGCTCCTTGCTACAGGTCCGTTGCTTACGGTACTCCTGGTTACATGTCCGGTGATTACGTTACTCTCGATTACAGGTCCGTTGATTACATTACTCCCGATTACAGGCCCTTTAATTACATTACTCCTGATTACAGGTGCGTTGCTTACATTACTTCTGATTACAGGTCGTCGGCTACATTCCTTCTGATTACATGTCCATTGGTTACATTACTCCTGACTACAGGCCAGTTGGTTGCATTACTCCTTATTACATGTCCGTTGATAACATTACTCCTGGTTACAGATGCCGTGATTGCATTACTCCTGGTTACATGTCCATTGATTACGTTACTCCTGATTACAGGTCCGATGTCTAACGCCCTTAGTCGTCGTTTCTCGGCCCGAGTGGTCGTCTTCGCTGGCGGCCTGATTGTTGGCACGGGATGTGTGCTCAACGCCTTCGCCACCAGCACCGAGTATATGATCTTCAGCTATACTCTCATGTCGGGTAATCCGCCTTGTAAAGCTTGCAATGTCTCAGCACCAAACAATAATGTACTTTATTTCTTCTTTGTTTAACTTCTACAAAGTTTCGCAAACAACCTCAATATTATACGACGTGCGGTTTCACAAATCTAACGAAAGCATAATAAATTATCTGTATTGTATCTAATGTTCCTTCAAACAGCAAACTGTCTCTACAGAAACGTTCTTTTATAGCTATAGAATCGGATGTGCGTTATACTCAAAATGTGTTATATGTGGTGACATCCGAAATCATGAATCAGGAATGTGTTCAAATGGAATGGATTGTGACTAATAACGCTGCTATGGCCTACTGTTTCATTCGTGCCGAAAAACAGTTCAATCGATCGATGAATGTTTCGGAACTGTGATTAACATTGAACTGTGTTTGACCTTGAACTTAACTACTCTCATGATATATGTGTTGATCTCTTCAGAATGTCCTCTTACCATGTTTACCACATATATATCTGTCCAACTGTCAAATAAACCAAAGCATTAAAATGCCGACCTATGCCGACCTCTTTTCCCCTAATTTTGTTTCGTTGTCTAAATGTTCTAATATTTTCTTTTCCATTGCCCATACATTATGCCTTCTCCTGATTGTGCATATGGTCTTGCTTTAAATGTTTTTTGTTCTAAGCATTTCTTCCATTAATTTTCTTTTCTGTCCACGACTATCTGAGCATTCTTCGCCTTAAGCACATTTATATTGTTGCAATTGCTTTTTCTGCTATGAATACCATTACAGGACATGTTTTCCACTTAAAGTGATAGATTTGTGTTAGATAGCTTCTGAGAACCTCTGTAAACCTCTTTTGGCCTAAGCAATTCGTCTTTTGGTATTATCATTGAAAAGGTGGTTAAAAACAATAATGAATACCATTAGAAATAAAATAACAGCAGTAAACGGCTCAGTTGTACGACAATATGTCCTAATTTGTGCACACGGCGGTTATGTCCTAGTCAACGCCTGGCATCATCCACAAGGATGCACTGGATTAGCAAGAATATTTATTTGTCCCAGTTCTATATTTACATAACAGAGGTGCCAAGTTTGAATGAAATAATATTGTTTTCTCTTAAGAAAGATAGAAAAACACGAGGACACGAAGTAACATTAGTGAAGGATCAATGTTGATTGGACATCAGAAAGTACTCATTCTCACAGAGGACAATAAATGAATGGAACAGATTATCTACAGATTGTGTAAATGCTAGCAGCGTGAATGTGTTTAAAATAAAATTTACAAACATCTCAGAACGGCGGGTTACACATGTATGGCTTCCTTGTCCACTTGCGTTTTGCTTTGGCAATCTTATTAAAATTAAATAATTAGGAGGAACGAGACCCTCCTGCTGGATATGAAATAAAGGAAGGATTGCAAAAATGAGGAAGGCGCGGGAAACGCATCCGGGAAATGTACGCTCTGCCTTCAATAAAGAGTTCATTTGAAAAAGAAAGAAAGCAGGAAATAAGATAACATTAACAAAAATGTGGCCCTTCCTCATACAGAAGACTTGACACCTCTGGCGTAATTCTTCGACTAATATCAACTTGGCGATCATCTTGGGCGTGGTAACTCGGCGATTTCAGCGCCAGACTTCAATCGATAGGACCGGAGTTCGAGTCGACCTGCGTTTCGAAATTTGGGCAATTTCGTTCACTCCACTTTGCACATGTCTTTCAAATGAAACACTAAAAGCGATATGGCATTTCTAAGTGGTGCTATGTCAGTGGAAATAAAGGATCCCACGAAGAGGCTAAATGTGTAACCTGTCGTGGACTCACACAGCTGGTGATTTCTATTGATAACATTCACTTAAAACTGTTGCTTTATCCCTAGAAAAAGACTGATTGGAGTATCGGTTATATGATGAGACGTCTTGGAAGGTAACGACGTGTCCATCTGCAGGTATCGGGGGCAGTCTTGTGTACAGTCCGTCATTGGTCGCCGTCAACGAGCACTTCGACAAGAGACGCAGCGCAGCCGTTGGCATCGCAACGTTGGGAGCAAGTGTTGGCGCTTTAGTATTTCCCCATATCATGGTGTTCCTGTTTGATCGCTATGGATTCTTCAAAGGCCTGCTCTTTCTAGGGGTGGCCATGTACGGTTGCTGCGTCAGTGGCCTCCTCTATCGGCCACCGAGAAGACAAATACCGATGAAGCGATCGCGTTTGACGACGGTGTCTGGATCTAATGCCTGCGATAGAGAGTCGTGTGCCACTGACGATGATGGAACAAATGAGTCTTGTTCATCAGGAGGCGATCTTTCGTCTATAGGGAACACTGATCACATTTCGCAGCCGGATGGATCCATCGACAAGTCGACCTACACTGAAGTCGTCAGTAAGGTGACGCGATTCCGGTCTGCAGCAATCATTATCAACCGGTGGCTAGATGTCGCCGTCTGGAAAGACTGGCGTTTCTCAATGTTCGCCGTCTCGCAGGCGCTCAGCGTCATGTGCTTGGTACCTGTATGGATGCTGCTGCCGGCCGTCGCAGAAGACAATGGCATGTCGGTGGAGGAATCTGCCTCCGTCCTCTCCGCTATAGCCGGCGGTGACATCGTCGGCCGCTTCCTCTCGGGGTTCGTCTTTGACATGCCGTTGGTGCGACGACACAGATACCGGCCGTTTAGCGCCGTTATGATGTTCTTGGGATTCCTCATACTCTCGTGGCCCTTCGTCACATCTTTCCTTGCGATGTGTCTCAGCGCTGTCACCTTCGGATTGTTCTTAGGTATCGTCGTAGCTCAACGCACCACAATACTCCGTGACCTGCTCGGTATGGAACGCTTTTCCAGCGCTCTTGGAATGATGGTCTTTGCTCAGGGGGTTGGCGTCTTTGTCGGCCCTTTTCTGGCTGGTGAGTACGCAAATATGCGCCTTTGTCTGTGCAATGTGGGTAGCGTCTTTTATGTGCAATGTGGGTAGCGTCTTTTATGTGCAATGTGGGTAGCGCCTTTGTCTGTGCAATGTAGGTAACGCCTTTGTTCGTGCAATGTGGGTAGCGCCTTTGTTTGTGCAATATTGTTAGCGCCCTTATCTGAGCAATGTGGGTAGCGCCTTTGTCTGTGCAATGTAGGTCGTGCATTTGTCTGTGCTGTGTGGGAAGCACTTTTTCTATGCAATGCGGGTAGCGCTTTTGACCATCCAGATTGTCATTATTTTATGCTGAATCGAAATGTAAACCATTATGTTTGCTTGATACCAAGACTGCAGTTATTCCATATATTAGACTGTAATGTGTAAACATCGCTAGTATTAATTCATTGTTACTAGCAATTCCTTGTTACCAGCAACACCACGACAATGACACATCGTCAAGCATACATTTCCGTTTTGTTACGCAGTGTCACATGCATTACCGCCTACCAACAGGAATGTAAAGAGGTCCCATTAAACTTGGCATCTATCGATAGTTCCTTCCAAGCTATAGTTACACAAACCATTTATGAATTATTATTCATGACAACCAAACAAAACACTCATTCTGTATCAATAAAAAAATTTAATCCACCCCTTTCGAATAACTTACAGTCGTCTCAAACTGCTGTACAGATGCGTTTCTGCTGCAATTACGCCGGCCAGTTTTGTTGTAGGTTTGTTCCGGGACTACTTCGGCACATACAAAATTGCGTTCGTATTCCTGGCAATATCGATGGCTTTCGCTAGTGCGTTGTCGTGCATCGTTAATGTTTTGGCTGTGCGCGAACAAACTACAGACCGACCGCCTCGACAGATGCCGCCGGTCCATGTCCTCTGAAACGGTCTATGGTCATAACAATGTCGTGTTGTTTCGACAGACTAGCATATATAACGTATATAACAATTGCTATGTGATGCGTGAACAACGTGAGTTGAAGCTAGGCCACCGACATTCCTACTTATGTATGAAATACATATATATTCACACGTGCTTAGCCGCTCGTGGTTCGCCAATAAACTATAGTACACGAGTCGACCACCTTTGAATAATTACATTATAAGTTTCACACATACACACGCACGCACGCACGCACGCACGCACGCACGCACGCACGCACGCACTCACACGCGTGCGTGCGTGCGTGCGTGCGTGCGTGCGTGCGTGCGTGCGTGCGTGCGTGCGTGCGTGCGTGCGTGCGTGCGTGCGTGCGTGCGTGTGTGTGTGTGTCTGAATCTGAAACAATTTCTCAACGCTTTTTAAGAACCAAACACAGCTAGTAGCAATTAAATTGGTCTGTCTGGATGCGTAGACGTTTGAACGATTGTTGTTTGAAGTTGTTGATATTTGGTATCCTAGCAATGATTAATGGTAGCTTATTCCAGTCGAATACCATTTGTGGGAAAAAGAGTACTTATGGCAGTCTTTGTTAAACGAGGCTGGTTGATATGCTAGGTTGTGCAGATTTATGGATTGGCGCTTTCTTTATACCCTCTCGGTTTGATCTTTAACTTCCTGTATCTAGGGGTCCCAGGCGGTCGATGAGTATTCAAGGTGTGGGCGAACAAGGGTTTGGTAGGCTGCTGATTTGAGGTTGTTGGCATGTTGACATGATTCCCCCACTTTAGGATGCGTGTGATTTCTACAACTACGTATGAGTGAGATGTTGTTTCGTGTAGTGTTCAGGTGCCTAACGTGTATTTGAATTGGTTGGGTGACATGGCATGTGACAGACGTAATACAAAGAATTTCTTAGTATTACATCTCATATGCCATGTGTCCTGTCATTTGGACAGGGTGTTGAAGTCTGACTGGAGCTACTGGAAATCTGGTGAGCCTCTAATTGGGGTACAAACAGTCTAAGAAATAAAGGGCCGAGCACTGGGGCACTCCTGACTTGACGTGGAGTCACTCCGAATTCTCTCCATCTACAACATATCAAATATACATTGTTATTCACACAAACATTATTTAGTAACATCTTCATAATTACAGCCTGGCATAATTTAAATTATGCAACGTTCGTATTATATTAAAATGCATTTTACACGATTGGCCATGTAATGCATTTGACACGTTATGACTATGTTAGTGTGGGGTAATATATAAGGACAGTCTTGCCCCACATACACACCGTATATCTTAACACGTTGTATACAAAACACATACCTTTACTCATTTTAGGTTGTATGACCTGCCAACTGATTAATAGTATCATGTCACTAATTTCGTTCATGATTCACATAGTTATATAGTGAGTTGCACTGGTTTTACTATTGGCGAAATATTAGATCCGTGCATATATAATAGTGCATATAGTAGTAGTAGTAGCCATATACATGTTAAAAACACATTGAGGAATTCCTTCATTTAACTGCGTCTGCCTCGTATTGCTGAGCTTTCGGGACAACCGATAGATGTTAGCATCATTTTGCACAAGATTCGGGGACGCTCAGAGTTTTACGTTTTGCTTACATGGCGGGGGCCTTATCTTGGGAGATGGGGGGGCGTGTTGGCCAAGGTTCCCTGTGTATTGTGATTTCGGTACGTCTGTACACGTGTTAAATGTTAACATACCGCGATACACTGTTATTAAAAGGCACACAAACATTATAGCATCCTACTCAATATGGGACACATAACAAAAGGTACTTATTGAATGACCTTCGCTAGAAAAATCCTTCTAATATGGCAAGAAATTAACACACGTTTTAATGACAACATTCGTATTCGAAAATCACTTATAAATTCTTAAAAACAACTTTGGCTAATTATGCTTCTTTAATAATGACTTTATGGCTACTTATATTCTTGTATTGTCAGAGACAGTGACTTGGAGTCACTATACTGTATTCCTTATTGTATAAGCATGCCCAGTAAATAGTAATTTTATGTTTTAGAAATGTTGTAAAATTGTGTGTTCCATGTACACATTTGAACAGTGATGGGTGTGGTGGTTTTTAATGTTTAGTGTTATTACCAAATTACAACAAATAGGGTAACCTGGGGCAAAACGGTCCATGAATGTGAGACGGCCACCACCACGTACGCCAAATATAAAACTCTGAACGTCCCAATTATGTTGCAAAATGAAGTTAGCTTATATCTGATACCCACCCCATAAGCTCAGCAATGCGAGACATACGTAATTAAATCAGTGTGTTTTTAACTTCATATGCACTATTATATGCACTGATCTAATACTTTGTCAATAGTAAAAGACTGAAACTCAATATATAACGGTGTGAATAGCTGACTTAATTAGTTATTTTTAATCAGTTGACAGGTCAAATAATGCAACACGGGCAATAGTATGTTGTGTTTTGTATACACCGACAATACACATGTTGTGTATGTGGGGCAAGACGGCCCCTATATCTTATCCCACACGCACACGGTCACAATGTATCAAATGTATTACACGTGACCAACCATGCTAATACATTTAATATAATACAAATATTGCATGACTCACGTTATGTTAGCTTGTTGGCTGTAATTATGATGGAGTATTACTAAACCAATATTATATCATGTATGGATTGCAAGGAATGTATTATATGTTAACTCCCATTTAAATTTAACAACCATAATGGCCTGATACATTACTATCATACCATTTGTATATATATACATTTTAATTTCAGGCGATAGCTCGTTCATTTAAGCGAAAACCACGGGGAGGAGGGCTATAGACCGTGTTGCCTTAGGCAGAGGACCGTCTTGTCCCAGGGATGGCGCAAGACGGCTTTTTGGGTACACTTACTAAATTTTAAATGCAGCTTAGCTAGGTTTTGCATTTCCAAATTTTTTTTTACGATGGGTAACACACATATCTGTCCATAATGTGAACACATTAAAGACATGCTAAAGTAGTTTAATGATGTACAATTTTTACAGGTATCGTGTCAATTAAGTTTTGTGTTGAACACGCACGCACACACGCACGCACGCACGCACACAATTAAGACACCTCTGGAACACCGGCCATCTTTTAAGTATAATCATGTGGCAATGAGTCGCCTCCGTTGCGATGGACGCCATGTCTTGTCTTGACAGTCATGAACCACAAAATGCGATGACGTAATATAATACGACTTGGTCTTTGCGTAGCAAAGTCGCTTTATGCGTGCGTGCGTGCGTGCGTGCGTGCGTGCGTGCGTGCGTGCGTGCGTGCGTGCGTGCGTGCGTGCGTGCGTGCGTGCGTGCGTGCGTGCGTGCGTGCGTGCGTGCGTGCGTGTATACAGTTAATTACCTAGGTGTTTTGGGGTCGGCGCGGCGCCATGCTCCCCAATCGTAACGCCGGCCTGCCCAGCAACTGGCTTCGTAGCGCCTTGCCCTGCTAGGACAAAATAAACGAAGTATTCATAGCTGCCGCCGTTATAGGAAGCTAGCCATGCCTCGTGGTTATCACGTGGTGTATCATGTGACCGGTATAAAACGGAAAATCACAACAGATGAATTCGACAACGAGCGAATACAGTGAACAACGCACCGGTGCGTATTCCGGATAAAAGGGTTACAGAATATATATATATATATATATATATATATATATATATATATATATATATATATATATATATATATATATATATATATATATATATATATATATATATATATATATATTATGCGTGAAACCTAGGACTATTAACAGTGATTCTCGCGAAATTATGAAAATTGGAGAAAACAAACGTGTTGCCAGTGTTTCTTGGTAGGGTTTATTTTGAGAGTTGATAATACGTGTTTCACCTAAATCTCTATATAGATGTATATATAATCTTAATTTTCACCACTATTAAAATAAAATGTCAAAATGTTTTCATCGTGAATAATTGTAAAAATAGTATATTGCATGTACAAATAACAACTTAGTGACCTTATATGCACCAACCAGAGCATCAGAGGATTAGTAAGTAAAAATTACAGCTAGAAAATTAAAATGTTGACTCAGACTACACGATTTTCACCATATGACTGTCCCGTTAATCCTGTATGGCCCCACGTGACATATGTGCCACAATATAAAAGGTCCTTGTTGACTAGATATCACTTAGCATAACATGACATTACTTACTTACTTACAAAAAGCTTTTGACAAAGTGCCACATCAAAGATTACTACTTAAATTAAAAGCCCATGGTATCGGGGATAGCATAACTGACTGGATAGAACAATGGCTGACTGACAGAAGACAACGAGTTGTAGTAGATGGAGAAGTTTCAAATTGGAAATCGGTTTTGAGTGGGGTACCTCAAGGATCAGTATTAGGACCTATATTATTCTTAATATATATATCAATGACTTGGACGACAGTATAACAAGTAACGTACTGAAATTTGCGGATGACACAAAACTGTTTAGAAAGGTTAATACCGATGGTGATAAACAACATTTACAAAACGATCTAGACAGATTAGTGAAATGGTCTGAGAAATGGCAGATGCTGTTCAACTTTGGGAAATGTAAATGCCTACATACAGGACATGGGAACTTGAATGTAAACTATAAAATGGGAGATACTGTTCTGGGTACTACTGTAAAAGAAAAGGACTTAGGAGTTACAATAAGCGCTGATATGAAAGTTTCAGAGCAGTGTGGTATTGCAGCTTCAAAGGGTAATCAAATTCTTGGATTGATTAGAAGAAACATAACATACAAGGGAAAAAAGTTAATTATACCTCTTTATAAAGCAATAGTTAGACCTCATTTAGAATACTGTATACAAGCATGGAGACCATATCGTAAGAAGGATATAGATACGCTTGAACGCATACAAAGGAGAGCAACTAAAATGATTCCAGAACTTAGAGACCTTAGTTATGAAGAACGCCTGAAAGAATGTGGTTTAACAACTCTAGAGACAAGGAGGTTAAGAGGAGATCAGATTGAAGTTTTTAAGATATTGAATGGGTATGAAAATATTGTTAGAAATATGTTTTTCTCACTCAAGAAGGATAGCAGAACTAGAGGACATGAGATAAAATTAGTAAAGGATCAATGTAGATTGGACATCAGTAAGCACTCGTTCTCACAGAGGACAATAAATGAATGGAACAAATTGTCTACAGATTGTGTAACTGCTAGCAGCGTGAATATGTTTAAAAACAAGGTTGACACATATCTCAGGAGGGCGGGTTATAAGTAGATGAACATTGTTGGACTCTCGGTAAGCCAATGGCTTCCTTGTCCACTTGCCATCTGGGCCTTTGGCTTGGATGGCAAATCTTGTTAAATCTTGTTACATAATCATGCCTCAAGTCCCAAAATTACGCATAGGCTACTTAGTGCTGGCACCTGGCGATTGTAGGCTACACTAAATATTCAGGAGGATCATATTATGTTTAATGAACAACGCAGGTTAGTAATAGGCCTACAAGCAAAATAATTTGCATATTTGTTTTTTTGGTTAATAGCATTGGAACTGGCTACATCATGCACTAATCTAGTAATTACTCTAATAACCCCTAATTTGGCGACATTGTCATTGAGATAAGTTTTAACTGAATGTGCACTTTTTGTAATAAGATGACAAAGAAACTTACCGATTAAAATCTGGAGCAAGCGCCCTTGATGATCTGGGTGACCTTAGTTCTCCCTGCTGGGAACTTTTTGGCAATGTCAGAGTCGGGAAACATATTCCCAACCATCTCGCTAAAATCATCCGTTATCACCAACAGCACGTTGCTCTTGGCAATAAAGTTGACAAACATCGTTTTTCCCGCTGTGCCTAATGCCAAAATAAACATCTCACGGTATGCAATAAGCCTTGTTTCTTGCTTCGCTACTTGCGCGTATACACTGAAAATCACTAACCCAAGAGAGCTGAAAGGAACAGCCTCCTCCACTTAACTTTCTTCTTTTTGTAGGCAGACTCGCAAGGATTTATGTTGCTCCGGGCCGCCATTTCGACTCTCGCGGCGCCCTTCCGAGAACGCATGCGCGAGGAAATGTGAAATCACTTCATTTAAGACCAAAGATATTCATAGAACGTTCAACGGCTCACGCGCAACAAGAACGTCCTAGTGCGCAAGAAGTATATTTAATTTAGGGATAAATTTTTTTTAGGGAAAGTACCAAAAAAAGCGGGACATTTCAACCAAAAAACGGGAAAGCGGGATCAAGGTGAGAAAGCGGGACTTCCCGCCCGAAAGCGGTAATGTTGACACCTCTGAGTTTACCAAATGAAATGACGATGTGCAGAATTGGCATTTGAAATGTAAGTTGTGGCATTAGTGAAATCGTGGGTGACTTACATTACCTGCCCTACGTGGCGCCACTGGTGGGGAGTTTGGTTCGTATTATGCCAAGTTTCATATTATGCCAAGTTTCATATTATGCCAAGTTTCATATTATGCAATGTTTCATACTATAGTTTCTGGGTTTCATATTATGTGTCGTGCACAATGGAAGTATCACAATGCAATTTTTTCCTATTTACATGGACTTCGAATTGTTTTTATGTAAAATAACTAATGCTAAATAACGTTTATGTAAACCTACAGCGAGGTGTTGCGTTGTTTGTTTTGCGCAGCCAAATCCTGGACCCGGCGGGAATTTGGACCCCCATATATAATTTGTTACCCGGGGACCATATTCCATAATGGAATATGGACCCCGGGGTCAACATTCTACGGGATTCCATATTCTACGTCATATATAATATGGACCTCCATAAAAAATGGACCGGGGGTACATATTCCATGGGGGTCCATTTTCTACATGACATAATATTATATAGAAAATGGACCCCCATAGAATATGGACCCGGGGTCCATATTCTATTAGTGGTTTATGTGAGCACAGTTGAAAGTGGGACTGATCAATTAAATTCAAAGGTTCAAAGAACTAATTGGTTTTGTTTGAAACATTAACAGAAGCAAAGTGTGACAAACTGAGTGGGCGGTTAGGAAAAAACATCAAAAGCACTGAGTGTGTGAAAATTCACAATGACAAAATATCAAACGCAAAATCTCTATTCTCACAAATTGGTTGTTAATCCCCAACTACTGGGGCTGGAATCCAATTGAGACTTTTTAGCTCACCACGAGTTATAGTGAGAAGTTGGTGAGCTGCTTAGAATACTATATATGGATAGCGTATTAAAAGTCCACCAGGCAGTTGATTTGGGATCGCTATGTGGAAGTTACATCATCGATGAACAGGAATACAGGTAAGAATTTCTCAATATTAGTATAAGGGCCATTATCATGAAAAGTGACAACTTTGTACACAAAAGTCAAGTATTACTTCATTAATATGCATATTGGATGCAAACATACAATTAATGTTCTTTATTTAGTTTACTGCCAATAATAATAAAAGATATGCATATTCTGATTATTATCTAACTTCCTACTAAATACTTTGTATACTTTCAGTGACATATTTAGCTTTCTCCAAAGTGTGGAATCAGACGCTCGAACCTCACCAGCTACAACACAGACCAGTGACCAGAGGAGAAACTTCCGCAAGAAATTAAAAAAAAATCTGTTTTCTCAGTGGAACCCTCCATTACAAGCATCGCAAGCATCGCAGCATCCTAGTTATCTAGGGCCAAGAGAAAGAGATCATCTTGTCAGCTTGCCACTCAGCATCTACAGCAGGACATCTTGTCAGCATGCCACTAAGCCCCTACAGCAGGACATCTGGTCAGCATGCCACTCAGCCCCTACAGCAGGACATCTTGTCAGCATGCCACTCAGCCCCTACAGCAGGACATCTGGTCAGCATGCCACTCAGCCCCTACAGCAGGACATCTGGTCAGCATGCCACTCAGCATCTACAGCAGGACATCTTGTCAGCATGCCACTAAGCCCCTACAGCAGGACATCTGGTCAACATGCCACTCAGCCCCTACAGCAGGACATCTTGTCAGCATGCCACTCAGCCCCTACAGCAGGACATCTTGTCAGCATGCCACTCAGCCCCTACAGCAGGACATCTGGGTGTCAACAAGACGTTAGAAAATGTCACCAGTCGATACTTTTGGCCTACTCAGTATCGCGGCATCAATGATTTCATCGGTAAGTGGTTTTTTTTAATTTGACAATAATCTCTCTGCCCCATGGATATGTTGGAATATCTATGGATGGGATGGGGAAGGGTGGTCCTGTTTTATTCTATGGAATACGGACCTGGGGTATATTTCAAGAAAATGTGATTACATAAATGTAAGCATGCCAATGTAACAGTTGCACTTGACGTTAAAGATTTTCTACATTGTTCGAGTAAGCCTACAGCTCTCATTGATGTGTTTGAACATGTATAGAGAATACTGTATATATTTACTGATACTAAATTTACCAATGATATTAACATTGAAATTACCAGTGATTCATGTATCCAAGTGAAATTACACCAATGCGCATTAAGTTGAACATTTATTTTATAGTAATTGTATTATTACTTATTAACCATGTAAAGGGTTAATAATGCCAAGGTAGCAGTATTAACCCTTTACACGGTTACCAAGTAATGATACAATTGTACCGGTAATATTTACCTGGTACTAAAACGTATTTACAAAGCAGGCCGCTTAACTAAATCGAATTCCTTGACGGTCCCCATGCATGTGGGGCAAGACGGTCCCTATGTGTTATGTTAACTAAATCGGATTCCTTGGGATTTAACTTAATAGAATGCTCACTCAAAGATTACGAGGCTTCACATTTTATATAATATCTTGTAAAACCAAATAGACATCTTATAAAACCAAAAATAAATATGTTTACGGGGCTAAATAAACGTTCTGTTCTGTTCTGTTCTGTTCATATGCATAGCTAAGTACCAAACAGTACTTAGGATATATCATCCAACCAAATTAAGACTAGTTAAAACCATGCATTGTTTGTTGGTGTGAACTGTTGAAGGCCTTTTATCAGGTACCGTTCCATCAGTGACCCGTGCCAACGGTTGGGCATAGACCATCGATGCACCACAGCCTACCATCCTCTAGCAGATGGCCAGACAGAAAGATGCAATCAAAGTCTATGCAATGGTTGAGTTCATTAACAGTGAGCGGACCAATTGGTATGACTCCATCTACCCAGTGTTCCTTGCGCACATAACCAGTGTACACAAGTCAACAAAGAAAAGTTATTATTTTCGAATCGCGTTAGTCTGGACGACATTGTAACTAGGGGTCTACTCATTGTAGCTTCTATTAAAATGCAGAATGACCAGAACACTGATGTTGCTGGACGTTCTACTGCTAGAATGGCACTTTCAATAATATTATGATTTCAAATCAAGGCTGCCGATAAAGTGAATTCTGCTAGTGTGCTTCTATAGGGAAAAATACGGCATGTGTGTGTGTGTGTGTGTGTGTGTGTGTGTGTGTGTGTGTGTGTGTGTGTGTGTGTGTGTTTGTGTGTGTGTGTGTGTGTGTGTGTGTGTGTGTGTGTGTGTGTGTGTGTGTGTTGTGCGTGTGTGCGTGTGTGTGTATATATATATATATATATATATATATATATATATATATATATATATATATACAATATTTATTATGCATACATGTTATGATATTCTATGTTATGATGTGCATAACATATAATTATGTTATGTCATGTTATGTTATGTTATGTTATGTTATTTTCTGTCATGCTATTATGTTGTTCCTACCTGGTGACAACATTCCACATATCAACATTAGTGGACAACGTGTCTTAGCTGGTCGTAACATGGATCTTATATAATATCAAAGCTTATCGTGAGGCAGCTAAGTGTGCAGCAGTATTGTCAGTGGGCCTTGTAGATAAACGTTTACTTTTGGTATGTGAATTAAGGAAGAAAACTGTGATGCATAAAACAGACAATAGTTCACGATATAACCTTCTAGTAAGTAAGGAATAATTTCATTCACACTCGCTGTCTCGTACAGTGGTGTTATATGTATTTACTACATTTATTTTTTCCAACCGGATTCCGCAGTAATTTACACGTTTTTACATACTTAAAAGTTTAAACATACTGAAACAGTGAAAGAAGGATTACAAAACACCAAACACTGGTGCTTTGGACATACTGATCGAGAGCACGGGATAGTATTTAAAGCAGTTTGTCATACCGCACAGACACCGTGAACAATCTTCACTATATGTGACGCTGGAAACTTGATGAACATCATGTCCGACTTCATGTAATAATCATAAAAAGGTAATTTATATTAGTTTGCTACTTGTGGAAAATACACTTTGTTGGACATTGATCCCCAAAACAACTTGAGCTAAAAACTTGAAGCAAATCTATGTAATCCTAAAATACTTCTTTCAATGGTGTGTCCATATAGCCTCCTTGGACTAACACAACACCGAGGTGGGCTAATTGATCAGTGCCCTTGGAGCGGCACAAAAGGAGGCTGGGTCGCCAATTTTAGTGCGAGACGTAAGTTGTTTATTAACAGAACGTGTCGAGTGACAAGACAGTGGAGTGGACGCCCTTGAAGACTTGAGAAAACGAGAAGCAGATCTCGGCACTTCACTGAATAAATTGGTGGACCATTACGTTGTGATAATATTAGTAGCTATGACAAGTGCAATGCACACACATACACTTTGGGAGTTTGTCAACACTACTGTCGCAGCTCATCGCTATAAATAGGATATTGAATAATGACAAAATAGCGGACATGACATGTGCAGTATTTAACAAGATTTAGCCAGATTTAACAAGATTACAATCTAAAGTTACAAGTTCTTTTTATGGCAAGTGGACGAGGAAGCCGTTGACGTATTAAGAGTATAAATAGTTCTTAGTCTTTATTAGATATCTGTCAATATCATTATATTCACACTGTTAGCATTAACACAATAATTAAATAACGTATGTTTTTCATTTATCGTCCTCTGTGAGAATGATATGGCAGGTCACATAAAACACATAACAACTTAAGCTGGAAACTTCGTGTCAATAACATATGCAAGAAAGTGTTTATTCTATACGTTCTATAAATTACTATGTTTCTGTCGTTGGCTCTACAGTGTAGGCCCTTGTGTAATTTCGTGCAGAATGTTTGTTAAAAGCAAACTTTCACTTGATTTTGAATGTATTGGTTTTAAAGACTTAACACAATTGGGGTGTCAATTTTTCTA
Source organism: Lamellibrachia columna (assembly GCA_963662155.1). Taxonomy (NCBI): domain Eukaryota; kingdom Metazoa; phylum Annelida; class Polychaeta; order Sabellida; family Siboglinidae; genus Lamellibrachia; species Lamellibrachia columna. The sequence continues at coordinate 3,371,026 of OY759272.1, forward strand.
AGCAGAATAAGTTTACCAAATTTCAAGATGGCTGCCTCCATATCAATTCAAAAATTTTCCACCATAATGTTATTTAAAATTATTACTGACATGTTAATAATGGTGCCTGGAGCCCTTGGCATCGACAATACCCATTTACAAATTATATATGTATTGTTTAGATATATGTGAGCTGTAGTAGATGGCCGACATCTTGAATTTCAAAATGGCAATTGCACAAAAAAGAAAGAATTAACTACTCTTGACTGTATTGCCATGCTCAATCTTCACTCTTCCTGTGCCAGTGATACAGTTTATATTCTAAGTGTTATTTAAGTTACAAAGATTTTAAAAATAGGGTGGTAAATTCAAGATGGCCGCCAGATTGACCATGGACACTTTTCCCGGTATACTTGGCTTTAAGCTGATGATATGACGATATCCTATTTATAGCGACAGATACTTAAACAAAGGATATTATGGATTAGGAAGGCTACGACAACGATTTTTTTAATTTCAAAATGGCCGCCGTAAAACATTATAAGTAGCTGGTATGTCAAACTCAAATGCATGCATAATAGTACATTTTGAAATGAAATTGCAAAACACTTCGCATGTTTCACACTGAATATTTATTCTAAATGAATAAGCAACATGCACATTACATTACTGCAATAACTGCTATTAACAGTTTTAATTGAACCGCGAACTACTTTATATTTTAAGTATTCATTGACATTGTGTTGGCTGACATTTCAACCTCAAACATCATCACCGGCTGGTTTGCTCGTTCATGTAAGCTGTGTTGCTGCAGCTAAATCCTATGCAGCCACATACCTCAGTGCACGAAATATATTGTAACAAGACAACTGCACTTCCTCTTGCACCCACGTTTACATCCACATTTCCTCTTGCACCCACGTTTACATCTACACTTCCTCTTGCACCCACGTTTACATCCACACTTCCTCTTGCACCCACGTTTACATCCACACTTCCTCTTGCACCCACGTTTACATCTACACTTCCTCTTGCACCCACATTTACATCGACACTTCCTCTTGCACCCACGTTTACATCGACACTTCCTCTTGCACCCACGTTTACATCGACACTTCCTCTTGCACCCACGTTTACATCCACACTTCCTCTTGCACCCACGTTTACATCCACACTTCCTCTTGCACCCACGTTTACATCCACACTTCCTCTTGCACCCACGTTTACATCCACACTTCCTCTTGCACCCACGTTTACATCCACACTTCCTCTTGCACCCACGTTTACATCCACACTTCCTCTTGCACCCACGTTTACATCCACACTTCCTCTTGCACCCACGTTTACATCCACACTTCCTCTTGCACCCACGTTTACATCCACACTTCCTCTTGCACCCACGTTTACATCCACACTTGACTTAATTGATGATTGCTTCAGGGGCTGGTTGATTCAAACATAGAACAAAATGATCTGCATCTGCATTGAAGTTGCACCCATAACCAGCTGGAGACGGGAGGCATGGGTGACTCTCGCCTTCAACTGCACGATTTGAGTATAAGAACCAACGGAGCTCGTTTACTTTGATGCATACTTTGGACCTGTAAAGCATGCCGATAAATCGTTCAAATTGTGTGCATGTTTCTGGAGATGGATCATTGTTCCCTAATGATGCCAATGCTTCCAGAATCTCATCATCACAAGACATGAACACCTTGAAGCACCACTCTTTGATTCTACCGGCAAATCCACCACACATGTTAGACCCAGTAAAAGCATGGAAGCCTAACATCGCTGATGCGCGTTTTGGTCACAGCATGTCATAAATAGATTGCACTGCAATCTTTTTCTTCAACTTGCCCTTTCCAGCAAGAAAGCTTGTTGCAACTGGAAGGCTTGGATATATTTGAATCATCAGCATGAAGACATCGGTGTGTGGCGAATCAATCACAACCTCTGCATCTCTGTCAATTGTAAGGGTATGCAGCAAGAGCAAATTATCTGCCTCCTCCTGATTGTGAGTGATTTAGGGTGCTTGCAACATGGACATTTAACGAGCTGTCCTTGACGTGGTAATGCGGTGACTTCCCCTTTGTCCTATTTTTCCTCAGTTGTTCTTTGAGGGAGGTATTCAGATATATATATATAAAACACCAACTTAACTTCGTCGTAAATTGCTACCAAGTTGATGAGGTTTTCAAGAAAGGATTCAGCGAAGTCACGGCATGTCTTCATGTTATCATTTTTGGAAACTGTAATCACCAATGTTATGTCATCGAATATGACTACTCTTGAACTTGTAGTTCGGTTTCCATCCTCTGTTTCCATATTTTGCGATGTTGCATCTTTCTCAAGATGATGGAGAACCGTCGCATTGTCATACGCTAATAAGAGTGATCCGTCTGATGCGAATAGAGATCGTGGAACTAGGCCAAATTCAAAAGTCCTATGCACTTCTTCAGATCCAGGTCTGGACGGCTTCTTGATATAAAGATGAACCTCTGCAGTAGTCCACGTTCTTCTTTGATTTAATCAGCTTGTCCCCCGCTCTTACTTCTATTGTTGCATTTGCACTTTTGAATGTTCCGAGCTTCTTTCTCTTCATTGGGTCCACACAGAAAGGTTTCTCTTCATTGGGTCCCACACAGAAAGGTTTCTCTTATTTGGGTCCCACACAGAAAGGTTTCTCTTCATTGGGTCCCACACACAACGGTTTCCCTCTGTTAAACGCTCTGTGACAAATCCCTCAAACATCTGCTGTCCAATGTCATCACGACCAAAGATATCTTTGGTCACCTTCTCATTCATAACTGTTCTGGTAAGGAGGTTGTACATATCATCCTCATCTGTCGTAAATGGGTTTCCATGTACGACAAATACCTCAGTGAGCTTTGTAGCATTCTTCGTTATTCGGGAGAGCTTTCCTCCTGTGATCTCATGGTGCTGTGTCCTACCGTCATTACTACCCATGTCATATTCTGTCGCACCCATCGAGTATCTTTGACATCTCAGGCGCAATGAGAAAGAACTTATATAGAGCCTTCTCATTTTGGGTTAGTCCTAAAATTCCTCGAATAACCCTTAAGTGCGCGGTTTTCGTGTTCAATTGCAAGATCTGGGGCTATTGAAGTAAATCCTGCCACTCCGTTCGTCACGCAGAAGTTCCCTTTCAGGAATTCTGTCCAGATATCCGGATGCTGCTTTCCTGCTTCCTGCATTGTGGAAACAACATAGATTGAGCATAACTGTACAGTATACAGTAGGTAATTTCACATTTTATTGTGACCGCCATTTTTTGTTTATTAAAAATGGCGGATATCTACTAATGCCCACGTTATGCATGAATAACACAGATATTAATAGAAATAGGTATTTTCAATGTTACGGGCTCCAGGCACCATTCTAAACATGTAACGAATTATTAAAAATAATAATATGATGGAAAATCAAGTCATTTGTATGCTGGCGGCCATATTGAATTTGGTAAATATATCCTGTTTGAAAATATTGCCACCTGGGTTAAAGGTGCATCCTCAATTCGATATTTTGCTAGCCTCATTTCTAAGTAATTTTGCGAAACAACAAACCTACCTAGTATCACTGCAACATTCTAGCTCGTTTGTGCAACTTTTGTATGTAGCTTTTGTGAAATCATCAGACAAACTATTAAATTACTTAATGCTTGTTAACGCATTAAGTGAAGTGAAAATCGAATTGCTGAAAAATCATGATTTTCACCTTTGGTGAAATTTGGTAACTTTGTCATGTGATCGGCGAGAGGACTGAAGTCATGCCCGTGATTGGCATTGACATCCATCATTTTGATCCTTACCAGATCTAACGACTGAAGTCAATTCTTTCGATGATTTGAACAAAAAACAACACACAATACACATCTGGACATACATGAACCGGATTCGCGAATGGCTGAATCATTTGAAATCATAGATCGGGTTACTTCAGAAAATGTGAAGAATTATACTATATTAGTATATATATATATATATATATATATATATATATATATATATATATATATATATATATATATATATATATATATATATATATATATATATATATATATATATACACACATATACATATATATATACATATATATATATATATATATATATATATATATATATATATATATATATATAAATATATATATATATGTGTGTATATATCTATATATATATATATATATATATATATATATATATATATATATATATATATATATATATAATTATATATATATATATATATATATATATATATAGCGTGTTGTAGTAGTGGGTTTGATTCTTGGCGAAATTATTTTAAAACAAGACGAACAGGAAAAGATAATTGCGGAAGGAATCTAAGTGTGCTCCTACTGGTAGAGGCAAATTGTGGTGACAATTGTAACAGTTTATAGATGAAATGGAGTCATTTAAATTACTTTTCTGAAAATCGACAGGCCAGAGGGTAACACGAGAGAGGCAGAATGACGGTTTCGAACAGACCTCAGGACGGCCCTGGATTCGCTACAGTTATACGCATTGTTGGCTTCTTACAAAACATCTTGAACACCCTATGCACTAGATTGTATCTTCAGGCAATGATTCACAGTATGGAACGATTACTGTAATACTATTTCTTAAAACCGAATATGTTGCGTCCTTCGTAATTAGAGCAACTTTCGTGCCACCATTCGATGCACTCCCGGCTCTGGATCCAGCCCATGGTTGGCGGATCTTACAGGAGGAGGGTACTACCATGTTTTATGTTTGTAATTTCAAGAGAAACTCTCATGTTCATCGTTTGTTTGCAGTTTTGCGAAAAATTGCAAGTTTCTCCGTGTCGCATGTGGGTGAACGTCACTGAAAAATCGCATGGCCCTGCCATCTGTTCCCTATTTTAACACTATCATTGGCCCATTCGTCAGCTTACCCCATGTTCCCCTACGCATTGTGTCTATGTTAATTAAAACAATGTGTGCTGTGTTGCTATATAGACACATTGTATTAAAATAGCCACATATTGTTAGAGTAATACCGAAATATGTCAATAGTGGCCACTTTTAAAGTGTTTGAATAGTTTTCATATAACAATTAATAATGAAAATGTAAAAGCTTTTATGATTCCATGTCAAATTATTTATAATATGTGATTTCAAACATACGAAATGTAATGTATCTTAAAAATAGATACTGTTGCCTCGGGTAAGTCTACATTTATTTATTTAACATTGGCAAAATACCTTTGCACTATGTGCACGAATATACGTAGTTGAGTAGGACCTAAGAGGGCACTCGACGGAGGTGCGTACTGGCTCGATTACGTGTCTTAAAACATGTCTTTAATATAAAGTAGTTTGTGACTGTCTTTATGTCTGTCTGTCTGTCTGTCTGTGTGTCTGCCTGTCTGTATGTCTGCCTGTCTGTCTGTCTGTCTGTCTGCGTGTCTGTATGTCTGCCTGCCTGCCTGTCTGTCTGTCTGTCTGTCTGTCTGTCTGTCTGTCTGTATGTATGTATGTATGTATGTATGTATGTATGTATGTCTGTCTGTCTGCCTGTCTGTTTCCTCGTATACCGTTAGTTTTGCGGACCTGAACTGTTGTAGTCGTAAACACTAGTTACATGCAACTGTTAGCAACGTTGTGCGTGTTTCTACCATCGTTAAGTGATCTACGTCAAACGTCCACCGAACGCTTCGTGAAACCGGCAGTTGTACGTGACCATTGCCTTTGGCATTGCACTACCAAAACTTGACTGGGTAGTACAAGGAGTCGTAAGCTCTTGCCTTATCTCCCGTGCAACGCCGGACAACTGAGCTAGGATATGTCCACAGTGTGATTGTTTAGGTTGATTTTGTAGCACTTCGTTTATACGGCACTCAGCCAGACGCGATGGCGATCATTTTTGCGTATTTAATTTTATTTGTATTGTATTTTTTCTATTTTCGCAAATAACAAATACATTAATATTTTAACTGCAACAACGTTACATAAGTGTTAAATTAACAAAAGTGAATTCACAGCACTAATATTTCCGTTGACCAAATTTAAAAGTGTTTGATTTTCTTTAAAAAGTATTCTCAAAATTATTGATGTATTATTGATGTATCGATGTATTTTTAATTTGAAATATTTTTTGCGAGTATCTTAACTATCCCTGCTGACGCCACTGCACAGCTTTCTCGGCTTGAACGCCTGGAGTGTAATATCGAATATAGAGTTGGTACCGAATTGAGCGACACACGAATTGTGAGAAACGCAACGATGTCGCGGGGAAATTGTCATTTTTTAAAGTGAAACAAAAGTCATGGTTTAGGGACTATGCCCCTGAAAGAGATAACCATGTATACATAAAATCTAGAATACCACGCTTGTAGATTACCAGTGGGAGGTTCCGGTAATTGTTCCGGTTAACTGAGGGTTGACATGCTAATCAGCGCGACAGATGCCAGTGATGCTAGTAATATACACAAAACAAACAAAGTCTCCAACAAAGTCTCCAACAAGCGTGCTATTCTGTCAGAAAGAGGGATAGTTTAGTAAACAAAAGCAAACATATGTTACATGAGTAGAGTT